>JAWDGP010002856.1:27500-105000 GCA_033675545.1 Elysia crispata | reverse complement strand
GCCAGAGGTCACCCTCCAACAAACACCTGGACTATAGAGTTGATGCACAGCTTTAGAAAACAAACCACACGTTTACTCAATGTTGCCATCTTCAACCTCAAGAAGAAATCTCTCCTTTGCATAAAGGAATAAATTATCTTTTCATCAAGCCTAACTCCCAAACAAGATTGACCCAAGTTAGTCAGCAAACATTTCGACGACCATAACATTGTATGAGTAAATGAGTAAAAAGTCCAGCCGTTCTTCAACCACACGGCGGTGTAATTGCCTCTTTGCAGGCAAGAGTAAATAGATAAATAGACATCTATCTATCTATCTATCTATCTATCTATCTATCTATCTATCTATCTATCTATCTATCTATCTATCTATCTATATGCAGAGGCAATTACACCGCCGTGTGGTTGAAGAACAGCTGGACTTTTTACTCATTTACTCATACAATGTTCCTGTCATACACCATAACATCGGATGACTCACTTAGACGCCATCACTAGAACCCAGAACCCTTTTAGAAAAAAAAACACTTTGTAGAAAAACCCAATATTAAAGCTCTCTCTCTCTCTCTCTCTCTCTCTCTCTCTCTCTCTCTCTCTCTCTCTCTAAATATATATATATATATATATATATATATATAGTTTGAAGATAAGTTGGAATAATTGATATATATATATATATTTAGAGAGAGAGAGAGAGAGAGAGAGAGAGAGAGAGAGAGAGAGAGAGAGAGAGAGAGAGAGAGAGAGAGAGAGAGAGAGAGAGAGAGAGAGAGAGAGAGAGAGAGAGAGAGAGAGAGAGAGAGCTTTAATATTGGGTTTTTCTACAAAGTGTTTTTTTTTCTAAAAGGGTTCTGGGTTCTAGTGATGGCGTCTAAGTGAGTCATCCGATGTTATGGTGTATGACAGGAACGTTTTCGGTTGGGCGTAGTGCAACAAGTCTGTCGTATTGCTCGGGCGTGTATAGACTCCAACCTAACTTTATTGAGGAATGTGCACTAAGTACTTCTACTATGGTTGGTGATAGTCAACCCCCCCAGAAAAAAAACAAAAACAAAAAAAACAAACAAACAAAAACGAAAACAAAAACAAAACAAACAGCAAACAACCCCCAGCCGTTACAGTGTGTGTAGATACCTGTGTGGGACAGTCTATGGAAGTGTGGTCCGCAGCACCACGAGGGCTGGACGCTTCAGGGGAGAGACTGCGGTGTAATCAGGCGCCACGACCAGCAGAAAGGAAGCGATGAGAATCGAATTACTGCGCCATTATCTTCTCTCGTCTGCTGCTCCCTCTAGCCCAATCAAAATTCAGCTTTGCTCACTTCCTGTAGCCAGATAGTGGTCCCCGTGTAGTTAGCACGTCACTCAGGAACTGAGAGAATTTTCTGCTATTTCCTTCCTCAAGTCACACTGAGACTTGAATCTTTTTCTCTGCCCCCACATCTTCATTCTGTTACCCCTAGTCCCCTCTTCCTCCGTGTGTTTTTCCTGCATCATTAGTACCGGGGTACATAGAGATGTTTCCTTGATTTAGGACAATCGATATGCTCAATAGACGCCTACAGAGAAATTCTAGATTTAAAAATCTTTGGTCATTGTGCTACTTTTCTAATCTGTAAAATAAAAATAAAGTAACATGATTTTTAAATTTGAACCCGTAAAAAAGTTTTTCAAAATTGAGAACTAAATATGGTGTTGACATTCAAAAACCTTCAGACTAAAGGGTTGTGATTTTTATAACCTCAGACCAATATAGAATAAAAATAAGAAACAATATTTTAAAACGGATTTATTTAAACGAGAGATAATTTTCAATCCTTTACATTCTACTTCGATACCCATGATTTTCTTCTGTACCAAACATGAGGTTAGTTAACTCAACTGTTTAGTATTTCATAAAACGATTAAGACTATCGAATATTTAGTAGCTGTTCTAGATTAGTTAACTAAACTGTTTAGTATTTTATAAAACAATTAAGACTATCGAATATTTTGTAGCTGTTCTAGATTAGTTAACTAAACTGTTTAGTATTTTATAAAACAATTAAGACTATCGAATATTTTGTAGCTGTTCTAGATTAGTTAACTCAACTGTTTAGTATTTCATAAAAAAATTAAGACTATCGAATACTTAGTAGCTGTTCTAGATTAGTTAACTCAACAGTATTTTATAAAACGTTCACGACTATCGAAGCTCTACTAAAATTAGGATTTTCAAATGTTAAGAATGACACTTTACTGAAAATTTTTTTTAAAAATATATAAAAAGTTTGGACTGTAGGCTCATGTTTTTCAAAAACTTTAGTCTCTTGAAAAAAAAGTTGAAAATTCTAACTAAGAAAGCATAGTTTAAACAAAAATATTTGTAAGTGATAAAACGATCATGAAGTTAAATGGTTTCATGCCACTACAAGAATCACGAGTCTCTGATATCATCCCACAGAATCACAGTTTTACATCCTGCAGACTGCCGACTGATCTAAAACTAAAACACGGTTTTTCTAATTTGGATAGGGTGATGTTACTGTCTTTACACCTTCAGCCTCCTATACACGGATCACGATTTTCACATTTTTAGTCACTCTGAAGTTAAATATTTTTTTTATAGTTTTTTAAATTGTGAGATATACCATTTTAAATTTTCATAGTCTCTGCATTAAAATTATAATTCGCAAATCATCATGAAAGAAATGAAAAATGGCTGTGATCCTAAAGAGTAAAAAAAAAAAGAAATTAATGCTGTTTGTAACTAAAAGACCGTGATATAAAAATATTCAGAATAAAGTACCGTAGATCATATTTTTAAAAACTTGAGATTCCAAGAAGGTCTCGATATTTTGCTCTTTCCAACTCAAATAAACGCTCAAGTTTTTCAAATCTAATAAAAAATTTTAAACTTTGAGAATGTCACAAAATTTGTTATTCTGCAACAGCGAGGCAGTGGGGGCGGATCTTGGATTGGTGTAAGAAATTTGTAACTTGGGTTGATGTAAGGTATTGGAGACATAAGTTGGTGCATATTGGAGACTTGGGTTGGTGTAAGATATTGGGGACATAAGTTGGTGTAAAATATTGGTGACATAGGTTGGTGTAAGATTTTTGGTGACACAGGTTGTAGTAAGATATTGGAGACATAGGTTGGTGTAAGATTTTTGGTGACATAGGTTGGTGTAAGATTTCTGGTGACATAGGTTGGTGTAAGATTTTTGGTGACATAGGCTGGTGTAAGATATTGGAGACATAGGTTGGCGTAAGATTTTTGGTGACATAGGTTGCTGTAAGATTTTTTGGTGACATAGGTTGGTCTAAGATTTTTGGTGACATATTGGGTTGTAGTAAGCTATAAGGTATTGCTGACATAGGTTGGTGTAAGATATTTGAGGCTTGTGTTCGCGTAAGGTATCGATGACATAGGTTGGTATTAAAAATTGGAGGCTTGGATTGGGGTAAAGAACTGGTGAAATAGGTTGGTGCAAGATATTGGAGACTAAGTTTGATGTAGGATATTGGAGGCTTCGGTTGGTGTAAAGTATTGGTTAAATAGGTTGGTGCAAGATATATGGAGACTAAGGTTGATGTAGGATATTGGAGGCTTCGGTTGGTGTAAAGTATTGGTTAAATAGGTTGGTGTAGGATATTGGAGACTAAGGTTGGTGTAGGATATTGGAGACTAAGGTTGGTGTAGGATATTGGAGACTAAGGCTGGTGTAGGATATTGGAGGCTTCGGTTGGTGTAAAGTATTGGTTAAATAGGTTGGTGTAGGATATTGGAGACTAAGGTTGGTGTAGGATATTGGAGACTAAGGTTGATGTAGGATATTGGAGGCTTCGGTTGGTGTAAAGTATTGGTTAAATAGGTTGGTGTAGGATATTGGAGACTAAGGTTGGTGTAGGATATTGGAGACTAAGGTTGATGTAGGATATTGGAGGCTTCGGTTGGTGTAAAGTATTGGTTAAATAGGTTGGTGTAGGATATTGGAGACTAAGGTTGGTGTAGGATATTGGAGACTAAGGTTGGTGTAGGATATTGGAGGCTTCGGTTGGTGTAAAGTATTGGTTAAATAGGTTGGTGTAGGATATTGGAGACTAAGGTTGGTGTAGGATATTGGAGACTAAGGTTGATGTAGGATATTGGAGGCTTCGGTTGGTGTAAAGTATTGGTTAAATAGGTTGGTGTAGGATATTGGAGACTAAGGTTGGTGTAGGATATTGGAGACTAAGGTTGGTGTAGGATATTAGAGTCTTCGGTTGGTGTAAGGTACTGGAGACTTGTAATGATAAAAGATATTTAGCAAATTTATAAAGGATTAAAAAAAAAAATGATGAATTTTTTTTAGGTTAGATTAAAGAATGCTAGGTTGAAAAGTGGTTTTAAGTGTAAAAAAAAGGTCACTAAATTCCATAGACTGAAGAGGACGCCGAGGACCAGTGTGCAGGACTTGAAGTAGGACCAGGTCTGTGTGCCTGTGTGTGCAGCGGCTCACCAGTCAGCAGAAGACACAACCCCGGGCGCTGTAATTTCATCTGGTGATCAGATTGCTGGAGAGTCACCCTAGTACGTAGGTTAGTGGAAAATTGTTAGCCCCTCCCCCCAGTGCCACCTCTTTCTTTCTCTCTCTCTGTCAAATTCTCTCCCTCTCTTTCCCAGGCGCCCTCCCTCCCTCCTCTCTCTCTACCTCTTTCTCTCTCTCTCTCTCTCTCTCTCTCTCTCTCTCTCTCTCTCTCTCTCTCTCTCTCTCTTTTTCTGCGACATTCTGTCTCTCTCTTCCCCGGTCTTCCACCCCCCCCCTCTCTCAATCTTCCTCTTCGCCTGTCTCTGTCTCTGTCTTTGTCTCTTTCCCTCTCTCTCTCTCTCTCTCTCTCTCTCTCTCTCTCCCCCTCTCCCTCTCTCTCTCTTTCTCCCTCTCTCTTTTTGTCTCGTGTTACATATATAGATATATACACACACACACAAATCTATTTCACTTTATCGTGTGTTATCTTTCCAATCTGTTGTCTTCCTCCATAGGCCTGTAATTTTCTTCCTCATTCTCTTTATCTCTATACTTTCAATCACTCATGTTTCGCTCCCTTTGCAACGAGAGCGTCCGGCCCCCTCAGTGCACGAGTCACGGAGCTGAAGAGGTAACAGGGAAAATCTAATAGATTCCCAGTCTCCGGTGTGAAACTGCCTGCTGCTTTCTCTCTCTCGTGGCTCTCGTTAGTTCAGACCGCAAGACTAACAGCAGCCGGGGAGGAGCTTGTCACATCCCATTCTACTCGCCCTCAGCGGCTCTCCCAGAATCTATCTCGGTTACTCCCCAGCCTCTCTGATGCACGTTACCCTAACCTCATTTTTTGATCTGAGAAAGGCGTTTTAAGACAATTTTCTTGTGTCCCGCAAACTGTATGGAGTTTCCCGAGATCACCCTTTTAGGCGGAACGTTTTTTTTCTTTTTTTTAATTTGATCGTGTAAAATGATTTCGCAAATTCTATTGGAACTCATCAGTGAAGTTTTCATACCAGTGTGTACCATATTAGAGCGGGCAGCCAGAAATATCGTCACTGGATTCGACTCCAGGTCAGTCATGGTATGAAGAGACGATGCCCCGTCGCGAGCTAAGACCGATGAAGGACTGGTTTATCAGGACTCCTAGGACCTCTCCTCCACGATTCTTCCAGGATATTCAGTTTTGCTTTCTGTCTTTCTCAGTTTATCTCTCTCTCACTCTCTCTCCTGCCCCCAGCCAATTTCTTTCTTTTTGAAGCAGCAAACCTTGGTCCCCGGGGTAAAAAAAGCAAAGAAAATTTAGGAAAAAGAAATTGTCTGTAAGCTTAAGCAGAGTCGATTTCTCTCCCTTTCCCTTTGGCTAAAATGCAATTAACGGTCCTGCTGTCGGCTCCATCGATTTTTGAGCTGCCTGGACAGTGATGGCTACTCGTGGCTCTGTGACGTAACACCTCCACTTAGACCTTTATCTGGAGAGGGAGATGGCACTACCATCTCTCGGTCAGTCGAAGAACGTGACACTGGGCAGAGAGGCGACTACCTTCTCTCAGTAAGTCTGGAAGGACGGGGTGGAGGGGTTGGGGTTGGGACTGCCGGCTCTCGTTAAGTCTGTGTGTGTGTGTGTGGGGGGGGAATGAGGTAACCATCTTTCGGCCAGACTGAAAATGTGACAGTGGGCAGGGGGATGTGACTACCTTCCTTCAGTAAGTCTGGCAGGAAGGGCGGGAGAGGGTAACACTACCTTCTTTTTGTAGGTCTTTCGGGGAGGAGAGGGTGAGACTACCTTCTTTCAGTAAGTCTGGCAGGGAGGGTGGGTGGAGAGGGTGAGACTACCTTCTTTCGGTTAGTCTGTCGGGGAGTGGAGAGGGTTACACTACCTTCTTTCTGTAAGTCTGGCAGGGAGGGTGGGTGTAGAGGGTGAGACTACCTTCTTTCTGTAAGTCTGGCAGGGAGGGTAGGTGGAGAGGGTGAGACTACCTTCTTTCTGTAAGTCTGGCAGGGAGGGTAGGTGGAGAGAGTGAGACTACCTTCTTTCTGTAAGTCTGGCAGGGAGGGTAGGTGGAGAGGGTGAGACTACCTTCTTTCTGTAAGTCTGGCAGGGAGGGTGGGTGGAGAGGGTGAGACTACCTTCTTTCTGTAAGTCTGGCAGGGAGGGTGGGTGGAGAGGGTGAGACTACATTCTTTCTGTAAGTCTGTCGGGGAGTGGAGAGGGTTACACTACCTTCTTTCTGTAAATCTGGCAGGGAAGGTGGGTGGAGAGGGTGAGACTACCTTCTTTCTGTAAGTCTGGCAGGGAGGGTGGGTGGAGAGGGTAAGACTACCTTCTTTCTGTAAGTCTGGCAGGGAGGGTGGGTGTAGAGGGTGAGACTACCTTCTTTCTGTAAGTCTGGCAGGGAGGGTGGGTGGAGAGGGTGAGACTACCTTCTTTCTGTAAGTCTGGCAGGGAGGGTGAGTGGAGAGGGTAAGACTACCTTCTTTCTGTAAGTCTGTCGGGGAGTGGAGAGGGTTACACTACCTTCTTTCTGTAAATCTGGCAGGGAAGGTGGGTGGAGAGGGTGAGACTACCTTATTTCTGTAAGTCTGGCAGGGAGGGTGGGTGGAGAGGGTGAGATTACCTTCTCTCGGTAAGTCTGGCAGGGGTGGGGGTGTTAGAGAGGGTGAGACTACCTTCTCTCGGTAAGTCTGGCGGGGGGGGGGGAGGCGGAGAGGATAAGACTACCTTCTTTCTGTAAGTCTGGTGAGGAGGGGTGGGCGGAGAGGGTAAGACTACCTTCTTTCTGTAAGTCTGGTGAGGAGGGGTGGGCGGAGAGGGTAAGACTACCTTCTTTCTGTAAGTCTGGTGAGGAGGGGTGGGCGGAGAGGGTAAGACTACCTTATTTCTGTAAGTCTGGTGAGGAGGGGTGGGCGGAGAGGGTAAGACTACCTTATTTCTGTAAGTCTGGTGAGGAGGGGTGGGCGGAGAGGATAAGACTACCTTCTTTCTGTAAGTCTGGTGAGGAGGGGTGGGCGGAGAGGGTAAGACTACCTTCTTTCTGTAAGTCTGGTGAGGAGGGGTGGGCGGAGAGGGTAAGACTACCTTCTTTCTGTAAGTCTGGTGAGGAGGGGTGGGCGGAGAGGATAAGACTACCTTCTTTCTGTAAGTCTGGTGAGGAGGGGTGGGCGGAGAGGGTAAGACTACCTTCTTTCTGTAAGTCTGGTGAGGAGGGGTGGGCGGAGAGGATAAGACTACCTTCTTTCTGTAAGTCTGGTGAGGAGGGGTGGGCGGAGAGGGTAAGACTACCTTCTTTCTGTAAGTCTGGTGAGGAGGGGTGGGCGGAGAGGGTAAGACTACCTTCTTTCTGTAAGTCTGGTGAGGAGGGGTGGGCGGAGAGGGTAAGACTACCTTATTTCTGTAAGTCTGGTGAGGAGGGGTGGGCGGAGAGGGTAAGACTACCTTATTTCTGTAAGCTCCGGGGACGGGGAGAAGAGCGGTGGGATTGTGGTGTAGCTACCTTCTCTTGGTAAGTCTGGCCCGGGGGGGGTGGGGGGGGGCGGAGAGGGTGAGACTACCTTCTCTTGGTAAGTCTAGGGTGGGAATAGTCTACTATGCTAGGGGGAGGGAGGGGCTGGGCTACTACCACTAGGTAATGCCGGAGGGGGTTGTGGATGGGCTGCCATTTCTCGGCAAGGCCGGAAGGTTTGGGATGGGCTCTTATCTCTCAGTAAGGCCGGAAGAGTTTGGGATGGGCTCTTATCTTTCAGTAAGGCTGGAAGGGTTTGGGATGAGCTCTTATCTCTCAGTAAGGCTGGGAGGGTTTGGGATGGGCTCTTATCTCTCAGTAAGCCTGGAAGGGTTTGGGATGGGCTCTTATCTATTAGTAAGGCTGGAGGAGTTTGGGATGGGCTCTTATCTCTCAGTAAGGCTGGAAGGGTTTGGGATGGGCTCTTATCTCTCAGTAAGGCTGGAAGGGTTTGGGATGGGCTCTTATCTCTCAGTAAGGCTGGAAGGGTTTGGGATGGGCTCTTATCTTTCAGTAAGGCTGGAAGGGTTTGGGATGGGCTCTTATCTCTCAGTAAGGCTGGAAGGGTTTGGGATGGGCTCTTATCTCTCAGTAAGGCTGGAAGGGTTAGGAATGGGCTCTTATCTCTCAGTAAGGCTGGAAGGGTTTGGGATGGGCTCTTATCTCTCAGTAAGGCCGGAAGGGTTTTGGATGGGCTCTTATCTCTCAGTAAGGCTGGAAGGGTTTGGGATGGGCTCTTATATCTCAGTAATGCCGGAGGAGTTTGGGATGGGCTCTTATCTCTCAGTAAGGCTGAAAGGGTTTGGGATGGGCTCTTATCTCTCAGTAAGGCTGGAAGGGTTTGGGATGGGCTCTCATCTCTCAGTAAGGCTGAAGGGGGAAGTGGGCTAAAATCTCTCTATAAGGTTGAACTAGGGGTGAGGACTGCCATCTTCCGGTATACCTGGAAAGTTGGGGGAGAGGGGAAAGGGGTCAGTAAAGCTTAAAATGAAAAAAAGGGTGGGAAGGGGTGGGGTGGAGCAGGGGGTAGATCAGATATTACATTTGATTTATTTGTTGATTAATTGTTTCGGTTTTTCAGCCCGCCAAGATATCCTGATATCAGACCTGCCGGCAGGTGAAGCAGCTGCAGAGCGGAATGAGGTACATGAAACTCATCCCGGACAATCGTTTGCTACACGTGACTGGCGGTTTATCCTCGGGCCACCAATCCCTGGACAACGACGGTTGGTCCCAATGCCTCAGGATTGAGTCTCACATTTTTTCCAAACCAAGATCTGGTCTAGCTCTGTTCGCGGCCTTCAGGAAAACAGTGCTTCATAAGCTCTGATCACAGGGAGGGGGGGGGGGGGGTGGTGAAAAGGGTTGGGGTTGTTCTCTCTGTCCTAGACCACAGGTGGCTGAGATTCCAGCAAGTGTAATAATTTAAACTAATAAACGAAGTGACATAGATATAGAAAATGCACATAAACTGAGTGGAGGTCAGCCATGGAAAAGCGTGGGAAAAATTCATGATTTGCAACAACAGGTACAATTACAACAGCAAAAAAAAAAACGGTAGAAACAATTCAGATATTATATCAACCGAAATATGACCTGCAAACTGTTGGTGATAATCAATGAACTCGGGCCAGGCGATACAAAAGCTTCAAACCTCTCACTCGGGTGACATCGCGGTTAGGACCAGAAAACTTGAATTATGTCGGTTCTATCGTAACTCGACAAACCTTACTTTGTTTACAGCAGCGAACAAAATCAGAATTCTACTAAAATATACGCTCTGTCGTTGGTCAGGAGGCAAGAGATATCGCAACCACTGTACATGTATCACGGGCGGTGGTCTTTTTGCTCGAGTGGGAATAGAAAATAAATATGTTTCAAGCTAGATTTTTTACAATGGCTCTATGATAGAGTTGAGCTTTCTCCATGATACTGGGGCTTGTTTTCTACATAATTTATTAGCTTAGGTGACTTACCACAGTTTGAGATTTTGTGGATTTCATGCATCTTACGATCTATACATTTCTGTGTATGTAAAGAAGTGGAACATAAAAAGATCAAGATTGACTTCAGATGAACATATGGTCAAGTAATGGTGGATGGAGGAGAGATGCGAACTTACCAGGTTTGACTGTCATGTCAGTTTTGGCCAAAGATAGCCGGTACACCTGCACCGCGGCAGATATTCTTAATAGTTTGAAATTTGTAGGAAATCTTGTGTAAACAACCCAAGTTGTCTCTTTTGTCACTTTTTATTGAAAAGACTCCTGTAATTTTTAGTTGTTTTTTTTAATGATTAATGTTACAATTTTCAAAATCAAAACTGGAAAGATACGACCTGAATATGTTTCAAATTTAAGTGCTCTTTGTAGAAGCACCAAATCTTTGGGCCCGTCCTGTGGAGTCGTACAGACCTGCCTACAGATTTATAGAGATAAAGTCTCCATAGCTTGCAGCAACATTTTAAAAAGTTCATTTCCTTGTTGGTTTTATAAAAGGCTTTTATTGATAGCTTACTCCTATTGACGTTTGTGTAAAAATAGTAAACAAAACAAAACCAAAAGCAAACAAACAAACAAAAATTTATTAAATTTATAAGAGCCTACTCTCTCTTCCTCTGTCTGTGTGCCTGTCTGTCTGTCTGTCTGTCTGTCTCGCTCGCTCTTCCTCTCTCTTTCCCTCTCCACACACACTAATGATGTATTACTGTAGATGAACCTTCCCACACATTTAACATTTCCCACCACAAAAAGCCAGCAGGCCAGATTTATGTCAGGTCCCTCAGGGGCTCCCCCTCTTCCCCCTCCCCCCCCCTCCCCCCGACACACACCTCCCTTCAATGGACCAGGCGTTGAGCAGAGCTCCGTGTCCGTCCTGAGCTGACCAGAGCAGAGAGACCTGGGGCGGGTCAGTGACCTGCTGAAGCAGCCTGCTGTGACCTGTGGCTGGTAGATCGCTTTACACCACACACCTTCCCCTCCTCCTCTGGCCAGCCGGGGAATATCTTCCTACCATTTATCTCTCTTCCTTTGTCCAAATGAAGGTTTTGTTATCTCAGCAACAAAACAAGCAACCAAGAAAAAAAATAAAAACTACACAGCCTTATTCTCTGTCTGTGTGTCTGTCTCCGTCTCTCTCTCCCTTGAGAAAGGTCCATAAGGAAGGCAACAGGTTCACGTCCTCTCTCTCTCCCTCTCTGTCTGTCTGTCTGTCTCTCCCTTGAGAAAGGTCCGTAAGGAAGGCAACAGGTTCACGTCCTCTCTCTCTCCCTCTCTGTCTGTCTGTCTGTCTCTCCCTTGAGAAAGGTCCGTAAGGAAGGCAACAGGTTCACGTCCTCTCTCTCTCTCTCTCTCTCTCTCTCTCTCTCTCTCTCTTTGTCTGTCTCTCCCTTGAGAAAGGTCCGTAAGGAAGGCAACAGGTTCACGTCCTCTCTCTCTCTCTCCCTTGAGAGAGGTCCGTGAGGAAGGCAACAGGTTCACATCCTCTCTCTCTCTCTCTCTCTCTCTCTCTCTCTCTCTCCTTGTCTCTCTCTCCCTTGAGAGAGGAAGGTGAACAGGTTCACATCGTCTCTCTCTCTCTCTCCTTGTCTCTCTCTCCCTTGAGAGAGGTCCGTGAGGAAGGCAACAGGTTCACGTCCTCTCTCTCTCCTTGTCTCTCCCTTCCTTGAGAGAGGTCCGTGAGGAAGGCAACAGGTTCACATCCTCTCTCTCTCTCTCTCTCTCTCTCTCTCTCTCTCTCTCTCTCTCTCTCTCTCTCTCCTTGAATATAGAAATAAAGAAAGCAGTCAAACCACGTTAGAGGCTGAGACAGACGAAGCTAGATCTAAGGATCTAAAGATGCATGTGACTTAAAATAATGAAATAAGTAGTATAGAAAAATCAACCACAAACCTAGATCTAGCTCGAGACCGACAAATAAGACGAAAAACGTGAAAACATTACAACAGATGGAATGAACAGGTTCACGTCCTCTCTCTCTCTCTCTCTCTCTCTCTCTCTCTCTCTCTCTCTCTCTCTCCTTGTCTCTCTCTCCCTTGAGAGAGGTCCGTGAGGAAGGCAACAGGTTCACATCCTCTCTCTCCTTGTCTCTCTCTCCCTTGAGAGAGGTCCGTGAGGAAGGCAACAGGTTCACGTCCTCTCTCTCTCTCTCTCTCTCTCTCTTTAAGTGCCTGGTCTTGTCTCGGCAAGGCGATAGGTGCCGAATCGAGGCGCAGGTTCGATCCCTGTTCACGTCCTCTCTCTCTCTCTCTCTCTCTCTCTCTCTCTCTCTCTCTCTCTCTCCCCTTGTCTCTCTCTCCCTTGAGAGAGGTCCGTGAGGAAGGCAACAGGTTCACGTCCTGTCTCGTGGAGCTGCACAGGCTCAACAGAACTCGCCTGACCTGGTTTTGAGGAGTCTTTGTGAGTCGGTTGACCTGTTAATATTCTTCTTCCTTCGTCCCTTTCGTTGTCTCTTCTTCTTCTTCTTCTTCTTCTTCTTCTTCTTCTTCTTCTTCTTCTTCTTCTTCTTCTTCTTCTTCTTCTTCTTCTTCTTCTTCTTCTTCTTCTTCTTCTTCTTCTTCTTCTTCTTCTTCTTCTTCTTCTTCTCTCTCTCTCTCTATATATATGTATATATCTCAATCTATTGATATTTCTATCTGCATATCTATCTATCTCCGGCTATCTTCCTATCAATCTATCTATCTATCTGTCCATCTCGTTTTATATCTATATCTATCTTTCTCTCTATCTACCAATATATCTATATATCTATTTCTCTATCTATTTATCTATCTATCCATCTCCCTATCTCTATCTCTATCTAAATATCTATATCGATTATCTATCATTCTATCTATCTATTTACCTTTATATATCTCTTTCTATCTATATGTCCATCTCTCTATCTCTATCTATCTCTATCTATTTATTTATCTTCTATCTATCTATCTATCTATCTATCTATCTCTATCTATTTATCTATTTATCTATGTATCTATATCTTACACTCTACCTATCTATCATTCTATCTATCTGAGTATTAACTTCTCCAATTTTAATGTTGATTTATGTATTATTTGAACAGCACTCTTCACGGTTTCTATTTTTCCTCTAATGTTTTTTTATCGATCTTTACATTTTTCTAAACCATCTTCTCTCGCCTCTCCTCCCTATCATTCTATCTATAATGTATCTTGTCTTTTCCTCCATCCCTCTCTCTGCGCAACTCTTCTTCTCTGGCCATCTGTCACCTCTCTCCCCTTATCTCATTATTTTCCTCGCTCTTTCCTTCTATTGATCTTAGTCTCTTCCTCTTCTTACATTCACAACTGTTCCTTTCCTCTCTTCTCGCCACTTCTCCTCTCTCTCTCTCTCTCTCTCTCTCTCTCTCTCTCTCTTTCCGTTCACCTCTCTCTTCTGTTCCCCGTAAACCGCCCTTGATGGTAAATCCATCTCGGCCACTGGTAAGACCGTAAGACCAGCGTATGTCACTGAACTCCCAGTAACGAGTTACCGCACCCTGCGATGGTCGGCTGAACCCTGGCAGAGACCCAGAGCTAATGGCCAGTTGGCCCCGCCCCTCTCTTCCTCCAGCAGGCTAAGATTGTTTTTCCTGATGTCCACGCCTCCCCTCACCACTGTCCTCGACTGACCCCTGACCGTAAATCTGCCCCCCCCCCCCCACACACACACACTCCTCGATTCCCCACCTCTAGCATTCGTTTAAACAAGCAAGGGAGGTAACTGGATGGGTCAAGAAGTCATCGCCGTGGGTAGGGGGGTGGGCAGTGATGCCTCCACCAGAGAACTGTCTGGGGTGAATGGGGGCAGTTAGACCAGTGGATTGATTTTATACATCATGTTTGAATTAAGTAAAAAAATAGTATAAGAAGTCGAGGAAGAAAATGGGAAAAAACTAGGGGGGGGGGGGGTGTAATCGATCTAACTGGTACATTCGCTAGGTTCATTTAACTCAAATTAAATTAGGAAATAGGGTTCTGATAAAATAGCAGCAGCAACAACAGCAGCATCAGCAGAAGTAGTAGTAGTAGTAGTAGTAGCAGTAGTAGTAGTAGTAGTAGTAGTAGTAGTAGTAGTAGTAGTAGTAGTAGTAGTAGTAGTAGTAGTAGTAGTAGTAGTAGTAGTAGTAGTAGTAGTAGTAGTAGCAGTAGTAGCAGTAGTAGCAGCAGCAGTAGTAGTAGCAGTAGTAGTAGATGTAGTAGTAGCAGCAGCAGCAGTAGCAGCAGCAGCAGCAGCAGCAGTAGTAGTAGTAGTAGTAGTAGTAGTAGTAGTAGTAGTAGTAGTAGTAGTAGTAGTAGTAGTAGTAGAAATTGTAGTAATAGAAGCAGCAGCAACAGCAGCAGCAGCAGCAGTAGTAGTAGTAGTAGTAGTAGTAGTAGTAGTAGTAGCAGTAGTAGTAGTAGTAAAAGTAGTAGTAGTAGTAGTAGTAGTAGTAGTAGTAGTAGTAGTAGTAGTAGTAGTAGTAGTAGTAGTAGTAATAGTAGTAGTAGTAGTAGAAATTGTAGTAATAGAAGCAGCAGCAACAGCAGCAGCAGCAGCAGCAGTAGTAGTAGTAGTAGTAGTAGTAGTAGTAGTAGTAGTAGTAGTAGTAGTAGTAGTAGTAGTAGTAGTAGTAGTAGTAGTAGTAGTAGCAGTAGTAGTAGAAGTTTGCTTCTCAATAATATAACAATAATGTATTGAATACTTTTACTTACCACCAAAAGCCCCAGCATTACATCTTCTTCATCATCACGAACATTACAAGAGTAAGAAGTCATCGTTCGGTGGGAATTGGCAATAACTTTCGATACTGCTTCAAGACATATGGTAGAGGATAGGCAACAACAAATTATCCCTATCGACAGCCACCTGATAGATGACAAAACTTTGTATATCCCCACCAACTATGACATAGTAGGTGATAGGCCTCACACACTGCGACATGAGCGATAACAGGCCCGGGATTATACCCATCCTCTGCCACCTGATAGATGATAGGCCCAAGACTATCCCCAGCCACTGCCACCTTACAGATGATAGGCCCCAGGACTATCCTCAACCACTGCCACCTTACAGATGATAGGCCCAAGACTATCCCCAGCCACTGCCACCTTACAGATGATAGGCCCAAGACTATCCCCAGCCACTGCCACCTTACAGATGATAGGCCCAAGACTATCCCCAGCCACTGTCACCTTACAGATGATAGGCCCCAGGACTTCCCCAGCCACTGCCACCTTACAGATGTTAGGTCTCACGACTATCCCCAGCCACTGCCACCTTACAGATGATAGGCCCAAGACTATCCCCAGCCACTGCTACCTTACAGATGATAGGCCCAGGACTATCCCCAGCCACTTCCACCTTACAGATGATAGGTCTCACGACTATCCCCAGCCACTGCCACCTTACAGATGATAGGGCCTAGGACTATCCCCAGCCACTGCCACTTAACAAATGATAGGTCTCGGGATTATACCAGTCCATCACCACCTGATAGATGATAGGCTCAAGGAATATCTCCATCCACTGCGACTTATAGATGATAGGTCCAGAGCTATACGCATTTACTAGCACCTGATAGATGCTAGGCTCCAGGACTATCTCCATCCATTGCCACCTGATAGAGGATGGGCTCTTGGACTATCGCCACCCACTGCCACCTGATAGATAACAAGCTCCAAGATTATATCCACCCACTGCCACGTGGTAGATTACAGGCTCCAAGATTATATTCACCCACCGCCACGTGGTAAATGATTGGCTCCAGGATTATATCCATCCAATACCACCTGATAGATGATAGGCCCGGGATCATACCTATCCTGTGCCACCTGATAGATGATAGGCCTGGGATTATACCCATCCACTGTCACCTGATAGATGATAGGCCCCATTACTATCCCCAGCCACTACCACCTTACAGATGATAGGTCCAAAACTATCCCCAGCAACTGCCACCTTACAGATGATAGGCATCAGGACTATCCCCAGCCACTGCCACCTTACAGATGATAGGCCCAAGACTATCCCCACCACCGCTACCTTACAGATGATAGGCCCAGGACTATCCCCAGCCACTGCCACCTTACAGATGATAGGTCTCACGACTATCCCCAGCCACTGCCACCTTACAGATGATAGGGCCTAGGACTATCCCCAGCCACTGCCACTTAACAAATGATAGGTCTCGGGATTATACCAGTCCATCACCACCTGATAGATGCTAGGCTCAAGGAATATCTCCATCCACCGCGACTTATAGATGATAGGTCCAGAACTATACGCATTTACTAGCACCTGATAGATGATAGGCTCCAGGACTATCTCCATCCATTTTCAACTGATAGATGATGGGCTCCAGGACTATCTCCATCCATTTTCAACTGATAGATGATGGGCTCCAGGACTATCTCTATCCATTGCCACCTGATAGAGGATGGGCTCTTGGACTATCGCCACCCACTGCCACCTGATAGATAACAAGCTCCAAGATTATATCCACCCACTGCCACGTGGTAGATTACAGGCTCCAAGATTATATTCACCCACCGGCACGTGGTAGATGATTGGCTCCAGGATTATATCCATCCACTGCCATCTTAAAGATGATAGGACCCATGACTATCTCTTTCCACTGCCAGTTGTTAAGAGTATAATTCGCAGCGAACTACCCCCATCGTCTGTAGCATGAAAGATCACGCAACATCGGGCAGCCTCAGATGCAAGAGATGCGTATTTGATTGGGAAATGATCCACATTTGACCAGGACTGGCGAAAGAAATCAGTGTCACTCCAGGCTTCAGGAGATAAGCTCCAGGCTATTATCAGACTCCTCCCCTCTCACTGGGGTTGAGGATGAAAGACCCGGAATATTTAGAAAAGACGTGTGGGTGAGGCTAGAGAGGGCCTGGCCATCTTTAATTTTCAATGCTGATATTTCTGAGCGACCTGAGTTTTTAGATCGGGAAACGCCTTTGTTGATCATCAGGTCTTAAAAAGTTATCTGGGTTTCAGCTAGTCAGTCTAGGGGGTGGGGGTGAGTAGTTTACCGATACAGGCGACGGAGAAACGTCTTAGAAAATATACGAAAGATAAAGCGAGGAAGAGAGACGAAGAAAGGCACTGGACGCGACGGGGTAGACATCGCAAAGGCAAGAGAGACGAAGAGATAGAGAGAAGATCTCCCATAGCGCCATTAGGCTCGCCCTAGCCCAGGTTGTATTTCCCTCTCCAGCAGGCCACCACTTACTTCGATCGCTCTGTCTGGACGCTCAGCTAATTTTCTCCCTGGATCCTACTCGGCTTGGTGAACAGTGCCCGCGGAATGAGCTGGCCAGGCCTTCATCCTTATTACTTATCGAATTTTTAATGGCTTACTTGCCCTGAGTCGGAGAGCGCACGGGGAGAACTGGGATCTTCCCAAACACCAGGTCCAGCCAGAATGGCCCAAAGCACAAACATACACACTGTTTGTACTTTCAATAACCACCACCAAGACAATCTGAAACTGTTGGTTCATTCTGTCCTCCAATAGATCTAACTTGTTTTCCATCACTCTCTAGCTCTGAGCCTCTCTCTCTCTCTCTCTCTCTCTCTCTCTCTCTCTCTCTCTCTCTCTCTCTCTCTCTCTCTCTCTCTCTCTCTCTCTCTCTTCCCTCTTTCTCTCTCTCTCTCTCAAAGTGACATGTGCTAGGAAACACGTCAGACTTCTAGACACATTTATATAGCAGAGGCTGTTTCATTGGATACTAGGTCGCTGTTATCAATGTTGACGTGTTATATATATATATATATATATATATATATATATATATATATATATATATATATTATAATATCATTTGAATTTAATTATTATCTTTGCAGTCATCATCATCATCATCATTATCATTATTATTATTATTATTATTATTATTATTATTATTATTATTATTATTATTATTATTATTATTATTATTATTATTATTATTATTATTATTATTATTATTATTATTATTATTGTCGTCGTCATGATCATCATTCTCAACACCATTACAGAAGCAAGAACAACAGTATTATTATGATCAACCCAAATCACTTGAGATCTGTTTCTCTATGTTGAAAGCAAAGCAATTATTTTCCCTTGTCCGTAAAATTTTGTTAACCTTTGAAGGATACAGCCTGAAGGCAGCTTTAGCGACTATACTGTTTTTTCTCGATGTCCTGTGGATAACCAAAGTGTATTCAGCTATTAAATGGATGAGATATCTAGTGGATCATGCAGCAGCCTACAGGCAAAAGAGCGGAAAATGAGAGAGAAAAAGAAGAAAAAAGAGATGGAGAGAGAGAGAGAGAGAGAGAGAGAGAGAGAGAGAGAGAGAGAGAGAGAGAGAGAGAGAGAGAGAGAGGGGGGGGAGGGACAAAATGAGTATGTGCGAGTGATTATGTGAAGTCCAGTCCCACCCTGGACAACTGACCACCACGGGGAGCTGCCTGGAGTGCTTGAGACTGACACCTGCCCAGCTCGGGGCAGCGTGGAGCAACTGCTCAGAGAAACTCAACGGTCATGATATCCATAGAGGCACTTGCCTTCAGAGCAATAATAGAGGGAAACTTGCGTGGGATCAAGAAAGCATAACACTTGACATTAGCAACAAATATAGATGACAGAACAATACGTAGACAAACAAAAAGTAAACCGATAAAAAAGGACTCAATTTAATTAAATATCCATATCATAGATCCTGAATTCTAGTCAGACACTCGCATAATTATTTAGTCCGTTTAACTGTTTGTCCGTCCATTGACTTGTTCGCTTGTTTCGGGGTGTCCATGCCTTCTGTAACCAAGAGTGCTTTACGACCAGGGCGTGTCTTGTCGCTGGCCTTGACCTTCAGTAATGAACGTCTGTTTTCAGCCTACAGCTAGAACTGACCTCTCCAGGCCTGTAACAGGTTCCATTATCTTTAGGGAAATGGAAAATAATTATGTGCAAAATAAGAGGGCTTTTTTGGATACTGCTACTAAGAGTTGACGAAACTGCTTAGATTCACGAGTCAATATATTTTAAAGACAAACTGTATTATTTATTAATCTCTCTAGTAACGTTGGACACACTGCAGCATCTATAAATCTGTCTAAAACTGTAAATTCAATATTTCTACAAATTATAAAGTGTATTATTTATAAATAAATACACTAATGTGCTTGTCACTTTGATACTTGTGTTGAACATGTCTCTTCCTCTTCTGGTGTATCGACTCGATGATCGAGCTCGTCTCAATTCATTTAGAAACTGAGATTCATATGCTCGGCTAGCGGGCTAAATCCTCCACTTTAAAATTTTATTTCTATTTAATGGGTTGATGTGAACAATTTGTTCATGGTAAAAAGTCTCATCTCAAGTTAAAACAGATCACTAGTTCTCGCTACATGTGGTGGGGATGCGGGCAGTAGACAAGTCTACACAGTGTTCCTAACAATGTGTCTTTTTCAGCGCAATAGCTTTTTGGTGACCTTGAATTTTACCTGCATGATTTGTTTTCTGCTCGTCCCTGGCTGTCGGAACTCACTTAACTGTAAGCTTATAAGAGAAAGCTTGGCAACAGTCATGAGAAACGTCAATTAGCTGTAAGCTTATAAGAGAAAGTTTGGTAAGAGTCATGAGAAACGTCAATTGTTGTTAGCTTATAAGAGAAAGTTTGGCAACAGTCATGAGAAACGTCAATTGTTGTTAGCTTATATGAGAAAGTTTGGCAACAGTCATGAGGAACGTCAATTAGCTGTTAGCTTATAAGAGAAAGTTTGGCAACAGTCATGAGAAACGTCAATTAGCTGTTAGCTTTTAAGAGAAAGTTTGGCAACAGTCACAAGAGGATACCACTGTTAGCTTTTAAGAGGAAGTTTGGCAACAGTCACAAGAGGATACCACTGTTAGCTTTTAAGAGGAAGTTTGACAACAGTGATGAGAGGATACCACTTAGCTGTAAGTTTATAAGAGGAAGCTTGACAAAAGCCTCGAGAGCATATAACATAGCTATAAGTTTACAAGAGGAAGCTTGGTACAAGTGATGAGAGGACATAACATAGCTATAAGTTTACAAGAGGAAGCTTGGTACAAGTGATGAGAGGACATAAAATAGCTATAAGTTTACAAGAGGAAGCTTGGTACAAGTGATGAGAGGACATAACATAGCTATAAGTTTACAAGAGGAAGCTTGGTACCAGTGATGAGAGGACATAACATAGCTATAAGTTTGCAAGAGGAAGCTTGGTACCAGTGATGAGAGGACATAAAATAGCTATAAGTTTACAAGAGGAAGCTTGGTACAAGTGATGAGAGGACATAAAATAGCTATAAGTTTACAAGAGGAAGCTTGGTACCAGTGATGAGAGGACATAAAATAGCTATAAGTTTACAAGAGGAAGCTTGGTACCAGTGATGAGAGGACATAAAATAGCTATAAGTTTACAAGAGGAAGCTTGGTACAAGTGATGAGAGGACATAAAATAGCTATAAGTTTACAAGAGGAAGCTTGGTACCAGTGATGAGAGGACATAAAATAGCTATAAGTTTGCAAGAGGAAGCTTGGTACGAGTGATGAGAGGACATAAAATAGCTATAAGTTTACAAGAGGAAGCTTGGTACAAGTGATGAGAGGACATAAAATAGCTATAAGTTTACAAGAGGAAGCTTGGTACCAGTGATGAGAGGACATAAAATAGCTATAAGTTTACAAGAGGAAGCTTGGTATGAGTGATGAGAGGACATAAAATAGCTATAAGTTTACAAGAGGAAGCTTGGTACAAGTGATGAGAGGACATAAAATAGCTATAAGTTTACAAGAGGAAGCTTGGTACCAGTGATGAGAGGACATAAAATAGCTCTATAAGTTTACAAGAGGAAGCTTGGTACGAGTGATGAGAGGACATAAAATAGCTATAAGTTTACAAGAGGAAGCTTGGTACGAGTGATGAGAGGACATAAAATAGCTATAAGTTTACAAGAGGAAGCTTGGTACCAGTGATGAGAGGACATAACATAGCTATAAGTTTACAAGAGGAAGCTTGGTACCAGTGATGAGAGGACATAAAATAGCTATAAGTTTACAAGAGGAAGCTTGGTACCAGTGATGAGAGGACATTGTCACAAATATAACTGACCTTGATATCAGGATCTATGAGTAAGCTCAGCCATTGTCTTACTTATTTCGTTAACCTCTAATGTGTCACATTGGTTGATAACATTTGACCTACACCATTTAACTACAACTCAACTAGCGGATCGTACTGCCACTGAGGCTTAAGTCTCGAGAGTTACTTCCTAACCCGGAAACCAGACCTCTCTATCTAATTACTATACGAGGGAACTTTAACTTGCTTTGGAGGGAAAAAAACCAGTTGGAGGGTATCTCACTTTCTGTTCTACATCTGTGGGTAGTAAAGTCACGGCGCCAATCTTTTTAGAGTTTCCTACCTGACTTCTGTTTTATCTATTGTCTTCATTTTCATACTGAGGTAGATAGACAGTGCTAGTTTAAAGTCACTGACTTTCATTTTGTTCAACTTTTCTAAATTATTCACATGCATCATGTTTATTTTTAATCCCACTTTTCTTATTTCGTGATCGTAATTTATATTTTTAAAGATAGCACCATAAGCCTGACTCTCATACACATGCATTCCCCCTCCACTCACACACACACGAACCAATATAAGGAAGAACTCATCTAGTAGCTCATCATCAACTCTCATACACACTCATCCCCCCCCCCCCACACACGAACCAATATAACGAAGAACTCATCTCGTATCTCATTATCAACTCTCATACACACTCATCCCCCCACACACACGCACGAACCAATATAAGGAAGAACTCATCTCGTAGCTCATCATCAACTCTCATACACACTCATCCCCCCACACACACACACGAACCAATATAAGGAAGAACTCATCTCGTAGCTCATCATCAACTCTCATACACACTCATCCCCCCCCACACACACACGAACCAATATAAGGAAGAACTCATCTCGTAGCTCATCATCAACTCTCATACACACTCACCCCCCACACACACACGAACCAATATAAGGAAGAACTCATCTCGTAGCTCATCATCAACTCTCATACACACTCATCCCCCCCACACACACGAACCAATATAAGGAAGAACTCATCTCGTAGCTCATCATCAACTCTCATACACACTCATCCCCCACACACAAACACGAACCAATATAATTAAGAACTCATCTCGTATCTAATCTTCAACTCTCATAAACACTCATCCCCCCCCCCCCCACACACACACGAACCAATATAAGGAAGAACTCATCTCGTAGCTCATCATCAACTCTCTTACACACTCATCCCCCCCACACACACACACGAACCAATATAAGGAAGAACTCATCTCGTAGCTCATCATCAACTCTCACACACACTCCTCCCCCCACACACACGAACCAATATAAGGAAGAACTCATCTCGTAGCTCATCATCAACTCTCATACACACTCATCCCCCCCCACACACACGAACCAATATAAGGAAGAACTCATCTCGTAGCTCATCATCAACTCTCACACACACTCCTCCCCCCACACACACGAACCAATATAAGGAAGAACTCATCTCGTAGCTCATCATCAACTCTCATACACACTCATCCCCCCCACACACACGAACCAATATAAGGAAGAACTCATCTCTTAGCTCATCATCAACTCTCATACACACTCATCCCCCCCCCACACACACGAACCAATATAAGGAAGAACTCATCTCGTAGCTCATCATCAACTCTCATACACACTCATCCCCCCCACCCACACACGAACCAATACAAGGAAGAACTCATCTCGTAGCTCATCATCAACTCTCATACACACTCATCCCCCACACACACACACGAACCAATACAAGGAAGAACACAACTCGTAGCTCATCATCAACTCTCATACACACTCATTCCCCCCCCCACACACACACGAACCAATATAAGGAAGAACTCATCTCGTAGCTCATCATCAACTCTCACACACACTCCTCCCCCCCCACACACACGAACCAATACAAGGAAGAACTCATCTCGTAGCTCATCATCAACTCTCATACACACTCATCCCCCACACACACACGAACCAATATAAGGAAGAACTCATCTCGTAGCTCATCATCAACTCTCATGCACACTCATCCCCCCCCCACACACACGAACCAATACAAGGACACACGAACCAATACAAGGAAGAACTCATCTCGTAGCTCATCATCAACTCTCATACACACTCATCCCCCCACACACACACACGAACCAATATAAGGAAGAACTCATCTCGTAGCTCATCATCAACTCTCATCACTTGCTGTTCGACTGCATCTTAGTGCCTATTGCCAGTAGTCTCTTAATATCTCACTTCAGCTGGCTTCGGCTCTTCTTTTAGACATAGTTCAGTTTTGTTCTTGACTTATTTGGACAAATGTTTCAGGAAAAATCAGTGAGAACAACTAAATGGGTCAATGTGTTGAGCAGTTGGGATAAGTGTACGCCACCTATTTTTGTAGCTGTTTAAGCGAGTGTCTGGTGATGTGCACTGTATGGGCAGGCGATGGTTCTAACTCCGAAGCCAGGTGCTGAATCTTGCGCTGGGCTAGTGCCGGCTGTATATCAGAACGAGGTGCTGATTATTGTGTCGGGCTGGTGCCGGCTGTACTCAGAACGAGGAGCTGATTATTGTGTCGGGCTGGTGCTGGCTGTACTCAGAACAAGGTGCTGATCATTGTGTCGGGCTGGTGCTGGCTGTACTCAGAACGAGGTGCTAATTATTGTGTCGGGCTGGTGCCAGCTGTGCTCAGAACGAGGTGCTGATTATTGTGTCGGGCTGGTGCTGGCTGTACTCAGAACGAGGTGCTAATTATTGTGTCGGGCTGGTGCCAGCTGTACTCAGAACGAGGTGCTGATCATTGTGTCGGGCTGGTGCTGGCTGTACTCAGAACGAGGTGCTGATTATTGTGTCGGGCTGGTGCCAGCTGTACTCAGAACGAGGTGCTGATTATTGTGTCGGGCTGGTGCTGGCTGTACTCAGAACGAGGTGCTGATTATTGTGTCGGGCTGGTGCTGGCTGTACTCAGAACGAGGTGCTGATTATTGTGTCGGGCTGGTGCCAGCTGTACTCAGAACGAGGTGCTGATTATTTTGTCGGGCTGGTGCTGGCTGTACTCAGAACGAGGTGCTGATTATTGTGTCGGGCTGGTGCTGGCTGTACTCAGAACGAGGTGCTGATTATTGTGTCGGGCTGGTGCTGGCTGTACTCAGAACGAGGTGCTGATTATTGTGTCGGGCTGGTGCTGGCTGTACTCAGAACGAGGTGCTGATTATTGTGTCGGGCTGGTGCCAGCTGTACTCAGAACGAGGTGCTGATTATTGTGTCGGGCTGGTGCTGGCTGTACTCAGAACGAGGTGCTGATTATTGTGTCGGGCTGGTGCTGGCTGTACTCAGAACGAGGTGCTGATTATTGTGTCGGGCTGGTGCTGGCTGTACTCAGAACGAGGTGCTGATTATTGTGTCGGGCTGGTGCTGGCTGTACTCAGAACGAGGTGCTGATTATTGTGTCGGGCTGGTGCTGGCTGTACTCAGAACGAGGTGCTGATTATTGTGTCGGGCTGATGCCAGCTGTACTCAGAACGAGGTGCTGATTATTGTGTCGGGCTGGTGCTGGCTGTACTCAGAACGAGGTGCTGATTATTGTGTCGGGATGGTGCCGGCTGTATCTCAGGTCCAGGTGCTGATTATTGTGTCGGGCTGGTGCTGGCTGTATACAGAACGAGGTGCTGATTATTGTTTCGGGCTGGTGCTGGCTGTATCTCAGGTCCAGGTGCTGATTATTGTGTCGGGCTGGTGCTGGCTGTATACAGAACGAGGTGCTGATCATTGTTTCGGGCTGGTGTTGGCTGTATCTCAGGTCCAGGTGCTGAATATTGCGCTGAACTGGGTGTATCTCAGAACAAGGTGCTGATCATTGTGTCGGGGCTGGTGCTGGCTATATCTCAGGACGAGGTGCTGAATCTTGCGATGGTCTGATACTGGCTGTATCTCAGGACGAGGTGCTGAATCTTGAGCTGGGCTGGTACTGGCTGTATCTGAGAACGAGGTGCTGAATCTTGCACTGGGCTGGTGCTGGCTTTATCTCAGTTCCAGGTGCTGAATCTTGCGCTGGGCTGGTGCTGGATGTATCTCAGGTCCAGGTGCTGATCATTGTGTCGTGGCTGGTGCTGGATGTATCTCAGGTCCAGGTGTTGATCATTGTGTCGTGGCTGGTGCTGGATGTATCTCAGGTCCAAGTGCTGAATCCTTCTCTTGGCCAGTGCTGGCTGTATCTCAGGACCAGGTGCTGAATTTTGCGCTGGGCTGGTGCTGTCTGTATCTCAAGACAAGGTGCTGAATCTTGCGCTGGGCTGGTGCTGTCTGTATCTCAGGGCGAGAAGCTGAATTTTGCGCTGGGCTGGTGCTAGCTGTATCTCAGGACGAGGTGCTGATCATTGTGTTGGGCTGGTGCTGGATATATCTCAGGTCCAGGTGCTGATCATCGTGTCGTGGCTGGTGCTGGCTTTATCTCAGGTCCAAGTGCTGGATCTTGCGCTTGGCTAGTGCTGGCTGTATCTCAGAACGAGGTGCTGAATCTTGCACTGGGCTGGTGCTGGCTTTATCTCAGTTCCAGGTGCTGAATCTTGCGCTGGGCTGGTGCTGGATGTATCTCAGGTCCAGGTGCTGATCATTGTGTCGTGGCTGGTGCTGGATGTATCTCAGGTCCAAGTGCTGAATCCTTCTCTTGGCCAGTGCTGGCTGTATCTCAGGACCAGGTGCTGAATTTTGCGCTGGGCTGGTGCTGGCTGTATCTCAGGAGGAGGTGTTGAAACTTGCGCTGGGCTGGTGCTGGCTTTATCTCAGGTCCAGGTGCTGAATCTTGCGCTGGGCTGGTGCTACCTGTATCTCAGAACAAGATGCTGATCATTGTGTCAGGCTGGTGCTGGCTGTATCTCGGGACGAGTAGCTGAACCTTGTGTTGCACTGGTGCCGTAAGGGAGCGCAGATGTCTGTGACAGTGAACCTTCCACTATCACGGCTGAAATTTGTTTTAGTTCAAGGTTTGAACTTCATCATTTTTTGAGTTAAGGATAATATGTTTGTGGCAAGTCAAGTGGAAAAGTGACAGGGTTGTTACAATGGATGAAAAAAAGCTCCATATAGCTTACATCGGTTTTGACAGGTTTCTACTGTTTACCCTACACTGCTTTCCCTCTCTGTCTCTCTCCCTCTCTCTGTCTGTTTGCATATCTGCTCTGTCTGTCTGCCTGTCTCTCTCTCCATCTTTCCTATAAACCATCTCATTTTTTTCATGTTCAAACAACTCGCTCTCTCTCTCTCTCTCTCTCTCTCTCTCTCTCTCTCTCTCTCTCTCTCTCTCTCTCTCTCTCTCTCTCTCTCTTTCTATCTATCTATCTATCTATCTATCTATCCTCCTGACTCGTTCAAAATATCTTTTTGCGTGTCTCTGCTGCTACCTGTTTGAGCGAGTCCTCCTCTCTCCGCTCGCCCAGCCAGGCGCAGTGATGGAGTCGGCCTACCATGCTCCACAGCTACACGACATAAGAGGTATACGGCATCCAGGTCAGGTCAATCATCACCTCAGGTCACGGGACGGCGTCTTTCTCTCTCTTTTCTTTCTTCATATTAGTGTTTTTTTAATCCTTAATTTCCAATATGAATGTCCAGTCACTAGCCAGGCTAACTGATTTTAGAAGATCACTCGCTGTCCAAAGAGCAGAAAATCTAGTTCATACTTCATAAAACCCATCGCTGCCCAAAGACCAGACAGTTCATAAATGGCTTTATACAATATACCACTGTCAGCCCAGCTGTAGCTTCATACAAACCGTCACTGAAAGTCCAGATGTGGCTTCATACAAACCATCACTGACTGTCCAGATGTGGCTTCATACGATACACCACTGACAGTCTAGATGTGGCTTCACACAATCCGTCACTGACAATCCAGATGTGGCTTCATACAAACCTTCACAGACCAGCAGGACTAGTCAAGTCTAAGTCATGTAAACTGTTTTCCAGATCATGACAAGTTACGTCTAGTCCGTGTCAACTATCGCCCAGATCATGACAATTTAAGTCTAGTCCGTGTCAACTATCGCCCAGATCATGACAAGTTAAGTCTAGTCCGTGTCAACTATCGTCGAGATCATGACAAGTTAAGTCTAGTCCGTGTCAACTATCGTCGAGATCATGACAAGTTAAGTCTAGTCCGTGTCAACTATCGTCGAGATCATGACAATTTAAGTCTAGTCCGTGTCAACTATCGCCCAGATCATGACAAGTTAAGTCTAGTCCGTGTCAACTATCGTCGAGATCATGACAAGTTAAGTCTAGTCCGTGTCAACTATCGTCGAGATCATGACAAGCTTACTTCAACCCAGCGCCCAGGAAGAGAAGCCTGCTGCAACAGGCCACAATGAGGAATCCTATTGTTTAATTTAAGGCGCAGCAATAAAAATATGTGAGGCACAAAGGGACATGCGCATCAGGTGACTGCAGTAAAACCTGGAATGAGGGCTTGTAAGTTAAATGTCATGGCATGCTGATCCACAGAACCAGTAGTCCGCCAAGTGAGTAGCTAAAGGTCAAGACAGGTCACACCCGGTAACAACTAGCTTCAGTCACACAGTGTCAGCAAGTGTGTAATGTTAGAGGTCATTTATAGCGTGCTGGGAAGAGCAGTGGTGGCGATTTCTCGGCTAGTCGCTGACCACACAAAAAGGTCATCAGAGATAAGGGAAAGACAAAGAGAGAGAGAGAGAGAGAGAGAGAGAGAGAGAGAGAGAGAGAGAGAGAGAAAGAGAGAGAGAGGAATATACACAGCGATAGAGAGAGAAAGGGATATATTATAGATCAATAGAAAGAAAGAGAGAGAGAGAGAGAGAGAGAGAGAGAGAGAGAGAGAGAGAGAGAGAGAGAGAGAGAGAGAGAGAGAGAGAGAGAGAGAGAGAGAGAGAGAGAGAGAGAGAGAGACAGAGAGAGAGAAAGAGACAGAGATAGTCAGACAGTCAGTCAAATAGACAGAGCAATAAAGAAAAAAGCATCAGAATCCAAGCTATGCTTGACCTTTTCTTCCCGTGATCCCAGTGGACTGGCCTGGTTCCGGTTGACTTGCCCTATCCTCCCAATCATCATATCAATTCTGACCGTTAGGAAAACCTTTCTTCTCCTCCTAGTGAAGGTATTCTTAGAAGACTTGCGACGTTAGGAAGCAAAACCCTGATGTTTTTATTCAAGAAGCAAACGCTATTGTCGCCAGCTGCTCTGGGAACACAAAACACGAAAACAACGGTGACAGTTACCTGCCCTTTCAAGGGAGAGGGCAAGGAGTGACCTCCCCTGGATATTAATTCTATTTTATGACTTCCACAGGAATGAATCTTAGCTAAGGTGGATGGTCACTGCCTTGGCCGACGTCCGATGCCAGCGTGACGGCCAATGACGTCCAATAATATAATAGGAGAGGGTCATGGGAAAAAAAAAGGAGGGGGGGGGGGGGGGAGGGGGCGATATCAGAAAAGGCGTTAGAGAGCCGCTAGAGACAAGAAGGATTGAGATAAGGATAATAGATAAGAGAAAGAGTGAAGAGTGAGAATGTGGCGGGCCATAAGAGTCATAAGAGTGAGAGTGAAACTAAAAGAGGGGTGGGTGGATGAAAGATCAGGAGAGAAAAAGAACGCCATACAAAACAGAATTAATTATATAGAGAAAAAATGAAAATAAAAAAGGAAAGAGAAACATGGACCGTGAAATGAAAAGGGGGGGGGGGGGGGAAAAGGAAAGATTGAGGTAGAGTGAGGAGGATGGAGGGAAATGGAATAGAGTAAAAGGCAAAAAAAAGAGAGAAGCTACAGCTTTGGACACACAAACCATGCAGAAGATCTTACTCATGAGGTCACACGGTTCGCAAATCATTAATGGGCGTGGTCAGTCGAATTTCTAACTGGTTTAGATGTTCAAAACATTCATGGGCGTGGTTATTCCAACATCCGACGATAAAATTATTACCCAAACACCCGTAACTGCACCTCATCTAAAATCATCAAGGCAAAAATCTAGCCCACCCACCAAATCGACTATTAACAAATTAATAACCCCCTCCCTACCATTCCCAAAAAATATCATCGAGATACTAACCTACTCCAAATTCTACTATCACCTCCTTCACCTCAGTGATCAAGATAATAACCTCCCCCACTCCTCATTCTACTATCACCTCCTTCACCTCAGTGATCAAGATAATAACCTCCCCCACTCCTCATTCTACTATCACCTCCTTCACCTCAGTGATCAAGATAATAATCTCCCCCACTCCTCATTCTACTATCACCTCCTTCACCTCAGTGGTCAAGATAATAATCTCCCCACTCCTCATTCTACTATCACCACCTTCACCTCAGTGATCAAGATAATAACCTCCCCGAATCTTCATTCTACTATCACCTCCTTCACCTCAGTGATCAAGATAATAACCTCCCCCACTCCTCATTCTACTATCAAATCTTTTACCTCAGTGATCAAGATAATAACCTCCCCCCCTTCCTCATTCTACTATCACCTCCTTCACCTCAGTGGTCAAGATAATAACCTCCCCCCCTTCCTCATTCTACTATCACCTCCTTCACCTCAGTGGTCAAGATAATAATCTCCCCCACTCCTCATTCTACTATCACCTCTTTCACCTCAGTGGTCAAGATAATAACCTCCCCCACTCCTCATTCTACTATCACCTCCTTCACCTCAGTGATCAAGATAATAACCTCCCCCCCTTCCTCATTCTACTATCACCTCCTTCACCTCAGTGATCAAGATAATAACCTCCCCCACTCCTCATTCTACTATCACCACCTTCACCTCAGTGATCAAGATAATAACCTCCCCCCCTTCCTCATTCTACTATCACCTCCTTCACCTCAGTGATCAAGATAATAACCTCCCCCCCCCCTCATTCTACTATCACCTCCTTCACCTCAGTGATCAAGATAATAACCTCCCCCCCTTCCTCATTCTACTATCACCTCCTTCACCTCAGTGATCAAGATAATAACCTCCCCCCCTTCCTCATTCTACTATCACCTCTTTCACCTCAGTGATGAAGATAATAGCCTCCCCCCCTTCCTCATTCTACTATCACCTCCTTCACCTCAGTGATCAAGATAATAACCTCCCCCACTCCTCATTCTACTATCACCTCCTTCACCTAAGTGATCAAGATAATAACCTCCCCACCTCATTCTACTATCACCTCTTTCACCTCAGTGATCAAGATAATAACCTCCCCCCCTTCCTCATTCTACTATCACCTCCTTCACCTCAGTGATCAAGATAATTACCTCCCCCCCTTCCTCATTCTACTATCACCTCCTTCACCTCAGTGATCAAGATAATAACCTCCCCCACTCCTCATTCTACTATCACCTCCTTCACCTCAGTGATCAAGATAATAACCTCCCCCACTCCTCATTCTACTATCACCTCCTTCACCTCAGTGATCAAGATAATAACCTCCCCCACTCCTCATTCTACTATCACCTCTTTCACCTCAGTGATCAACATAATAACCTCCCCCCCTCATTCTACTATCACCTCTTTCACCTCAGTGATTAAGATAATATCCTCCCCCCCTTTATCATTCTACTATCACCTCTTTCACCTCAGTGATCAACATAATAACCTCCCCCCCTCATTCTACTATCACCTCTATCACCTAAGTGATCAAGATAATAACCTCCCCCACTTCCTCATTCTACTATCACCTCTTTCACCTCAGTGGTCAAGATAATTACCTCCCCCCCTTCCTCATTCTACTATCACCTCTTTCACCTAAGTGATCAAGATAATAACCTCCCCCCCTTCCTCATTCTACTATCACCTCTTTCACCTCAGTGGTCAAGATAATAACCTCCCCCACTCCTCATTCTTCTATTACCTCCTTCACCTCAGTGGTCAAGATAATAATCTCCCCCCTCCTCATTCTTCTATAACCTCTTTCACCTAAGTGATCAAGATAATAATAACCTCCCCCCCTTCCTCATTCTACTATCACCTCTTTCACCTAAGTGATCAAGATAATAACCTCCCCCCCTTCCTCATTCTACTATCACCTCCTTCACCTCAGTGATCAAGATAATAACCTCCCCCCTTCCACTCATTCTACTATCACCTCCTTCACCTCAGTGATCAAGATAATAACCTCCCCCCCTTCCTCATTCTTCTATCACCTCTTTCACCTAAGTGATCAAGATAATAATCCATTCTACCACTCACCTCACCTCACACCTACTTCTATCACCTCACCTAAGTGATCAAGATAATAAAGTCCCCCCTTCCTCATTCTTCTATCACCTCCTTCACCTCAGTGATCAAGATAATAACCTCCCCCCCTTCCTCATTCTACTATCACCTCTTTCACCTAAGTGATCAAGATAATAAACTCCCCCCCTTCCTCATTCTACTATCACCTCTTTCACCTAAGTGATCAAGATAATAACCTCCCCCCCTTCCTCATTCTACTATCACCTCTTTCACCTCAGTGATCAAGATAATTACCTCCCCCACTCCTCATTCTACTATCACCTCTTTCACCTCAATGATCAACATAATAACCTCCCCCCCTCATTCTACTATCACCTCTTTCACCTCAGTGGTCAAGATAATAACCTCCCCCCCTTCCTCATTCTACTATCACCTCTTTCACCTCAGTGGTCAAGATAATAACCTCCCCCCCTTCCTCATTCTACTATCACCTCCTTCACCTAAGTGATCAAGATAATTACCTCCCCCACTTCCTCATTCTACTATCACATCCTTCACCCTCAGTGGTCAAGCTAATAACCTCCCCCTTCCTCATTCTACTATCACCTCCTTCACCTCAGTGATCAAGATAATAACCTCCCCCCCTTCCTCATTCTACTATCACCTCTTTCACCTCAGTGGTCAAGATAATAACCTCCCCCCCTTCCTCATTCTACTATCACCTCCTTCACCTCAGTGGTGAAGATAATAACCTCCCCCTTCCTCATTCTACTATCACCTCCTTCACCTCAGTGATCAAGATAATTCACCTACCCCCCACCTCCTCATTCTACTATCACCTCCTTCACCTCAGTGATCAAGATAATTACCTCCCCCCCCTTCCTCATTCTACTATCACCTCCTTCACCTCAGTGATCAAGATAATAACCTCCCCCCCTTCCTCATTCTACTATCACCTCTTTCACCTCAGTGATCAAGATAATAACCTCCCCCCCTTCCTCATTCTACTATCACCTCTTTCACCTCAGTGATCAAGATAATAACCTCCCCCCATCATTCTACTATCACCTCTTTCACCTCAGTGATCAAGATAATAACCTCCCCCCCTTCCTCATTCTACTATCACCTCTTTCACCTCAGTGATCAAGATAATAACCTCCCCCCCTTCCTCATTCTACTATCACCTCCTTCACCTAAGTGATCAAGATAATAACCTCCCCCCCTTCCTCATTCTACTATCACCTCTTTCACCTCAGTGGTCAACATAATAACCTCCCCCCCCACTCCAGATTCTACTATCACGTCTTTCACCTCAGTGATCAAGATAATAACCTCTACCCCTCCTCATTCTACTATCACCTCTTTCACCTCAGTGGTCAACATAATAACCTCCCCCCCTCATTCTACTATCACCTCTTTCACCTCAGTGGTCAACATAATAACCTCCTCCCCCCGCCCTCATTCTACTATCACCTCTTTCACCTCAGTTGTCAACATAATAACCTCCACCCTCCTCATTCTTCTATCACTTCCTTCACCTCAGTGGTCAAGATAATAAACTCCCCCCTCCTCATTCTTCTATAACCTCTTTCACCTCAGTGGTGAAGATAATAACCCCCCCCCCTCATGCTACTATCACCTTCTCCTCAGTAATCAAGACATTAACCTAGCGCCCCACCCCCTCCTCTAATTCTTCTAGCACCTCCTTGTCCTCATAATCAAGATATTATCCAAGCAAGTCAACCGCCCCCCGTCATTCTACTATCACCTCCTCAGTGATCAAGACATTAACCTAGCGCCCCACCCTCCTCTCATTCTACTATCACCTCCTGAGTGATCAAGACATTAACCTAGCGCCCCACCCTCCCCTCATTCTACTATCACCTCCTAAGTTATCAAGACATTAACCTAGCGGCCCACCCTCCCCTCATTCTACTATCACCTCCTCAGTGATCAAGACATTAACCTAGCGCCCCACCCTCCCCTCATTCTACTATCACCTCCTCAGTGATCAAGACATTAACCTAGCGCCCCACCCTCCCCTCATTCTACTATCACCTCCACAGTGATCAAGACATTAACCTAGCGCCCAATCCCCCACATTCTACTGTCACCTCCACAGTGATAAAGACATTAACCTAGCGCCCAATCCCCCACATTCTACTATCACCTCCACAGTGATCAAGACATTAACCTAGCGCCCCACCCTCCCCTCATTCTACTATCACCTCCTCAGTGATCAAGACATTAACCTAGCGCCCCACCCTCCCCTCATTCTACTATCACCTCCACAGTGATCAAGACATTAACCTAGCGCCCACCCCCCCACACTCTACTATCACCTCCTCAGTGATCAAGACATTAACCTAGCGCCCCACCCTCCCCTTTCTGTACTACCACCTCATCAGTGATCAAGACATTAACCTAGCGTCCAACCTCCCTCATTTTACTATCACCTCCTCAATGATCAAGACATTAACCTAGCGCCCAACCCCCCTCATTCTACTATCACCTCCTCAGTGATCAAGACATTAACCGAGCGCCCCACCCTCCCCTCACTGTACTATCACCTCCTCAGTGATCAAGACATTAACCTAGCGCCCCACCCTCCCCTCATTCTACTATCACCTCCTCAGTGATCAAGACATTAACCTAGCGCCCCACCCTCCCCTCATTCTACTATCACCTCCTCAGTGATCAAGACATTAACCTAGCGCCCCACCCTCCCCTCATTCTACTATCACCTCCTCAGTGATCAAGACATTAACCTAGCGCCCCACCCTCCCCTCATTCTACTATCACCTCCTCAGTGATCAAGACATTAACCTAGCGCCCCACCCTCCCCTCATTCTACTATCACCTCCTCAGTGATCAAGACATTAACCTAGCGCCCCACCCTCCCCTCATTCTACTATCACCTCCTCAGTGATCAAGACATTAACCTAGCGCCCCACCCTCCCCTCATTCTACTATCACCTCCTCAGTGATCAAGACATTAACCTAGCGCCCCACCTTCCTCATTCTACTATCACCTCCTCAGTGATCAAGACATTAACCTAGCGCCCCACCCTCCCCTCACTCTACTATCACCTCCTGAGTGATCAAGACATTAACCTAGCGCCCCACCCTCCTGATTCTACTATCACCTCCTCAGTGATCAAGACATTAACCTAGCGCCCCACCCTCCCCTCATTCTACTATCACCTCCTCAGTGATCAAGACATTAACCTAGCGCCCCACCCTCCCCTCATTCTACTATCACCTCCTCAGTGATCAAGACATTAACCTAGCGCCCAATCCCCCTCATTCTACTATCACCTCCTCAGTGATCAAGACATTAACCTAGCGCCCCACCCTCCCCTCATTCTACTATCACCTCCTCAGTGATCAAGACATTAACCTAGCGCCCCACCCTCCCCTCATTCTACTATCACCTCCTCAGTGATCAAGACATTAACCTAGCGCCCCACCCTCCCCTCATTCTACTATCACCTCCTCAGTGATCAAGACATTAACCTAGCGCCCCACCCTCCCCTCACTCTACTATCACCTCCTCAGTGATCAAGACATTAACCTAGCGCCCCACCCTCCCCTCATTCTACTATCACCTCCTCAGTGATCAAGACATTAACCTAGCGCCCCACCCTCCCCTCATTCTACTATCACCTCCTCAGTGATCAAGACATTAACCTAGCGCCCCACCCTCCCCTCATTCTACTATCACCTCCTCAGTGATCAAGACATTAACCTAGCGCCCCACCCTCCCCTCATTCTACTATCACCTCCTCAGTGATCAAGACATTAACCTAGCGCCCCACCCTCCCCTCATTCTACTATCACCTCCTCAGTGATCAAGACATTAACCTAGCGCCCCACCCTCCCCTCATTCTACTATCACCTCCTCAGTGATCAAGACATTAACCTAGCGCCCCACCCTCCCCTCACTCTACTATCACCTCCTCAGTGATCAAGACATTAACCTAGCGCCCCACCCTCCCCTCATTCTACTATCACCTCCTCAGTGATCAAGACATTAACCTAGCGCCCCACCCTCCCCTCATTCTACTATCACCTCCTCAGTGATCAAGACATTAACCTAGCGCCCCACCCTCCCCTCATTCTACTATCACCTCCTCAGTGATCAAGACATTAACCTAGCGCCCCACCCTCCTGATTCTACTATCACCTCCTCAGTGATCAAGATATTCACCTTGCGCCCCACCTTCCTCATTCTACAATCACCTCCTCAGTGATCAAGACATTAACCTAGCGCCCCACCCTCCCCTCATTCTACTATCACCTCCTGAGTGATCAAGACATTAACCTAGCGCCCCACCCTCCCCTCACTCTACTATCACCTCCTCAGTGATCAAGACATTAACCTAGCGCCCCACCCTCCCCTCATTCTACTATCACCTCCTCAGTGATCAAGACATTAACCTAGCGCCCCACCCTCCCCTCACTCTACTATCACCTCCTCAGTGATCAAGACATTAACCTAGCGCCCCACCCTCCCCTCACTCTACTATCACCTCCTCAGTGATCAAGACATTAACCTAGCGCCCCACCCTCCCCTCACTCTACTATCACCTCCTCAGTGATCAAGACATTAACCTAGCGCCCCACCCTCCCCTCACTCTACTATCACCTTCTCCTCAGTGATCAAGACATTAACCTAGCGCCCCACCCTCCCCTCACTCTACTATCACCTCCTCAGTGATCAAGACATTAACCTAGCGCCCCACCCTCCCCTCATTCTACTATCACCTCCTCAGTGATCAAGACATTAACCTAGCGCCCCACCCTCCCCTCACTCTACTATCACCTTCTCCTCAGTGATCAAGACATTAACCTAGCGCCCCACCCTCCCCTCATTCTACTATCACCTCCTCAGTGATCAAGACATTAACCTAGCGCCCCACCCTCCCCTCACTCTACTATCACCTCCTCAGTGATCAAGACATTAACCTAGCGCCCCACCCTCCCCTCACTCTACTATCACCTCCTCAGTGATCAAGACATTAACCTAGCGCCCCACCCTCCCCTCATTCTACTATCACCTCCTCAGTGATCAAGACATTAACCTAGCGCCCCACCCTCCCCTCATTCTACTATCACCTCCTCAGTGATCAAGACATTAACCTAGCGCCCCACCCTCCCCTCATTCTACTATCACCTCCTCAGTGATCAAGACATTAACCTAGCGCCCCACCCTCCCCTCACTCTACTATCACCTCCTCAGTGATCAAGACATTAACCTAGCGCCCCACCCTCCCCTCACTCTACTATCACCTCCTCAGTGATCAAGACATTAACCTAGCGCCCCACCCTCCCCTCATTCTACTATCACCTCCTCAGTGATCAAGACATTAACCTAGCGCCCCACCCTCCCCTCATTCTACTATCACCTCCTCAGTGATCAAGACATTAACCTAGCGCCCCACCCTCCCCTCACTCTACTATCACCTTCTCGTCAGTGATCAAGACATTAACCTAGCGCCCCACCCTCCCCTCATTCTACTATCACCTCCTCGGTGATCAAGACATTAACCTAGCGCCCCACCCTCCCCTCACTCTACTATCACCTTCTCCTCAGTGATCAAGACATTAACCTAGCGCCCCACCCTCCCCTCACTCTACTATCACCTCCTCAGTGATCAAGACATTAACCTAGCGCCCCACCCTCCCCTCACTCTACTATCACCTCCTCAGTGATCAAGACATTAACCTAGCGCCCCACCCTCCCCTCACTCTACTATCACCTCCTCAGTGATCAAGACATTAACCTAGCGCCCCACCCTCCCCTCATTCTACTATCACCTCCTCAGTGATCAAGACATTAACCTAGCGCCCCACCCTCCCCTCATTCTACTATCACCTCCTCAGTGATCAAGACATTAACCTAGCGCCCCACCCTCCCCTCACTCTACTATCACCTCCTCAGTGATCAAGACATTAACCTAGCGCCCCACCCTCCCCTCACTCTACTATCACCTCCTCAGTGATCAAGACATTAACCTAGCGCCCCACCCTCCCCTCACTCTACTATCACCTCCTCAGTGATCAAGACATTAACCTAGCGCCCCACCCTCCCCTCACTCTACTATCACCTCCTCAGTGATCAAGACATTAACCTAGCGCCCCACCCTCCCCTCACTCTACTATCACCTCCTCAGTGATCAAGACATTAACCTAGCGCCCCACCCTCCCCTCACTCTACTATCACCTCCTCAGTGATCAAGACATTAACCTAGCGCCCCACCCTCCCCTCACTCTACTATCACCTCCTCAGTGATCAAGACATTAACCTAGCGCCCCACCCTCCCCTCACTCTACTATCACCTTCTCCTCAGTGATCAAGACATTAACCTAGCGCCCCACCCTCCCCTCACTCTACTATCACCTTCTCCTCAGTGATCAAGACATTAACCTAGCGCCCCACCCTCCCCTCACTCTACTATCACCTTCTCCTCAGTGATCAAGACATTAACCTAGCGCCCCACCCTCCCCTCACTCTACTATCACCTCCTCCACAGTGATCAAGACATTAACCTAGCGCCCCACCCTCCCCTCACTCTACTATCACCTTCTCCTCAGTGATCAAGACATTAACCTAGCGCCCCACCCTCCCCTCACTCTACTATCACCTTCTCCTCAGTGATCAAGACATTAACCTAGCGCCCCACCCTCCCCTCACTCTACTATCACCTTCTCCTCAGTGATCAAGACATTAACCTAGCGCCCCACCCTCCCCTCACTCTACTATCACCTCCTCAGTGATCAAGACATTAACCTAGCGCCCAACCCCCCTCACTCTACTATCAGCTTCTCGTCAGTGATCAAGACATTAACCTAGCGCCCCACCCTCCCCTCACTCTACTATCACCTCCTCAGTGATCAAGACATTAACCTAGCGCCCCACCCTCCCCTCACTCTACTATCACCTTCTCCTCAGTGATCAAGACATTAACCTAGCGCCCCACCCTCCCCTCACTCTACTATCACCTCCTCAGTGATCAAGACATTAACCTAGCGCCCCACCCTCCCCTCACTCTACTATCACCTTCTCCTCAGTGATCAAGACATTAACCTAGCGCCCCACCCTCCCCTACTCTACTATCACCTTCTCCTCAGTGATCAAGACATTAACCTAGCGCCCCACCCTCCCCTCACTCTACTATCACCTTCTCCTCAGTGATCAAGACATTAACCTAGCGCCCCACCCTCCCCTCACTCTACTATCACCTCCTCAGTGATCAAGACATTAACCTAGCGCCCCACCCTTCCCTCACTCTACTATCACCTCCTCAGTGATCAAGACATTAACCTAGCGCCCCACCCTCCCCTCACTCTACTATCACCTCCTCAGTGATCAAGACATTAACCTAGCGCCCCACCCTCCCCTCACTCTACTATCACCTTCTCCTCAGTGATCAAGACATTAACCTAGCGCCCCACCCTCCCCTCACTCTACTATCACCTCCTCAGTGATCAAGACATTAACCTAGCGCCCCACCCTCCTGATTCTACTATCACCTCCACAGTGATCAAGATATTAACCTAGCGCCCCACCTTTCCCTCACTCTACTATCACCTCCTCAGTGATCAAGACATTAACCTAGCGTCCCACCCTTCCCTCACTCTACTATCACCTCCTCAGTGATCAAGACATTAACCTAGCGTCCCACCCTTCCCTCACTCTACTATCACCTCCTCAGTGATCAAGACATTAACCTAGCGTCCCACCCTTCCCTCACTCTACTATCACCTCCTCAGTGATCAAGACATTAACCTAGCGTCCCACCCTTCCCTCACTCTACTATCACCTCCTCAGTGATCAAGACATTAACCTAGCGCCCCACCCTTCCCTCACTCTACTATCACCTCCTCAGTGATCAAGACATTAACCTAGCGTCCCACCCTTCCCTCACTCTACTATCACCTCCTCAGTGATCAAGACATTAACCTAGCGCCCCACCCTCCCCTCACTCTACTATCACCACCTCAGTGATCAAGACATTAACCTAGCGCCCCACCTTCCCCTCACTGTACTATCACCACCTCAGTGATCAAGACATTAACCTAGCGCCCCACCTTCCCCTCACTCTACTATCACCTCCTCAGTGATCAAGACATTAACCTAGCGTCCCACCCTTCCCTCACTCTACTATCACCTCCTCAGTGATCAAGACATTAACCTAGCGTCCCACCCTTCCCTCACTCTACTATCACCTCCTCAGTGATCAAGACATTAACCTAGCGCCCCACCTTCCCCTCACTCTACTATCACCTCCTCAGTGATCAAGACATTAACCTAGCGCCCCACCCTCCTGATTCTACTATCACCTCCACAGTGATCAAGATATTAACCTAGCGCCCCACCCTCCACTCACTCTACTATCACCTTCTCCTCAGTGATCAAGACATTAACCTAGCGCCCTACCCTCCCCTCACTCTACTATCACCTCCTCAGTGATCAAGACATTAACCTAGCGCCCTACCCTCCCCTCACTCTACTATCACCTCCTCAGTGATCAAGACATTAACCTAGCGCCCCACCCTCCACTCACTCTACTATCACCTTCTCCTCAGTGATCAAGACATTAACCTAGCGCCCTACCCTCCCCTCACTCTACTATCACCTCCTCAGTGATCAAGACATTAACCTAGCGCCCCACCCTCCCCTCACTCTACTATCACCTCCTCAGTGATCAAGACATTAACCTAGCGCCCTACCCTCCCCTCACTCTACTATCACCTTCTCCTCAGTGATCAAGACGTTAACCTAGCGCCCCACCCTCTCCTCACTCTACTATCACCTTCTCCTCAGTGATCAAGACATTAACCTAGCGCCCTACCCTCCCCTCACTCTACTATCAACTCCTCAGTGATCAAGACATTAACCTAGCGCCCCACCCTCCCCTCACTCTACTATCACCTCCTCAGTGATCAAGACATTAACCTAGCGCCCTACCCTCGCCTCACTCTACTATCACCTTCTCCTCAGTGATCAAGACGTTAACCTTGCGCCCCACCCTCCCCTCACTCTAGTATCACCTCCTCAGTGATCAAGATATTAACCTAGCGCCCCACCTTGTCCTTATTCTACTATCACCTCCTGAGTGATCAAGACATTAACCTAGCGCCCCACCCTCCCCTCACTCTACTATCACCTTCTCCTCAGTGATCAAGACGTTAACCTAGCGCCCCACCCTCTCCTCACTCTACTATCACCTTCTCCTCAGTGATCAAGACATTAACCTAGCGCCCCACCCTCCTGATTCTACTATCACCTCCACAGTGATCAAGACATTAACCTAGCGCCCCACCCTCCTGATTCTACTTTCACCTCCACAGTGATCAAGATATTAACCTAGCGCCCCACCCTCCTGATTCTACTATCACCTCCACAGTGATCAAGATATTAACCTAGCGCCCCACCCTCCTGATTCTACTATCACCTCCTCAGTGATCAAGATATTCACCTAGCGCCCCACCCTCCTGATTCTACTATCACCTCCTCAGTGATCAAGATATTCACCTAGCGCCCCACCCTCCTGATTCTACTATCACCTCCTCAGTGATCAAGATATTAACCTAGCGCCCCATCCTCCCCTCACTCTACTATCACCTCCACAGTGATCAAGATATTAACCTAGCGCCCCACCCTCCTGATTCTACTATCACCTCCACAGTGATCAAGATATTAACCTAGCGCCCCACCCTCCTGATTCTACTATCACCTCCACAGTGATCAAGACATTAACCTAGCGCCCCACCCTCCTGATTCTACTATCACCTCCACAGTGATCAAGACATTAACCTAGCGTCCCACCCTTCTGATTCTACTATCACCTCCACAGTGATCAAGACATTAACCTAGCGTCCCACCCTCCTGATTCTACTATCACCTCCACAGTGATCAAGACATTAACCTAGCGTCCCACCCTCCTGATTCTACTATCACCTCCACAGTGATCAAGACATTAACCTAGCGTCCCACCCTCCCCTCATTCTACTATCACCTCCTCAGTGATCAAGACATTAACCTAGCGCCCCACCCTCCCCTCATTCTACTATCACCTCCTGAGTGATCAAGACATTAACCTAGCGCCCCACCCTCCCCTCATTCTACTATCACCTCCTGAGTGATCAAGACATTAACCTAGCGCCCCACCCTCCCCTCATTCTACTATCACCTCCTCAGTGATCAAGACATTAACCTAGCGCCCCACCCTCCCCTCATTCTACTATCACCTCCTCAGTGATCAAGACATTAACCTAGCGCCCCACCCTCCCCTCATTCTACTATCACCTCCTGAGTGATCAAGACATTAACCTAGCGCCCCACCCTCCCCTCATTCTACTATCACCTCCTCAGTGATCAAGACATTAACCTAGCGTCCCACCCTCTCCTCACTCTATCACCTCCTCCTCAGTGATCAAGACATTAACCTAGCGCCCCACCCTCCCCTCACTCTACTATCACCTCCTCAGTGATCAAGACATTAACCTAGCGCCCCACCCTCCCCTCATTCTACTATCACCTCCTCAGTGATCAAGACATTAACCTAGCGCCCCACCCTCCCCTCACTCTACTATCACCTCCTGAGTGATCAAGACATTAACCTAGCGCCCCACCCTCCCCTCATTCTACTGTCACCTCCTCAGTGATCAAGACATTAACCTAGCGCCCCACCCTCCCCTCATTCTACTATCACCTCCACAGTGATCAAGACATTAACCTAGCGCCCCACCCTCCCCTCACTCTACTATCACCTCCTCAGTGATCAAGACATTAACCTAGCGCCCTACCCTCCCCTCACTCTACTATCACCTCCTGAGTGATCAAGACATTAACCTAGCGCCCCACCCTCCCCTCACTCTACTATCACCTCCTCAGTGATCAAGACATTAACCTAGCGCCCCACCCTCCCCTCATTCTACTATCACCTCCTCAGTGATCAAGACATTAACCTAGCGCCCCACCCTCCCCTCTTTCTACTGTCATTTCCACAGTGATCAAGACATTAACCTAGCGCCCCACCCTCCCCTCATTCTACTATCACCTCCACAGTGATCAAGACATTAACCTAGCGCCCCACCCTCCCCTCACTCTACTATCACCTCCTCAGTGATCAAGACATTAACCTAGCGCCCTACCCTCCCCTCACTCTACTATCACCTCCTGAGTGATCAAGACATTAACCTAGCGCCCCACCCTCCCCTCACTCTACTATCACCTCCTGAGTGATCAAGACATTAACCTAGCGCCCCACCCTCCCCTCACTCTACTATCACCTCCTCAGTGATCAAGACATTAACCTAGCGCCCCACCCTCCCCTCACTCTACTATCACCTCCACAGTGATCAAGATATTAACCTAGCGCCCCACCTTTCCCTCACTCTACTATCACCTCCACAGTGATCAAGATATTAACCTAGCGCCCCACCTTTCCCTCACTCTACTATCACCTCCACAGTGATCAAGACATTAACCTAGCGCCCCACCCTCCCCTCACTCTACTATCACCTCCTGAGTGATCAAGACATTAACCTAGCGCCCCACCCTCCCCTCACTCTACTATCACCTCCTGAGTGATCAAGACATTAACCTAGCGCCCCACCCTCCCCTCACTCTACTATCACCTCCTCAGTGATCAAGACATTAACCTAGCGCCCCACCCTCCCCTCATTCTACTATCACCTCCACAGTGATCAAGACATTAACCTAGCGCCCCACCCTCCCCTCATTCTACTATCACCTCCACAGTGATCAAGACATTAACCTAGCGCCCCACCCTCCCCTCACTCTACTATCACCTCCTCAGTGATCAAGACATTAACCTAGCGCCCCACCCTCCCCTCACTCTACTATCACCTCCACAGTGATCAAGACATTAACCTAGCGCCCCACCCTCCCCTACCTCTACTATCACCTCCTGAGTGATCAAGACATTAACCTAGCGCCCCACCCTCCCCTACCTCTCGTACATTCTTTGAGACAGTCATTTTTTATTACCTTTATATTTTTTAACGAGTATTCTAGACACAATTGAAGCTCGTTTTTCTCTGGTAAGGAGTTTTTGATGAGGACACCTTCACCTCTGGTAGGGCGTTGTTGATGAGAAGCACAACTTCACCTCTGGTAGGGCGTTGTTGATGAGAAGCACACCTTCACCTCTGGTAGGGCGTTGTTGATGAGAAGCACACCTTCACCTCTGGTAGGGCGTTGTTGATGAGAAGCACACCTTCACCTCTGGTAGGGCGTTGTTGATGAGAAGCACACCTTCACCTCTGGTAGGGCGTTGTTGATGAGAAGCACACCTTCACCTCTGGTAGGGCGTTGTTGATGAGCACACCTTCACCTCTGGTAGGGCGTTGTTGATGAGAAGCACAACTTCACCTCTGGTAGGGCGTTGTTGATGAGAAGCACACCTTCACCTCTGGTAGGGCGTTGTTGATGAGCACACCTTCACCTCTGGTAGGGCGTTGTTGATGAGAAGCACACCTTCACCTCTGGTAGGGCGTTGTTGATGAGAAGCACACCTTCACCTCTGGTAGGGCGTTGTTGATGAGAAGCACACCTTCACCTCTGGTAGGGCGTTGTTGATGAGAAGCACACCTTCACCTCTGGTAGGGCGTTGTTGATGAGAAGCACACCTTCACCTCTGGTAGGGCGTTGTTGATGAGAAGCACACCTTCACCTCTGGTAGGGCGTTGTTGATGAGAAGTACACCTTTACCTCTGGTAGGGCGTTGTTGATGAGAAGCACACCTTTACCTCTGGTAGGGCGTTGTTGATGAGCACACCTTCAGCTCTGGTAGGGCGTTGTTGATGAGAAGCACACCTTCAGCTCTGGTAGAGCGTTGTTGATGAGAAGTACACCTTTACCTCTGGTAGGGCGTTGTTGATGAGAAGCACACCTTCAGCTCTGGTAGAGCGTTGTTGATGAGAAGCACACCTTCACCTCTGGTAGGGCGTTGTTGATGAGAAGCACACCTTCAGCTCTGGTAGAGCGTTGTTGATGAGAAGTACACCTTTACCTCTGGTAGGGCGTTGTTGATGAGAAGCACACCTTTACCTCTGGTAGGGCGTTGTTGATGAGCACACCTTCAGCTCTGGTAGGGCGTTGTTGATGAGAAGCACACCTTCAGCTCTGGTAGAGCGTTGTTGATGAGAAGCACACCTTCAGCTCTGGTAGAGCGTTGTTGATGAGAAGCACACCTTTACCTCTGGTAGGGCGTTGTTGATGAGAAGCACACCTTTACCTCTGGTAGGGCGTTGTTGATGAGAAGTACACCTTTACCTCTGGTAGGGCGTTGTTGATGAGAAGCACACCTTTACCTCTGGTAGGGCGTTGTTGATGAGAAGTACACCTTTACCTCTGGTAGGGCGTTGTTGATGAGAAGCACACCTTTACCTCTGGTAGGGCGTTGTTGATGAGAAGCACACCTTTACCTCTGGTAGGGCGTTGTTGATGAGAAGTACACCTTTACCTCTGGTAGGGCGTTGTTGATGAGCACACCTTCAGCTCTGGTAGGGCGTTGTTGATGAGAAGCACACCTTCACCTCTGGTAGGGCGTTGTTGATGAGAAGCACACCTTCACCTCTGGTAGGGCGTTGTTGATGAGAAGCACACCTTCACCTCTGGTAGGGCGTTGTTGATGAGAAGTACACCTTTACCTCTGGTAGGGCGTTGTTGATGAGAAGCACACCTTTACCTCTGGTAGGGCGTTGTTGATGAGCACACCTTCAGCTCTGGTAGGGCGTTGTTGATGAGAAGCACACCTTCAGCTCTGGTAGAGCGTTGTTGATGAGAAGTACACCTTTACCTCTGGTAGGGCGTTGTTGATGAGAAGCACACCTTTACCTCTGGTAGGGCGTTGTTGATGAGCACACCTTCAGCTCTGGTAGGGCGTTGTTGATGAGAAGCACACCTTCAGCTCTGGTAGAGCGTTGTTGATGAGAAGCACACCTTCAGCTCTGGTAGAGCGTTGTTGATGAGAAGCACACCTTTACCTCTGGTAGGGCGTTGTTGATGAGAAGCACACCTTTACCTCTGGTAGGGCGTTGTTGATGAGAAGCACACCTTTACCTCTGGTAGGGCGTTGTTGATGAGAAGCACACCTTTACCTCTGGTAGGGCGTTGTTGATGAGAAGTACACCTTTACCTCTGGTAGGGCGTTGTTGATGAGCACACCTTCAGCTCTGGTAGGGCGTTGTTGATGAGAAGCACACCTTCAGCTCTGGTAGAGCGTTTTTGGTAAGATGGGCGTCGAAGTGAAGGTGGTCTTGTGGTAAACAGCTCGCCCTAACATCCACAAATACTTGAATGGTTCGAACGCCGTGATTAAATCCTTAAAGGGTCTTGTTACCAGATGATTCTTGACATAAACCCCGGAAGCCTCCGTCGGGCAGTGAAGTTGAACCCCAGAGTAACTCACGATACACTAGAGATACGTCCCAGACACCAGAGCTTCCATTAGAGGGCGCAACATTGAGCATCTGACCTCCTCATTTTTTCTAATTTTTTCTCTCTAATTTCTATCTCTCTATCCCGCTCCCTGTGGAGCGAACCAAGAAAGGTGAAGGCTCCATAAGAGCGAGCTACCTTTCTCCCTTTCTATCATCGCTCGATCTCACATACCAGCAACGGGGAGACAACTTTTGGCAACAGATGAGGAACAATCAAGACAAAATCCAGTTTAGTAATTGTTTTATTTGAAAAATATGGCAACTAGAATGTGTTTATACGAAGGATAAAGAGCCGGATCGCGGTAGAGAAAAAAAAATGTTGGCAGTGAAATGAGAAAGACAGAATGAAAGAAAGAGAGATAGACAGAGAGACATAATGGGAGAGGAGAGACAGAGAGAAGAGAGATAGAGAAGCGCATAGAGGGGAAAAGAATGATGAAATGAGTACTGTTACAGCAAGTTGCTGGCCCTAAATAATAATAATAATAATAATAATAATAATAATAATAATAATAATAATAATAATAATATAAATAAAATAAAATGGCAACATAATTATGAGTTCCTGGAATAATAAACTTTACTTCTAAGTATAAACTTTATAAAATACATGGCACTTGGCGCAAGTTGGAAAAAAAATGTTGATGCAATAAATTTTGTTGTTTACACAAAACAAGCTGATAACGCCCTGTTCTACCTGACAACAGTAATTCATCTGACTTTAAAAAAAAATCCAAAAAGAACACAAGAAAATAAAGGGGAGAAAGCAAAAAAATAAGTCTGGTTTAGACACAACACAGACTGACTCTGAAAACCTACAATAGGAATTGAACGCGGTTTTCCCTGCACCGCTCCTGTTTCCTGCTCCCACCCTAGTCCAAGCGCTAGTCCGACATCTGAGTGGACGCTGAGCCCGGCTGTCCACTGTCCCCGTGCTGATCTGTGAACTAACGGTGATGAGGAATCAGGACGACAAAAGGCGGTGCACTTGACACAAAATAATGGCGGTCTTAGGACGCTAATAACAAAGAAATGAAATCCTAACAAGAAGGTTTTAGTGGTGAGTTAATGTTCATGCTGACCCCAGCTCATCTCCCGCAGAACCGAGAACTGAAGAGAGCAAAAAGGTTCACATATCTACACAAGAAGCCTAACCCACGCTCCTTAGCTGCTGCTTGATTTTATGGCACAGAGTAGGGGAGGGGAAGGGGGAGGAGGAGGAGGGGGAAACAGGCAAGATGGGCAGGAGTGAGTGTTGGAGGGTAGGGAGGGTGGGATAGCTTATTTGTTTTGTCTCTGCATATTTCTTGTGGTCACTTTGACCTGCTTGACTGGAGACCGGGACTGGACGGGGCAGAGATACAGACCTTTAGGGGTGGAAAGGTGGGTTGTTAGTTGCTCAGGGAGGGTTAGAGAAGCTATATTTGCTTGTTTATTTTCCACACACATGAAGAACTAAGAGGGCTGCCGAGGGCACGCATGCACTGCTCGCCATGTCAAGTCAGCCCCCCACCGCCTAACACTGGCTGGTATAGACACACGTCCCAAACTTGGCTACAAATAATCTACAGGGTTTATTTATGAGTACGTATGAAATTTAAATATCATATATATAGAAATGTATTAGATTGTATATTTAGGGTAATAATTTTAATAATAATAATAATAAAAATAATATGCATATTTTTGTTTATGAACCATCTTCATAAAACGAGTGAGCACTAGTAGTAAACAACTGGAACCACAGAGAGAGGCAGTGACACATACCTATCACACGCACATTCAGAATTATGTGTATATGTATATGTGAGAAATGGTCACGACTATGTATACGCTGATCATGCTGTCTCCACTGACCACTCTGACCAGTCACAGACTGACCATGGGTCACAGCTGGCCCGATCTTGCCTCACAACCAGGGCCACGTTCAGTCTGATAGCAATAAAACAAAGGTACCCATTATGGTGGGCAACAAAAAACTACAGCAAAAACAACAAGAAAAATACCATCTGTCTCCGCACCGCGACCGCTTCTCTCCAGCCTTGGATCGGAGCAGAAAAGGAACGCCCGGCGACTGACGCGAACCTGGCTCAAAGTTGCGAAAGTCTGCGCACAACCTTGTTCCAGGTTGAACTGTTCAACCTATAACCTACTCCAGTATGGCACATCGGTACAATATACACAACTCGGGAAAATAACACCAAACAACAAGGAATAAACAGCATCGCCTGATTATTCGAATAAATGTGTGGAATAGTATCTTTCTGTCTTGCGAGTGGTTACCAAGATGGACACACATCTCACCACGAGGACACAGGAGGATACACTCTGGCCAGCCTCATACAGAGTCAACACATACAAATAAAAATCTTCTCACATGTGTCCTTGGAGTGCAAATTAAAACGAAACGTGATTAAAAAAATTCAAAGCCAAAAAACACAGTCTTTATCAACAAGAGCAAAGTAAATAAAACAACATGAATATAAAACTTGTTTAGTATTATGTCTGGTTGCGTGGGGCTCTAGAGCTAGAGGAAAGGGTGCATATCTCTCGCCTTCATTTTCCGCTAGCAACAGTCTGCCAGTCTGTTTGTCCCTCCCTCTCAATATTATGCTACTGGTGACAGACAAAAGGAGTGGACAACACCCTTTGGTCTTTCTCTGACATGATGATAAAACGAAAATGGGGGGAGGGGGGGGGGGTCGTGAGTGAGGAGAGACAGAGAGAGAGAGAGAAAGAGAGAGAGAAAGAGAGAGAGAAAGAGAGAGAGAGAGAGAGAGAGAGAGAGAGAGAGAGAGAGAGAGAGAGAGAGAAAGAGAGAGAGAAAGCGAGAGAGATAGACTACTGATGGTTTCAGTCCCTCTGATCAATGTAATAAAGCTGCCTGTTGTGAAGGTATGAGGAAAAGAAACACTTGGGTGATCTTACATGTCCCACACTCTACATACTGATTAAGCCACATCTGACATACTCCACATAGCACAGAAAAACAAACTCTTGAATTATCTGGATCTGCCACACCTGAAAAGGAACTACAGTGTTTTGCCACATATCAATCATATCGCATGGGCAAGACCGAGTCGTGATATTGTCCGAGTAAGGATCTTGAGTGGACACAGCGCTGGCCTGCGCCGAACTTTCGGTCCAAGTTGTGCAGCAAGAAGAAGCTGCAAGCCCATCCCATCCACCACAGAGCAATCTACACAGCAGACAATGGCAGACATCCCATCCACCACAGAGCAATCTACACAGCAGACAATGGCAGACTAATTCTTCCACGCTCGAATGTCAACAAAGATCACACACTCCCACAGCTGCAAGACTCTGGACAGTCCACCAAACTTGAGGCATTGTGGGAGGGAGATGGCACAATTAGAGCACAGGTCCTCCCGCGCGGGGCTATAGACACACAGAGAGACACACAGAGAGGCTGCAAGCACACGAAGCTATTTTACTCTGTATACTGTGAGCCAATCAGATACTACATTTATGTCTGAACTCAAGTCAATCAGATACTGGAAGTCTTAACACAAGATAATCAGATACTACACGTCTTAACACAAGACAATCAGATACTACACGTCTTAACACAGGACAATCAGATACTACACGCCTTATCAAAAGACAATCAGATACTACACGTCTTAACACAAGACAATCAGATACTACACGCCTTATCAAAAGACAATCAGATACTACACGTCTTAACACAAGACAATCAGATACTACACGTCTTAACACAAGATAATCAGATACTACACGTCTTAACACAGGACAATCAGATACTACACGCCTTAACACAAGACAATCAGATACTACACGTCTTAACACAAGATAATCAGATACTACACGTCTTAACACAAGATAATCAGATACTACACGTCTTAATACAGGACAATCAGATACTACACGTCTTATCAAAAGACAATCAGATACTACACGTCTTAACACAAGATAATCAGATACTACACGTCTTAACACAAGATAATCAGATACTACACGTCTTAACACAAGACAATCAGATACTACACGCCTTATCAAAAGACAATCAGATACTACACGTCTTAACACAAGACAATCAGATACTACACGTCTTAACACAAGATAATCAGATACTACACGTCTTAACACAAGACAATCAGATACTACACGTCTTAACACAGGACAATCAGATACTACACGCCTTATCAAAAGACAATCAGATACTACACGTCTTAACACAAGACAATCAGATACTACACGCCTTATCAAAAGACAATCAGATACTACACGTCTTAACACAAGACAATCAGATACTACACGTCGTAACACAAGATAATCAGATACTACACGTCTTAACACAGGACAATCAGATACTACACGCCTTAACACAAGACAATCAGATACTACACGTCTTAACACAAGACAATCAGATACTACACGTCTTAATACAGGACAATCAGATACTACACGTCTTAACACAAGATAATCATATACTACACGTCTTAATACAGGATAATCAGATACTACACGTCTTAACACAAGACAATCAGATACTACACGTCTTAACACAAGACAATCAGATACTACACGTCTTAACACAAGACAATCAGATACTACACGTCTTAATACAGGATAATCAGATACTACACGTCTTAACACAGGACAATCAGATACTACACGTCTTAACACAAGACAATCAGATACTACACGCCTTAACACAAGACAATCAGATACTACACGTCTTAACACAAGATAACCAGATACTACACGTCTTAACACAGGACAATCAGATACTACACGTCTTAACACAGGACAGTCAGATGCTACACGCTTTAACACAAGAGAATCACATACTTCACGTATGAGTAAAGTTAATCTCTCTCTCTCTCTCTCTCTCTCTCTCTCTCTGTCTATCTGCATGAGTGTCAACCTGTCTCTGTTTCTCTCCTTCGCTTCACTAGACATCAAAACAACGAGTTAACAGCTCACTCGAATCACTCACACACATCCCAGCGAACAAGCTGGTATCCAAACAATGACATAGAAAACTAGCCATTTAAGCTAGATAAGATTTGCCCTTTTCTTCAGGTTGTCACCGGTTCAGTAGCAGTTACTGGTTGATACGCCCGGTCTGCGTGGCTTCAACGTCACTGCTGGACCACAGAAAGGGAGATAAGACGTCATCTGTTCTGATGAAAGCCGTCAGAGAATAGACGGTTCCCCATGGTCAGATATGTGTGGTCAAGTGTCCACTTTCAGCACGGACAGTACCTCGAGCAACAGTTATGTAAACATTCAATTCAAGAAAATCAGTTATCAAAGGTGAAGAAGGAAAACTCAAACAATAATAAACCCAAGTGAACGTGACTCACCACTGAACGCTGTGGTTGTGAGTATCTAAGCCAGTTCAGCTTGTCTACCAAACAGCGAACAGCGAGGGTGAAAATCTACTGGTTTAGAATAGACATGAGGGAATGCTCAACAAGCCTGATTGTTTCATGAGAAGAGGATCTCACTCCAGGTTGGGTTGTGAAGGCTGAGACCAGGAGACCAGTCTTAATGAACGCTGGGCCTAAAATCTGTGTCTGTGTGTATAAAAAGTGGGGAAAACAAAAAAAGGGAGGATGGGGCGGTGTTAAAGTTTGGGAGGATAGTGGTTTTTGTTTATTCTTCTATGGCAGCAATGAAAAAATGGCAAGAATACTTTGTATGCGACAGTATTTTTTCAACGAAAAGCTTTCATCATACAAGTTTGAAATAAAATCACTCTGATCTGAATCAACAGTAATAAAAAAAAAATGGTCTCTTAGATGTGAAGCAAGCGAATGGCTGGCCAGCATGTTCAGCTAACCATTGGTTTTTACTTGTTAACTTCGTGTGGCTTTGTGAAGGAGTATTCAATAATTATTAATAAAAAAAAAAAGGAATGAAAAAAGAGAAAAAAGTTTGACATTGTGTCTTTGTTTCAAGACCATGGCACTGAGTAAAGAGGTATTTCAACTGAAATGCAGAAAAGTCCTTCCAGAATATTGTTAGTAAAACTAAGTTTTTCATGCTCGCACATTCACACAGACACACACACACGCACACAAACTCACTCACAAGCATACTGCACAAGGTTAATTATTGTCTGTAGTCAGTTTGGTAGTAGACATTACTTAACACTAATATGGCACTGGTTTCGGTCTCTTCTGGCAAAATGTCAGATTTGTTTAGTATGGCATATATAGAGTAGACAGCAATCACTGAACAGAAGAGTTAGGATACTTGAGGCATCTGGAAATACAACTATATGTACAAACATATGTTTAAGGAATAAATGGCCATGCATAAACTTGTCAGACCCCGCTGGTTATATGAATATTGTATACACAAAACAAAGAGTGTAGAGTTTCTTCAATTAAAAAAACAAACAAAAACGAAACATTTCCCACGGTGTTTAAGTGAAAAAAAAAATAGAAAAAAAAATGTAAGAAACTGGATGCGAATTGCTGGTCGTGCTGGACTTGTTGCAGGGAGCGAGTCCGTCCATCAACTGTTCCGCAGCTAGACGTCTGGCTCCATACACACTGCTGAGAGGATAAAGTCTAACTGCTGGGTATCAGAGAGAAAAACCAGCACTTCTGGTCACAGGTTGACGGTCCAATCTCTAGCTTGGGTTCTGTGTCTCTGATGTCGCACACAGCGCTAGGGAGAGAGAGTGAGATAACCCTTGTTGGGGCAACCTGGTCTTATATTAGACAGAAGACACCCGACCATAAGCTAATCATGAGTACCAGTCCATCTCCCCATCCGCACACCAAGTTTTTGTAGCTCTGTGTGTCGTGCAGTGTGAGTGAGGGGGGTTCGAGTCCCTTGTCCCAGCCATGTTATTGTTTCTCAATACACACTAGCGGCCGACTCGCCCTTGACACTCATCTCCAGCGGTTCCGCCTGCCCGCCACTCATGTCTGCCGGCTCGCTCTGAAGACTGGCCGCGCCAGTAGACTCGGAGCTCACGTCCCCTGAGTCCTGCGCCAGGAGATGCGCGTTCCGGTTCTCCACACACTTCCGCATGTGTTTCTCCAAGGTGGACGGCACGGAGAACGGCATGTTGCAGAACTTACACGTGTACACGTCCTTGCCCAGACGGCCATGGGTCTTCATATGGCGAGTCAGCTTGCTGGACTGAGCGCACGCGTAGCTGCAGAGAGAGCATTTGTATGGCTTCTCGCCTGTGTGCGAGCGCCGATGCACGGTGAGGTTGCTGCAGTTCTTGAACACCTTGCCGCAGTATTCGCACGTGTCGTTCCGCTTACTGGCCTCCGGCTTGCGAGCCGTGCTGGACGAGCCGTTGGTGGGCAACAGAAGGCTAGAGTTCGGGCTGGAGCTGGCGCTGGACGTTGTCCGTCGGTGATGGTAGCCAGGCGGTGAGCTCAGGGCCGGCTTGTACAGCGCTGGGATACTCGAGCTACCGCTTGCCGGTAAGGCACTGTTGTTGTTATTGTTGCTGCTGCTGCTGCTAGTGGTGGCCGCCGCGCTGTGCGAGAGGTTCAGCCCACTGGTGTTGCTGCTGCTGTCTGTGGGCAGACTAAGGTCGCGAGGTGAGTGGTGGGCTGGAAACCGCGGAGGGTAGCCCGGGAAGAACAGCCGCACTGGGCTATCTGGGTGGAACCACGCAGGGTGCGGCAGTCTGCTGTACAGTGAGGCTGCGGCCGCGGCGGTGGCAGGGTCTAAAGCTGCTGGATGTGGAGCTAACCCGTCCAGTGTGGCGGGCCAGCCTGGGGGCACTGCGGGTCCATCTCTCCCCGGCTTGCTTGACTTAGAGAGGAGATCGGTGCCGCCGAGAAACAAATGATCCTTCCTGGCTGAGTCACGGTGATCCTTGTCCGTGTCGGCGTCTCTCTCCCGCTTCACGCCCTGCCTGGGACTGACAGATCTCCCCTCCTGCCCGCTGGCTTGACGTCCGACGCTGCCCTTCTCCTTTTTGGCGTGTGCAGTGTCCTGCCCGTTCACCTGGTTCTCCGCGAGAGCGGCCTCGTAGGCCTCTGTGTAGGTCTGGATACTGGCTAGGCCGGAGTTCTTCATCACTTCACTGAGCACACTCTCTACTGCAGGTTTTCGCTTTAGAGAAAGATCACTGGGCTTCTCTTCATCCTGCTCCTCTCCCTCCTCGCCTTGACCATTCTCCTCTCCATCTTGTCTGTCCTCCAACTTGATCCTCTTGGCCTCATGCCGGATCTCTCCCGGCTCGGGGACTACCGGCTCCTCGTTCTTCTCTGCTTGCTTCATCTGCTCAAGGACCTCCCTCTCTTCTTCATTCATTTCTTCCTCCATGATTTCTTCCTCTTCCTCATCTCCTTCCTCCTCCTCTTCTTCCTCGTCATCATCGTCCTCATCCTCTGCTCCCTCTTTGCGATCTTGTGCAGCCTCTGACTTAGCATCCTCCCCGTCTGTGACGGTTCCTGTCTTAGCTGCAGCGTGCGTCTTCATGTGCCGCTTCAACTTGCTCTGCTGCGTGCACGCGTGCGGACAGAGAGAACACTTGTACGGTTTCTCGCCGGTGTGCGAGCGCCTGTGCACGACCAAGTTGCTCTGGAAGCGGAATGACTTACCGCAAAACTCGCACGACTTGAGTTTCGGTGGCAGGACGAGGCTGCTGGCCCCACTGACAGGTGTGAGGGCCACGCTGCTGCTGCCGCTGCTGCCGCTCCGCGGTGACTCCTCCGTCTGGCTCGAGCCCGCCAGTTTGCTGTGGGTGGGGGTGAGCCGGTCTCCACCCGATCTCGCTTGCTGCTGTTGCTGCTGTTGATGATGATGAAGCTGCTGTTGGTGAGCAAGGGCAGCGCTTGCTGCAGCGGCTGAGAAGGGCGACTTACTGCCGGGTCCCGCCCCGATGACTGGCGAGCCCGCGAGTTGCTTGAGGCGCATGGAGTAGAAATCGTAGTCCAGCTGCACCGGTGAGATGTGGGCCGCTCGCCCGCGCTCATGGAAGGCGTGTCCCGGATGAGGGAAAGGGACAGCACTGGGATCGAGTCCTGGTGGGGCCGCCCCTGGTCTTGCCGACAGGAACTGAGGCCTAAGGCGGTAGTCAGTGATAAGATCAAAGTCAAGGCTTGACGGCGGCGCCCGCCCGTACGGGCTCAGTGAGGCCGACTGGGTCACGCGGGCATCCAGGCCCGGCAGGCGAAATGGAGACGTGAACGGGTTGGGCGCGTGCTGCACGGCGTACGGCGAGGAGGCCGACACCGATGACGCAGATACTGGACGATGGTCAAGCCGTGGGGATGATGCGGTCACCACAAGATCCATGGGAGACAAACTGCTTGGTATTGGGGTAGATGTAGCAGAAGGTGACTGGTGCTGACGACACTCTCTGCTGCTGCTGCTGGTTGGTGTTGATGAGGATGCTTGAGTTGTAGCCGGGCTGGTGTAGATCTTCATGCCGTGCTCCTTCTGGGCGTGCTGCAGGAGAGCCCAGGCCGAGGTGTATGTGCTGCGGCAAGTCTCACACACAAACCGGGAAGGTTCTGGCAGGGAGAGACACAGAGACACACATACAAGTTACTCTCAAGTGAATGGTATAGAGGCTAGAGTAGGTGAATAGGTGAATCGTTTTCAGATAAAATTGAGGTGAATGGTATAGAAGCTAGAGTAGGTGAAGGGTGAATTGTCTGCAGATCAAAATCTGAAGTGAATGGTGTAGAGGCTGGAGCCCCAAGTGTCCAGTAAACACTGTACGGGAAAGCTCCTAGCAGAATTAGACGGGATGGTTGTCCTCTCTCAATGGGTATCACGTATACTCGTCACTCTGTCCCTGTAGCCTACCGGCCCCACTTGTCCGGAGTAACCTTCCCCCCCTCCCCCCCTCTCCTCTTTTTTTTTTCTGTTTGACTTTTCTGATCTCGCGCGACTTTCATATTTTTTAAAATCCTTTACTTCGTAGATTTTTCTCATTTCTAGTGACTTTTATGTTTTTCTATTCTTTTTTTTCTCTTTGAATATTTGATAGAAATTTACATTTTGGGCTCGGTCTCAGAGCTGTTAAAAGAGGTAAAAGTCTCTCTTTCTCTTCTCTCTCTCTCTCTCTCTCTCTCACTCTCTCACTCTCTCGCTCTCTCTGTATGTGACCCGCTGTTCCAGTACTGGTCATACACACTAGACAGCACCAGCAAGGATCTCTCTGCCTGAGGCATGAATCGCGGACTCTGCATGCCGACACGTGCAGGCACTGATTCATGTGCACGAAGGAAAGCTTGGGAGCGCAAATACAGAGAGGAGGGAGAAAGAAGAAATTAAAAAAAAAAAGTGCATCGGAATGTGGCACCCAGCTAGCTGATGGGCGAGTGATTGAGCGTGTGTATGTGCGTGTGTGAGTGCGGGGCTGCTCATCATCTCCCTGACTGTCTGGCCAGGTCTGAGTGTTGGCCTGGAGCCAGCGTCAGTCATGGAGAACGGTGATCACATTTGGGGAAGGGGTATGGAATAAGAAACAAAGAGGAAAAGATACATAGAAAACCCCATCCTCCATAATGAAGACAAGAGAAAGCGACTGGCTTTGGCATAACAAACATGTCACTATCCGAATAGCGGAACATTGCGGCGCATACGAGATGAAGGGAGACAACCCGAATAGTTGCCCGAGATAAGCCAGGTCAGAAATAGCCCGAACAAGAATTTACATCTCTCTGAGATTTTTATACTCGCTGTGGGGAGAATAGCGGTGGTTAGCACTCGCCTTGCTAGAACCTCTAGCATCACTGACTGGTGAGTAGACGTGTACCTGGTGGAGCTGCCATAGGATCGGGATAGCTGGAGGAGGCGTCAATAACACAAGCCCGGGAAACTGGAGAGGTGCACAAAGAGGGGAAAACAAAGGGAGACAATCTGACAAACTGCTCGGCGTCACGACCAGGCCCAACTCACTCACACAAACACAGTCACGCAAGGAGGAAAAAAGACACCATCTCTCTCTCTCTCTCTCTCTCTCTCTCTCTCATCCTTTCTTTCTCTCCTTTCCATTCGTCCCCCCCTAGAGTATCTGCTTTCCTCGAGGTTATTCCCTACCACTGCGAAGTGCCACGCTCCTAACACCACCGATGAGGGGATGTGGTAACAAAAACAACAACATCAGCATCAATAAATCTGGAGCTTGACTCACTATCAGTTTTCCCCTGCAAGATGTTGTCAGAGGCTGTCGTCCCGCTAAGATCTGATCGAGTCAGGCGAGAGAGAGAGAGAGAGAGAGAGAGAGAGAGAGAGAGAGAGAGAGAGAGAGAGAGAGAGAGAGAGAGAGAGGAGGGACGGAAGAGGAAGACGGGTAAGTACTTTAGTATGCTATGGTTGTTGATCTTCCTCTGGTTATCCAAAAGAGATTAAAAAAAAAATAGTGTGTGTAGGTATGTGTGCTAGTGTGGGATGAGAGAAAATATATGCATAGCTTACCTGAATAATTCAGGTAGAGAACTGGCGTCCACTGGGTCAGATAGGGAAGATTTTCTACAACAGACATAGATCAGAGAGAAAGAGAGAAAGAGAGAGAGAGTGAGAAAGTGAGAGAGTGAGAGAGAGTGAATTTGGCCACTAAGAGAAAGCGAAGTGCAGGCCAGTGAGATGTGATGCTACTGACTTTCTGTGTTTCTGTGAGTTGCTGAGTGGCGGATCTCCGAGAGTCAGTAAGTGGCAGAGTAGTGAGTGAATAAGGTAGCGAGTGAATGGGTGAATGAATTAAAGAGTGACTGAGTGAGTGAGCGAGCAGTGAATAATGCAATGAGTGAGTTAATGTGGCAGTGAGTGAGTGAATGAGGCAGTGAATGAGTGAATAAATCAGTAAGTGAGTGAGCAGTGAATGAGTGAATGAGAGTGGATGAGTAAATGAGGCAGCGAGTGAGTGAGTGAATGAAGTAGTGAGTGAGTAGTGAATGACGTTATGAGTGAATGAATGTGACACTGAGTGAGTGAATGAGGCAGTGAATGAGTGAATGAAGTGGTGAGTGAGTGAATGAGGCAGTGAATGAGTGAATGAAGTGGTGAGTGAGTGAATGAGGCAGTGAATGAGTGAATGAAGTGGTGAGTGAGTGAGTAGTGAATTGCGTAATGAATGAGTGAATGAGACAGAGAGTGGGTGAGTGAGTAAAACATAAAAAGCAGACATGAAGAAAATGTTTCAGTTTATAGTCTTTCCCATCTAAATCCCGAGATACTCCATGATCAACGCACGCATAGACACATGATACAATACTTGACACACCCGACAGACACCAGCTAGAGGCAGAAAGAAAATCTGAAAGTAAGGATAGACGGTTGACCTAGTTCCCAGACCCACCTGTCCCGAGTCTAGATAGTACTGTCACTGTTGACATCTCTCTCTCTCTCTCTCTCTCTCTCTCTCTCTCTCTCTTTCTCTCTCTCTCTCCCTCTCTCTCTCCCCACCTGATCAAGATTATAATCTTGATCCATCTGCCCCTCGACCAGAGCTCACTGAAGCACCAGACAGCGAGATAGGGGGCGGCACAGAGTGTGAGGCAGATACTGAGATAGCGGGGTAGAGTGTGAGGCAGATACTGAGACAGCGGGGTAGAGTGTGAGGCAGATACTGAGATAGCGGAGCAGAGTGTGAGCAGATACTGGGATAGCGGGGTAGAGTGTGAGGCAGATACTGAGATAGCGGGGTAGAGTGTGAGGCAGATACTGAGATAGCGGGGCAGAGTGTGAGGCAGATACTGAGATAGCGGGGCAGAGTGTGAGGCAGATACTGAGATAGCGGGGCAGAATGTGAGGCAGATACTGAGATAGCGGGGCAGAGTGTGAGGCAGATACTGAGATAGCCGGGCAGAGTGTGAGGCAGATACTGAGATAGCGGGGCAGAATGTGAGGCAGATACTGAGATAGCGGGGCAGAGTGTGAGGCAGATACTGAGATAGCGGGGTAGAGTGCGGAGCACTACTGTACTCCAGTCTCACTGACGGACATCACCAGTGACCAGCGGCTACAACTAACGTAGCACGACACGTTGGGGGCCGAATGGTCGTGTCCCTGTCGAATGGTGTTCATAGGGAAGGCCTATCCGTCCTCACGCTACAGACTCACATACTGTGCAACATCTCTCAGTCGGACCGCCCTAAAGCTTACACGAATGACCAGCCTGCCATATTGTTGTTTTGCTACTAAAGCTGCCTGAAGCTTGTGATTAACTGCTTAAAAAACCTTCTCTACTCTTTCTGTCTGTCTGTCTCTCTCTATCTCCGTTTTGCCACAAGCACTCAAAATCACCTTGAGGTAAAACGGAGCACAGGATAGGCCACGAGCGACAGTGATTCAAGGCAACACTTAAACTACAAGCTTACAGCAAATAATCAACCCAGCCATTCACACACACAATACACACAGTATAATTACATGAGGGATTCATGTAAAAAAAAAAAAAAAAAAAACAACAAAAAACTAGACCACTGACACGTCCCCCCCTTCCCCATATCAAGATGGTAGATGTTGTTAGCTTGCCGGCAGGGAGAGAGAGTTGACTCCATTCCTGCTCGGCTCGGACAGGACCCGCACAGGGGGAGAGAGAGAGAGAGAGAGAGAGAGAGAGAGAGAGAGAGAGAGAGAGAGAGAGAGAGAGAGAGAGAGAGAGAGAGAGAGAGAGAGAGAGATGTGATTTATGAGGCCCCACACTTGTCTATCTGAGAGGCCCGAAGACATAGGAGTCGTGTACAGTGAAAAGGGATTTTTTCGGGGGGGGGGGGGGGGGAAAGGGGCATCACGCCTTGAACTGGCCTCCTCAATTCTTTGTAAAAAAAAAAGAAAAGGCCACTGACCCCTGACCCTTAACCCTGAGGATCTTTGAGGCCCATGACAATATAAACTGTAACATGTGTTTTCTTGACTCCATACACCATTGTTCACTGGCTGTGGAGGTCAGACAGACATTGTGAAGAGTTGGTGCCACCGCCGCCACTCAACACATGGAGTGTAATCACGTGATGAAAGTAGAAGATCGCTCACAAGAGAGAAGACAAACTATTGTCTGCAGTATTGTAATCACAAGAGCATACCAGACCAGGATCAGTCAGATGGGAGAAGACAGACTAATGTCTGAGTATTCTAATCATAAGTCATAAGCACTTCAGAGCAAGACCACTCAGAGGAAAGAAGACAGAGCATTGTCTGCTGAGACCAAATAGTCTGATAATGTTGGCTGCTCAGGGTCAAGAATCTCGAGTAGATAAAAATACGGCGGAGCGATGGAGCTCGTGCTGATGCGACATGAGACCAAGGTTGGCCACGGTTGGGCGGGGGACGAGGCGCTACAGAGCGGGATGGGCACGGCTAGCCGAGAAGGTCATGACCCCGGTAAGACCACAGGAAAGGTCAGAGCTACTAAGCAGTAAACTAGGCCTGCCCATATCCTCCCTCTCCTTCCTTTCCCTTAGTATAGCCTGGTCCTGTAAGGGGAGTAAATCCACATAACCTAACGCCATGCAAAAGTCGAGATCCCCAGGGGTCACATCCGGACATAGTGACCGCTGAAATCTGACCAAACTGGGGGTCATGCTGACCAGATGGCGCGAGGGACCCTCAGCATAGAGAGTTTTATAATCTGATAATCTGGTGAACTGTGGTGGGCTGACTTACAACTTCGGTACAGGAGAAAATCTCTCTCTGTCTCTCTCTCTCTCTCTCTCTCTCTCTCTCTCTCTCTCTCTCTCTCTCTCTCTCTCTCTCCCCTCATGGCGAAACATTTATACATTACGTTAAATCAATGATTGTGCTGATTCTTTTTTTTTTTTTTTTTTGGCCGTAATTATAAAGAAGTGTCATTGTTCCTTTGGAGCCTCTGTGTTCAACTAATTGGACGCACACGCATCCTTTTGGATCCCACGAAATTACTGAGTTGTCCCACGACGCATTGACTTCGCTTCACACATCAGCCTTGTCTTCACAGCACACACGCTACTCTACAGCAACGGCAATAATAACGGTAAGAAATAAAGAAACAAAAAAAAAACAAAAAACAAAAAAAACAAAAAAAACAAAACAACAAAAACACAAAAACAAAAAAAAAGAAACTGCAAATATAGGAACTGCAAAGCAAATACCACTACCACCACCACCACCACTACCACTACCAACGTCAGAAGAACAACAATAACAAAAAAAGTTAGCGTCCGCAACGGTTCTCAGTGAGGTGACGCCACAGCCAGGTGGATATTCTGTCAGGCGATATGGCTGCATCGCTCGTCTTAAAATTACCTACAACAACAAAGGCTAGGAGATAAATAAAAAAAGAAAAGGAGGAAAGGGGGGGGGGGGGCGAGAAAAGAGAGAACGGAAAAGGAGAAAGAAATAGAGAAAGGCGGAGAGGGATAAGAAATGAGAGGAGAAGAACTAGAAAGAGTGACGGAGGAAGAGGTAGGAAAGGGCGACTGGCCTGGGCTCAGCTCAGCTCTTACCTCCTCATTACGCAACGTGACCCAAGGATTAAGGTCATGAGGCAGAGGTCTCACCCAGACCTCACTTGACAGACCGACCCCACGTCCCTGAGTGGCGGATCTGGCCAGATATGTCCTGAGATACCCACCCTCTAGAGACTCAAGTCCTCATTCTGGCTTCCTACAGCTCTTAGCTGGCTGCTCCCATTGGAAATGGGGGAATAGTGCTAGAGGGAGAGAGAGAGAGAGAGAGAGAGAGAGAGAGAGAGAGAGAGAGAGACGGGAGAGAGAGAGAGAGACGGGAGAGATATATAGAGAAGAGGGAGTGAGTGGGAGCAGAGGAACTATGGCACCGTAAAGAAAAGACACCCGAGTTTCTGTAGAATGCTGAGGCTTGTCTCTTCACCTTACTCCACAAGCCGCTCACCTCTATGTAGCTTTCAAACGCGCTTGGATTTTTTTTTTTTTCTAACAACCCTCTGGATTTAGAACTGTATTCCGTGTCTCTATGGCTTCTGATACTGGAGGTCTAGCACATCAGCCACATGGACAGACGGACAAACAGGCGGGTCAGCCAGCGTTAACTAATGAATATTCATGCCCGCAGTAGCCAGTTAAAGTGGGGACGTCTTCTTGATGGCATAGTATAAGTATGCGGGAATCCCCGGAGAGCCAGGCCGCGGGCGCAGCGTGACAGACGGACAGTGGCGGCTCAACCCTGGCTCTCCGGGAATCTCCAGAAAAGATTGAGATGTGTGCGCCTGTCTCATCAAGTCCGCGGCCCTCCTGCTCTTCTGGATTGTTTATGCATTGCACAAGATAAGTGTTCACTATCCTCTGAGAGAAGAGGAGGGGGGAAGACAAGCAGGCGTAGGAAGAGATAGAGGAGAGGGACAGACAGAGAGGGAGAGCGAGAGAAAGAGAGAAAGGCAGGCAGACAAGTAGAGGAAAAATATAGATAGATTAATAGGTATTTATATAAATGAATAAATAAGGGAGCTTAAGAGAGAGAGAGAGAGAGAGAGAGAGAGAGAGAGAGAGAGAGAGAGAGAGAGAGAGAGAGAGAGAGAGAGAGAGAGAGAGAAGTGGGGAAAGTGAGAAGGATAGAGAGACTGTGACAGAGGAAGGGAGGGAAGTATGTGTATTCTTCTTCTCCTCCTCCTCATCATCCACTGAGAGAAATTTTTACCACTGTGCCGACTTATCTAGCGCGAGTTGCTGTAACCATAGACCGGGTCTGAAAGAGGCCAGCATGGACTGGTTGTGAAGTCCGAACTCTGCTGGTGACTTCCTCTGGCCAGGCCCGGGCCGAGATCGATGGGCTGTGATTAGTAGGCAAACCCTCCGCCCCGGGATGATAGAGGACAGCACAGAGGGTAGGAGAAAGATAGAGATATTGAGCGATATATGACACATAACTATATATATATAGTTGTGTGTCAAATAACATAATAAAAACAGCGCTCGACAAATAAGGAGATTGGTATATATATATATATATATATATATTGATAAGTTTTGCCTCCAAGTCCATAACTTTGGAAATAATGAAGACAAACAAATGATACTTACACCAAATGAAAGGTCATTTTATTTAGCACCAGGTGACATATCATTTTTCAACATAATCACCGTCCCGTTCGATACAGAGCCGCCACCGACGGACGACCTGTTGGATGCCGTCAGCGAAGAAGTCAGCAGTCTTGTCTCTGCACCAAGAAAGAACAGCATTCTTCACATCTTCGTCTGTCTCGTAACGGTTGCCCTTGAGGTAATCCTTGACTTTTGGAAAAAGGAAGAAATCGCTCGGAGCAAGATCTGGGCTATAAGGCGGGTGCGGTAATGTCCGGAGGCCTAAACGATCTAAAGCCGTGCGAGTGTCCAAACTTGTGTGAGGGCGAGCGTTGTCGTGATGGATGATGGTGCTTCTCATGATCTTTTGGGACAGTGAGGGTGTGGTTCACACAGAATTTTTGGAACAAGGCAACACCGTGAATTCTACGAAATATGTGAACACACTGGAGAAACTGAAAGCGAGGTTGCGACAGGTAAGGAGTGAGAAAGTTTCCATCATCAAAAATGATATGTCATCTGGTGCTAAATAAAATGACCTTTCATTTGGTGTAAGTATCATTTGTTTGTCTTCATTATTTCCAAAGTTATGGACTTGGAGGCAAAACTTATCAATATGCCCTCGTATATATACATACAGAGAGAGAGAGAGAGAGAGAGAGAGAGAGAGAGAGAGAGAGAGAGAGAGAGAGAGAGAGAGAGAGAGAGAGAGAGAGAGAGAGAGAGAGAGAGAGAGAGAGAGAGAGAGAGGAGTTAAAAGACAGAGCTAGAGGGAAGAGGGAAACAATAGAGGGTATGAGACAAAGAGCTAGAGAGATGTGAGGCGGGTGGGGGCAGCAGGGGGTTCTGATCTCTTCTGACGACAGCAGGCGACCAGTGCCACAGCCCGCACTGGAACCAATAGCAGACCAGCGGGTGTCCGACTGGTCACTCCTCTCCTCTTCTCTCTCTCTGACCAGTAGGCGATAGTCACGAGTGACCAGCACCCCTAGTCAGTAGCTTGACCACTTAACAGTGCTGGCCCCTCCTACCACACTGACCAGCACTGCGGTGGCTCTCACTCGCTGGATGTAACCAGATTGGATCATCCGTTTGACCAATGGCTATCGAGAGGAGGCGGCATATGGAGACAGCCTTAATCACAACCTGACAGTTGACGGTAGAGCAATGCAGCCAGGGAGAGTACTGAGAGAGGACAGAGGGAAGGAGAAAGATAGAGATATTGAGCGATATATTTGACACATAACTATATATATATATAGTTGTGTGTCAAATAACATAATAAAAACAGCGCTCGACAAATAAGGAGATTGGTATATATATATATATAGACAAATTGTCCTCCCTAGTTATGCGGTCCACGACTTCGAAGTTGAACACGAAACTTCGAGGTCGTGGACCGCATAACTAGAGAGGACCATTTTTCTAAATTATATATATATATATATATATATATATATATATATATATATATATATATATATATATATAGATAGATAGAGAGAGAGAGAGAGAGAGAGAGAGAGAGAGAGAGAGAGAGAGAGAGAGAGAGAGAGAGAGAGAGAGAGAGAGAGAGAAAGAGAGAGGGAGGGAGAGAAATTGAGAAGGCACTAAAACAAAACTGAGAAGAGAGACTAGACATTTCAGAGCGGTCGAGCCGGGCGCTACAACTGTCCCGTCCCGTCCAGATGACGCTGAGCTGCGAGTGGAGGTGGTCGCCCGCTCGGTATCAGGGTGTCTGGTCCAGTGGGATCAAGGAGACGGAAACAGGGAGCTGGCAGACAGTCTCTCTACACTTCACTCTCTCTATCTCTCTGTCTCTCCCACAGAAACTCTGGAGGACACAACTATCTTTCCATCATCCCATGTAAGCTGTATGTCTGATGAAACCTGGCGCACTGCGGTCAAAGGCGGTCACCTCTAGGCTGGTGGTGACCACTGCCTGACGCTCTCTCGTGTTGTTCTATTTGTCTACGGAACGAGGAGGCCGTCCGTTGTGAGGAGCTGGTTTATTGATTCGGACAGTCCACGCGCGGCCGGCCGTGCCTGTACATACGAGGCGAACCACTTCAACAATAATAACAACAACAGGGAATCCCAACGGTGGGAGGTTACCCATCCTGTCAGTCAGTCTGTCTGTTTGTCTGTCTGCCTGTGGGTCTCTCTCTTCCAAGAACACGGAGAGAACTGTTCCACTAGCAAATCCCAGAATCGGTCAGATCCTCACCAAGGACGGCTAATTTCCCCTGATATTTTGTTTTTCTCCCACATAAAGTTTTCCTTGTATCGCGCAACTGGTGCCACCCTTTGGGTTTGATCATAACGATAACATAGGTTGGGGGTGGCTGATTGGCGATATCCGTGGACGAGACATCCACCACTTCCACCTCCACTTCCGGCAGGCCACTCTCTGCGAGAGTCCCACAACATCCACTGGCTCAGTTACTGAGTCCCTAAGGGTAAGGCCGTCCCATGAATTATTGAACAAAACTCCCCCTGGACGTGCCCCCCCCTTTTCCCACACCAGCTTCTGACACGCTAGGCCAACTCTGCACATACCGATACGCCATCTTGGACTGTGTGATGTTTTCAGAAACCCTACCAACTGGAGACGGTCCAAAACAATCCAAACCAATCGAAAAACTATCGGAACCCACGAGAGACCTTTCTGTACAGGCTAGCAGATACCGCTCAAAGTGGAAACATAGAGATAGTCTTAGACAGCGGAACCTACAGGAGACCTCTCTGTGCAGGCTAGCAGAAACCATTCCCAGTGGAAACATAGAGATAGTCTAAGACAGCGGAACCTACAGGAGACCTCTCTGTACAGGCTAGCAGAAACCGCTCACAGTGGAAACATAGAGATAGTCTAAGACAGCGGAACCTACAGGAGACCTCTCTGTACAGGCTAGCAGAAACCGCTCACAGTGGAAACATAGAGATAGTCTAAGACAGCGGAACCTACAGGAGACCTCTCTGTACAGGCTAGCAGAAACCGCTCACAGTGGAAACATAGAGATAGTCTAAGACAGTGGAACCTACAGCAGACCTCCCTCGGACATAATAAGAGATAAAACTCTAGACTGTCCTGACCAATCGGACATAACAAGAGATAAAACTCTAGACTGTCCAGACCAATCGGACATAACAGAGATAAAACTCTAGACTGTCCTGACCAATCGGACATAACAAGAGATAAAACTCTAGACTGTCCTGACCAATCGGACATAACAAGAGACGAAACTGTAGACTGTCCAGACCAATCGGACATAATAAGAGATAAAACTCTAGACTGTCCAGACCAGTAGGACATAACAAGAGATAAAACTCTAGACTGTCCAGACCAATCGGACATAACAAGAGATAAAACTCTAGACTGTCCAGACCAATCGGACACAACAAACGATAAAACTCTAGACTGTCCTGACCAATCGAACATAACAAGAGACGAAACTCTAGACTGTCCTGACCAATATAACATAACAAGAGATAAAACTCTAGACTGTCCTGACCAATATAACATAACAAGAGATAAAACTGTAGACTGTCCGAGGTAGCTTGGAATAGGACACCTCAGCTCTGTAAAGATGGAAAAACTAATCATTAGAAGACTAGTGCTCAGTGGACGGGGGAGGCTAGTAACACGAGATCTGCGACTTGTTGTTTCTCTCGAACTTTACATGATCACTTTCTCTTTCTTTGCGACAGGCTTCAAAGAGACACAGAGGGAGGCAGACAAAGAGATCGAGAAGGAGACACAGACAAAGAGATATAGACAGATAGATAGAGAGTGAGAGAGATATAGAGATAGATAGATAGATAGATAGATAGATAAGGAGAGAGAGAGGGAGAGAATGAGAGACAGAGAGAGAGAGAGAGAGAGAGAGAGAGAGAGAGAGAGAGAGAGAGAGAGAGAGAGAGAGAGAGAGAGAGAGAGAGAGAGAGTCCCTAACCTGCTCATTAATTTTGACGAATGGCCCAAGAGTTCAGCCACTGGTAGGAGAAGTCGCTAGATCTCATCTCCACCCCAGCGATGTATGGCGAGCTGATGTGATGTGGTAACTCGATAGTAACGGTTCTTCACGAGATCAGCCGTACACCTGGGCCAGGCCAACTTAGCTCTCCGCGTAGACAGTCGCAGCAGCGATAAACTTGGATGAGTTATTTCTGGCTCTCCTAGTGCCACACGGAGCAATTTTGTTCTCACACTTTCTTACTCAGGGTGGGTAACTCTCTCTCTCTCTCTCTCTCTCTCTCTCTCTCTCTCTCTCTCTCTCTCTCTCTCTCTCTCTCTCTCTCTCTCTCTCCGTGTTTCACATCCACCAGACCCAACATAATGAACATTCAGCTGTGATGGTGAGGTTTTCCTCAATTAGCCACACACTTGTCCGAATCAATGCAATAATGTCTCAGTCTCAGCTGACCCTAGGCCGCTTGACCTGGTTAGGGTAGTGGTCAAATGAGCTGACCACCGCCCTGCTCTAAGCACGCACTGGTTAAAGCTATCGCGGACAATGTTTGGTTACAACCAGGCTTCAATAACACATTGTTAGATCTAGTCATCGAATGGAGAGAGAAATGGAGAGATAGAGAGAGACAGAGAGGGAGAGAGAGAGAGAGAAAGAGGGAGAGATAGAGAGGGAGAGAGAAAGATATATATATATATATATATATATATATATATATATATATAAATATATATATATACAGAGCGAGAATGAGAGACAGAGAGAGAGAGAGACAGAGAGAAAGAAAGAGAGAGAGAGAGAGAGAGAGAGAGAGAGAGAGAGAGAGAGAGAGAGAGAGAGAGAGAGAGAGAGAGAGAGAGAGAGAGAGAGAGAGAGATTAAGAACATCCCAAATTCTGTTGACTTGTCTGGCAGTGATTCAGTCCGTCCACACTGGCTGCTTCAACCGCGACCAGCAAAAACTGGGCTCTCGTCTTGCTAATCGCCGGCACTCTACATTCATACATCCAGATTTACTGTGGGTACTGACTCGCACATAAGATCCACTGGTCCATCCCCTGTGGGTACTAACTCGCACATAAGATCCACTGGTCCATCCCCTGTGGGTACTAACTCGCACATAAGATCTACTGGTCCGTCCCCTGTGGGTACTGTCTCGCACATAAGATCTACTGGTCCGTCCCCTGTGGGTACTGTCTCGCACATAAGATCTACTGGTCCGTCCCCTGTGGGTACTGTCTCGCACATAAGATCCACTGCTCCATCCCCTGTGGGTATTGTCTCGCACATAAGATCCACTGGTCCGTCCCCTGTGGGTATTGTCTCGCACATAAGATCCACTGGTCCATCCCCTGTGGGTACTGTCTCGCACATAAGATCCACTGGTCCATCCCCTGTGGGTATTGTCTCGCACATAAGATCTACTGGTCCATCCCCTGTGGGTACTAACTCGCACATAAGATCCAAGGGTCCATCCCCTGTGGGTATTGTCTCGCACATAAGATCCACTGGTCCATCCCCTGTGGGTACTGTCTCGCACATAAGATCCACTGGTCCATCCCCTGTGGGTATTGTCTCGCACATAAGATCCACTGGTCCATCCCCTGTGGGTATTGTCTCGCACATAAGATCCAAGGGTCCATCCCCTGTGGGTATTGTCTCGCACATAAGATCCACTGGTCCATCCCCTGTGGGTACTAACTCGCACATAAGATCCAAGGGTCCATCCCCTGTGGGTACTGTCTCGCACATAAGATCCACTGGTCCATCCCCTGTGGGTATTGTCTCGCACATAAGATCTACTGGTCCATCCCCTGTGGGTACTGTCTCGCACATAAGATCTACTGGTCCATCCCCTGTGGGTATTGTCTCGCACATAAGATCTACTGGTCCGTCCTCTGTGGGTACTAACTCGCACATAAGATCCAAGGGTCCATCCCCTGTGGGTACTGTCTCGCACATAAGATCTACTGGTCCATCCCCTGTGGGTACTGTCTCGCACATAAGATCTACTGGTCCATCCCCTGTGGGTACTGTCTCGCACATAAGATCCACTGGTCCGTCCCCTGTGGGTACTGTCTCGCACATAAGATCCACTGGTCCATCCGCTGTGGGTACTGTCTGGCACATAAGATCCACTGCTCCATCCCCTGTGGGTACTGTCTCGCACATAAGATCCACTGGTCCATCCCCTGTGGGTATTGTCTCGCACATAAGATCTACTGGTTCGTCTCTCTGGTTACATAAATGTCCCCTTAAACTAGAGTAGATCAAGATGCATTAAAGATCCACTGGTCCATCTCTCTGGATACTGTCTCTCTAAACTAATAGCAGATATAGAACCTCTGAAAAACACTGGTCCGTCCCCTGTAAGTACTATCTCTCTAAACTAATAGTAGATCTAGAACCGATAAAGATCTACTAGACCTTCCCTCGCTCAAGTAGTTAAAAGAGATAGACCCAGATGATGTTAAAATCATCATATCGTTGAGGCAATGCTAGTTGCGAATTTCTATTAAACCTTGCTTATCTGGGCATGCCAAGATGGATGTTTGTTGTAACTGCCCAAGCACAGCACTCTATAATGGTCCGTACCATTTAATAGCGCATTCGAAGAGTTTCAAAAGGTTCCAGTAATTTTGCACTAGAATTGCAATTAAATCGTTGGTTCAGAAAGTGACCAATTAAATAAATTTAGTTGTATGAAAGGTGAGATGGGCAGAAGTGTATGGGACAAATGATCAAGATGGCAGGACACACAATGGCCTGGTTCTGGGAAAGCTGAGATTTCTACTGTAATAAGTCTCAACAGTATTCCGTCCTAATAAACTGGGCTGAACTTTGGTGAGTAAAAAGTTGTGTTTCCTGGTAACAGGTCTGAAACTGGCCTCAGAGGGTGGCCTCAGCAAAGGTCAGCTTCGTTAAACCACGACATACCACAAGACCTGGGGCTACAGTCATAGTCCGGCCCACTGTCCAGTTAAGTCTCCGTCTCAGCGTGTTGTGGAGATTCTTCTACCGATAACTTAGATAGGGACGAACAGAATCAGGGGGGAATAGACAACAGAAACAAACAAAAATAAAACTAATATTAAAATAAAAGAAGGAAAAAAGGCGAGGAGACAAAGAGAAGATGTGGCTTCTCTGGTCGGCATTTTATAACGATCATCATCAGATTCTAGAGATAGAATATGGTTTACAAATTACGACCATCAGAAAGGAATCAGTCTCTTTAGACTACATCTGGTTATGGCATTTTTCCGGCAAGATTTCCTTTTGGCCCGCCTTGATTGGATCTGTTTTAAAAAAAATGTCGAATATAGTAAAACTTGGCGCACAGAGCTGTAATCCTAGTTGCCGGAATTCTGAGCGTGTCGGGGGGCGGATAGAAAAGGCAAGACATAAGAGTTCTCTACAGATCCCATCTTGGTGGCATGGAACTGGTCAAGCCTGGAGGCACTGGTTGTAAACCTTTGATGGACAGGGCCAACTATTGCTCTTCATCCAGCAAGCACGGAGATTTTGAGATTCTTGATTGGCTTACTTCGGCCTTTTAATGAAAAGCTCTAACAAATCGAAAAACGACATGAAACAAAATAGTTTAAAGAGAAAGAAAGTTCTAAAGCAAGTAAACTAAAAAACAGAAGATACAAAAAAATATATCTAAATTATCCTTCACGCCTTCTCTCTCTCTTTCTGTCTGTCTGTCTGTCTGTCTGTCTCTCTCTCTCTCTCTCTCTCTCTCTCTCTCTCTCTCTCTCTCTCTCTCTCTCTCTCTCTCTCTCTGTGCGTTAAGGTGGTGTCTCACCTGAGTGTGTGGTGTTGGACTCGGCGTCCACCTGTTTTGGTCTGAGCGGAGCTCTCGACTCGCTGCTCCTGTCGCGGTCTGGCCTGGAGGGCGAGACCTCACCTTTTCGCCGCTCCTCCTTCTCCTTCTGGAGTCGGAGGAGCCTCCTCTTTCTTTTGATCCTCCTCTGACGGCGGCGCCTCTCCTCCTCACCAACCACCATACTATGCTGACCGGAAGTGTCCAGTGCTGTGTCTTCTTCTTCCTGGCCTTCAGTCTCAAAGCCCTCCTCTTCCTCCTTCACGCCATCGTCATTTTCATCGTCGTCATCCTCGTTACCCTCGTCAGGGGTCAAGTCGTCGGCGTCGTCCCGGCGCGACGCTTTGGAAACATCGACACCTTCATCGTCCTCGTCTTGGTCGTCGTGGTGGCCGTCGCCGCCGTCGTCAGAGCGCTGGCTGGGCGGGGCGGGCTCGTCCCCCTCACTGGTGTCCGACCTGGGGCAGCGGGCCCGAGTCTTGCCGTGCTGGTTCTCACCATCATCACTAGCATGGTCGTTGTTGTTGTTGTTGTTGTGGTGCTGGTGGTTGTCGTGCCGCAGGTTCTCCTTGCCGCAACACTGCTTCTTGTGGCGGATGAAGGTCACGATGTCGTGTAGGGCGAAGCTGGTCTGACAATCGCCGCACACCAGCAGGTCTTTCTCCTGCTCCACTGGGGAAACACAGAGAACACAGAGAACACATGCAGCAAGTCAGTACGGCCAGGAGCGGTGAGGCTCTACTACCACTACTACTAAATAAATAAATAAACAAATAAATAAATAAATGAATAAATAAATAATTAAATACATTTAATTTAGTAGTAGTAGTAGTAGTAGTAGTAGTAGTAGTAGTAGTAGTAGTAGTAGTAGTAGTAGTAGTAGTAGTAGTAGTAGTGGTACTGCTGCTAATGTAGATGATGATACTACTACTACTACTACTACTACTACTACTACTACTACTACTACTACTACTACTACTACTAATAAACAAATAAATTATTCGTTAAATAAATAATATAAAAGTTGAAGAAGAAGAAGAAGAAGAAGAAGAAGAAGAAGAAGAAGAAGAAGAAGAAGAAGAAGAAGAAGAAGAAGAAGAAGAAGAAGAAGAAGAAGAAGAAGAAGAAGAAGAAGAAGAAGAAGAAGAAGAAGAAGAAGAAGAAGAAGAAGAAGAAGAAGAAGAAGAAGAAGAAGAAGAAGAAGAAGAAGAAGAAGAAGAAGAAGAAGAAGGGCGTACTGCAAACGGCCTAGATCTAGTAGAAAAAAAAAAAGACTAAACTTTGCCGGGCAGGTGAGAAAATGGGTTTCGATTTTCATGGACAACGAATAACTAAGTGTGTGTGTGTGTATGCGGGTCTAAGAGATGGGGGAAGGGGGATTGCTGCAGCAGTCCGCAGTCTAGCTGATCGAGTGGCTGGCGATATCGCTGCCACCTGAGCTTCAGTCACTGAGAGAAGATCAAAGAGATGAGCGAACGGCCTGACCTGGCTAACAACTGGGTCAACATCATTAAATGACCACACCAGTACCTGACCCAATCAGGCCACGCCTGCTTCAGGCTTGCACTGATCTAATTGTCTAGCAGGCTGAGGTGAGAGAGATGCTTAACTAGGCCGCAGGCCGTGATCTAGTTAACTTTCTCTCTCTCTCTCTCTCTCTCTCTCTCTCTCTCTCTCTCTCTCTCTCTCTCTCTCTCTCTCTCTCTCTCTCTCTCTCTCTCTCTCTCTCTCTCTCTCTCTCTCTCTCTCTCTCTCTTTCACACACACACAAACACACACACGACACATGTCCCGAGTAGTCGCACTGCATGTCAGCTCAAAGATCAATGGAATCAATATGATGGAATCTTTAGTTTCCGCTTAGTCACTCGAGAGGCGCGACACAAGATCCAACATTTCTTGGGGTGTCCCACTACCAGCACAGCAGCTCGCTCTGTCGGACAAAGTCCTACCTCCCCGATGGCTGGTAGAGACACAAGATCGAAGATCTCTTGGTGTGTCCCACTACCAGCACAGCAGCTCGCTCTGTCGGACAAAGTCCTACCTCCCCGATGGTTGGTGGAGACACAAGATCCAACATTTCTTGGGGTGTCCCACTACCAGCACAGCAGCTCGCTCTGTCGGACAAAGTCCTACCTCCCCGATGGCTGGTAGAGACACAAGATCCAACATTTCTTGGTGTGTCCCACCCACTACCAGCACAGCAGCTCGCTCTGTCGGACAAAGTCCTACCTCCCCGATGGTTGGTGGAGACACAAGATCCAACATTTCTTGGGGTGTCCCACTACCAGCACAGCAGCTCGCTCTGTCGGACAAAGTCCTACCTCCCCGATGGCTGGTAGAGACACAAGATCCAACATTTCTTGGGGTGTCCCACTACCAGCACAGCAGCTCGCTCTGTCGGACAAAGTCCTACCTCCCCGATGGCTGGTAGAGACACAAGATCCAACATTTCTTGGTGTGTCCCACCCACTACCAGCACAGCAGCTCGCTCTAGCGGACGATCCCGCTAGTCCTACCTCCCCGATGGCTGGTAGAGACACAAGATCCAACATTTCTTGGGGTGTCCCACTACCAGCACAACAGCTCGCTCTGTCGGACAAAGTCCTACCTCCCCGATGGCTGGTAGAGACACAAGATCCAACATTTCTTGGTGTGTCCCACCCACTACCAGCACAGCAGCTCGCTCTGTCGGACAAAGTCCTACCTCCCCGATGGCTGGTAGAGACACAAGATCCAACATTACTTGGGGTGTCCCACCCACTACCAGCACAGCAGCTCGCTCTGTCGGACAAAGTCCTACCTCCCCGATGGCTGGTAGAGACACAAGATCCAACATTTCTTGGGGTGTCCCACCCACTACCAGCACAGCAGCTCGCTCTGTCGGACAAAGTCCTACCTCCCCGATGGCTGGTAGAGACACAAGATCCAACATTTCTTGGGGTGTCCCACCCACTACCAGCACAGCAGCTCGCTCTGTCGGACAAAGTCCTACCTCCCCGATGGCTGGTAGAGACACAAGATCCAACATTACTTGGGGTGTCCCACCCACTACCAGCACAGCAGCTCGCTCTGTCGGACAAAGTCCTACCTCCCCGATGGCTGGTAGAGACACAAGATCCAACATTACTTGGGGTGTCCCACCCACTACCAGCACAGCAGCTCGCTCTGTCGGACAAAGTCCTACCTCCCCGATGGCTGGTAGAGACACAAGATCCAACATTTCTTGGGGTGTCCCACCCACTACCAGCACAGCAGCTCGCTCTGTCGGACAAAGTCCTACCTCCCCGATGGCTGGTAGAGACACAAGATCCAACATTACTTGGGGTGTCCCACTACCAGCACAGCAGCTCGCTCTGTCGGACAAAGTCCTACCTCCCCGATGGCTGGTAGAGACACAAGATCCAACATTACTTGGGGTGTCCCACTACCAGCACAGCAGCTCGCTCTGTCGGACAAAGTCCTACCTCCCCGATGGCTGGTAGAGACACAAGATCCAACATTTCTTGGGGTGTCCCACCCACTACCAGCACAGCAGCTCGCTCTGTCGGACAAAGTCCTACCTCCCCGATGGCTGGTAGAGACACAAGATCCAACATTTCTTGGGGTGTCCCACCCACTACCAGCACAGCAGCTCGCTCTGTCGGACAAAGTCCTAACTCCCCGATGGTTGGTGGAGACACAAGATCGAAGATCTCTTGGTGTGTCCCGACAGTCCAGTTGCTGCAGGAGGCGAACTGACCCTATTCTCCAGTTAGTCACAAACAAGAACCGCAGGATTAGCCAGGATTAGCCAGGTCACACCCAGGCAAGGCCGGACAATTCTCTGCCGCTCTCTCACGCAACGCCCGGTGCGTACCTGGTCAGGTTTCCTCTCCACTCACCCCACTCACACAGAGAGCGCTGGCTGGGGAGGGAGGGAGCGGATTGTGTATAACGAGGTCACGCTGGCCTACATAAAGGTATCGGTCATGCTTGCCCCAGAACTAGGATATTTCTCTCTCTCTCTCTCTCTCTCTCTCTCTCTCTCTCTCTCTCTCTCTCTCTCTCTCTCTCTCTCTCTCTGTCACACACACACACACCCTCCCCCTGTCGAGAGCTACTATAGGTAATACTATCAGGTTGTTGCGCCAGGCGTCAGATCTAGATCACTGGAGGAGCGGAGAAGCGGACCTTTCTCTTATCCCGGGTCAAACTTGGTGGCTCGGAACGATGCCCCACCGACCTGGATCTCCTTTCAACATACCCGCTAGCCCAGAACTTCCGGGCACTAGCGGGTTTAGGTTTTTAAATTAAAAACAAAAACAAAACAACAACAGCAACAACAACAAAAATAATAATAACATGACGTTATGCTTTCCGTTCCGTTACTAGTGACGTCACAGTCGGTTCTAAACAGCACGAGGACAGAAGAAAGAGGTCCCGCTAGAGATTCATGTTCCAGACATACACAGTCATTACACACCCCGCGCTTACAAAGTCGACTTGTGGCGCCAGAGATCAGGCTAACTCGGTTTAATTATACAGCAGAAGCAAGCCCTTACTGGTGCAGGAACAGAAAAGATAAGACAAGATAAATCTTTGTTATCGAGTTCCGCAATATAAGATATGCGCATATGGCAGACATGAGAGGAGAGAGAGAGAGAGAGAGAGAGAGAGAGAGAGAGAGAGAGAGAGAGAGAGAGAGAGAGAGAGAGAGAGAGAGAGAGGCAATTATAAACGGCGATCATATAATAGTAATATTAATAATAATATTAATAACAAGAACAGCAGCAACAACAACAACAACAACGATGAACACTGTGCTAGTTATGGAAGCAGACATGGCAAACAATGAGGATCATCTAACCGAGCATTTCTAGATAACCTCAGCCCGTCAAATTTGCCATATAGTTGTAAATTGCCCTATAGATTGAAGTGGTAATATTATTTTTAACCAAACTTCCGTTTTGGGAAAATTGAAGACAAAAATGTGATTAAGAAAATGTGCAAACTATTCCTGTAAGCACAGATGGGCAGAAATAACAGGAATGAAACTGAAAGTAGGCGGGGGGAATTCTAAAACCGGCTGGAATAGATCTATGTTACAGAGTAAAATCTAAGTAAAGAATCTCAAAGTACTGCTTGTACATGGAGTCTAGATCTAGGGCCTAGATATTTACAGCAACTAGACTCAAATCAAAACGTTAAGATCTAGATAGATAGGAAGAAGCATCTATATGAATAACACAAGTAAAAAGATAGATATAAGCTTATTTAATAGACACATGCACCCCAGCCCCGGCCAATTGACACCAAGGTCAAGTTCGTAGGACACGTTTTTCAGCTTGTAAGAATAATAATAACGCAATAGTAACAACAACAACAACAACAACAACAACAACAACAACAACAACAACAACAACAACAACAACAACAACAAAACAGTAACAGTGCTAACAAGGTCGAGCCCTGACACAGCACAGTTGCGTCTCCTAAACTTTTCAGCGCAGTCGCTAGGACGCTGTCCTCCTTGGCTGTGAGATTCGACCCCGCGACAGCTCTGAGTAGGCCGAGTGTGTTGAACTGTTGAACTAACGGACAACCAAGAGTCTCAGAGTTTGAGTACCACCCGTCCCTCATCAGAACAGACAAGACGCGTTGCATCCAGTTGAGACAACCACAGCAACTTATAACGCTATGAAAATGAAACACACACACACACACGCAAGAAGTTAAAAAAACTTATTTTTAAAAAATCTCATCGATAGCGAGACAGAAGAGCCCAAACATCAAGAAGATTAAGACCAGAATAGACGTTAATAAAAACAAGAAACAAGAACACAAGTTACAGCAACATCATCAGCAACAACAACAACAACAACAACAATAATAATAATAATAATAATAATAATAATAATAATAATAATAATAATAATAATAATAATAATAATAATAATAATAATAATAATAATAATAATAATAACAAAAACTACGGCAAAGTCAGAACAATTTCCGCAAAGATTTTTATATATATATATATAGATCTTGATATAGCAAGGTGACAAGTCTGGTGATTTTTTTCGGAACAGATTTGAGCCATGTTTCCATACAGACCGCACGACACGCGGCTCAGCCCAGGTCAGGAGGGTGACTCGGGAATTAAAGCTAACAAGGGAGAAAGACGAAGAGAAGAGAAGGAAAAGAAAGAAGCGTAGAGAAGTAGAAAGAGAAAAGTTAAATGATAGAATATTCTAGATAAATGAAAACGAGAGTCGGGAGAAGGATAGATAAATAGATAGAAGAATAGACAAATCCAAGCAATGAGAAACGAGAGTCGGGAGAAGGATAGATAAATAGATAGAAGAATAGACAAATCCAAGCAATGAGAAAAGGAGTGCAAGTAAGAGGAAAAACCTACAAAGAGAGATAACTACTCAGACAGGAACAAACTAAGAGACAGATTAAGGTAGATTGTTTAGATAAAAAGATAGATAAAGATAGATAGATAGATAGATAGATAGATAGATAGATAGATAGAAAGAGAGAGGGAGAGAGAGAGTCCAGCGAAACACTACTCACTGTTAAGGAAGAAGAAAGTAGCGAAGTCACTCAGCCATCGGAGAGACATGGATGTCCAGGTATGGGTCAACTTGGGACTGTTGACCAGTGAGAAAAAGCTGGACACACAGTCACTTACAAGTATATTGTCCAACAAATGGTATTGCTTGAATCCAAAGAATGAGATTCGAACCAAATCGTTTCAAACACGATTCAGTTAGCTATCCGAGAACAGAATTAGGCCATCTGTGAGGTCAAGCGCCGAGTCCATGTCCACTCCCACTAGTCACTTAATTATTACGCACAATTAACACACTAATCTGATCTAGAGAGCAACTGAGAAAAGAGAGGAGCCCACTGGCAACATCCCGGTCTGAAGGGGTCAGTTCAGGTGAAGCGAGCTTC
>JAWDGP010002856.1:10000-22500 GCA_033675545.1 Elysia crispata | reverse complement strand
CCCGACTCCATCCCGCGGCTTACCCTGAAGAACAGGCTGACCACTACCTCCCGGACCAGACGATGCAGACACCAGGACCCAAGATCCCCGGCTAAGGTTATAAAAACGTAAGATGTAAACTTTCAGCAGGTTAAAGCTCCACGTAATGTTTATTCTTGGGAACCGCCTCTTCAGACGATTAGAATACAGATTGCCTCAGACGCTACATTTTCAGCTGCTGTTCTTTTGACCATATCCAGATCTGCATTCGTTTTGTTGAAAAACTTTCAGATCATCTCATCACTTATCAAAGTAATCGAGGTAGAACGGAACTGTACATAATATTATTAGATTCCACAAGATCCTAGACGTTCAATGAAGATTTAGACCTAGCTTTAGATCACATTGAAATTGACTGATATAGATGGACACAATCATCTAGCTTTCACGCATCAACTGCAGGTCCTGTATGTATGAAGAGCTGGTGGTAAACCTCCCTTGTTTTCCTTCATATCTCCGGAGTTCACGAGATCTTCTCAACTGCTCAGAGGATGGGAAGAACAATGGTTTCCTCCTGGTCCAGTCTTTCACGTTTGACGCGAACCTTAGTCAATGGTGTACAGCCTAGACTTGAACCCCCACCATCTTTTTTTTTTATTACAGTACAGTGTAGTCACTGACTTGAGCTCCGCCTGACTGCTAACGTGAGCACCTAGGATCGGGACCACTTAACATCCGTGATGTGGGTCGGTCCGACGCTCAATACAGGTTAACTATCAGTGGACAAGCAATTCTAACCAGACGCTACTAGTTGGGCTCCCAACCAACCACCTCTGGTTCAGTTCACTAACCAGCTATTAACCACTTGCGAGCCGGTACCAACAGGTACGTAAACCTGAGCTGGACGCTACTGGTACTAGTTTACCGTTACCAGCTCCCGGATTGTTAGAGGTCGGGTCAATGCTGGTCCGCTCCCCCCATATGGTACACCAAAAAAAAAAAAAAAAAAAGGTGGGCCGTCCTCCGGCTCCCCGTCCCCCCCACCTGTGAAAGCCACCAGAGTCAATGACCGCGCCAGGCTCAGGCCACGCCAGGCTACCAACGCCGCTGGTGGACACACGGCCAGGCCTGCTCTTCACAGCAGCTTTTATTACACACAGGCTCATAAGAATGCCCTCTCTCCACCTCCCCCCCCCCTCTCTCTCTCTCTCTCTCTCTCTCTCTCTCTCTCTCTCTCTCTCTCCCTATAAAGTCACCATAGCTTACAATTTTACAAGTTCAAGTGCTCCCCCGCACAAACACATAGACCCTCCGCCCTCCCCCCCCCCCCTCTCTCTCTCTCTCTCTCTCTCTCTCTCTCCCACCACCCTTACCTCTTTTTTTCCTCCATATCCTTCCTCTTTTTTTTTCATTCTGAACCTCCCTCTTCTCCACTTCCTTTCATTCTTAATGACTCTTTGTAATCCATTTGTGTGTGTGTGTGTCTCTCTCTCTCTTTCTTAGCGAACGCCTCACTAGAACTATGCAGTTAACTTAAATCTTTTAGTTCTCGCCGTATCCTATGTGGGCGGTTTATATCTATGACGTCCAACCAACTTCATTTTCCTCACATAATACTCTACGCACCATCTTCCCCACTCCACACAAACAGGTCGCCATATTAAGAGGGTTCGGTATGTTTCTTGAGGAGAAGCAAGTGCATGTCATGTCATTGTCATATGCGTTCACCTGGAGTCATGCCGTTCAAGTGTGCATCTTCTATTATGATTGAAGCTGAAACAAGGCATTTTGTTTATGTTTGCAACTCTGGCCAAAAAAACTAAGGGTACCCAATCATATCTCATCACTTCCCCCCCCCCCCTCTCACAGAGGGAGGATGGCGAGTTACCTACGCTCCCCATCGCCCCGGTCGGTGCTGAGCGTCAGCTCGAGGCCAGTTCCCACGCCACGGTCAGCGGGAACAGACAGGAGAAGCAGCTGGAGAACTCATAACTCACACAGAGAAAAACACTGCAGGAAGTCGCGGTACGGTCGGCCTCTTGGCTCACTGACTGGTTCTTGGTGAACGTCCTACAACATCAGAGAATGATTTTAACATGACCAAACCAGAGCTCACTGACTGGTTCTTGGTGAACGTCCTTCATCAGAGAATGATTTTAACATGACCAAACCAGAGCTCACTGACTGGTTCTTGGTGAACGTCCTACAACATCAGAGAATGATTTTAACATAACCAAACCAGAGCTCACTGACTGGTTCTTGGTGAGCGTCCTACAACATCAGAGAATGATTTTAACATGACCAAACCAGAGCTCACTGACTGGTTCTTGGTGAACGTCCTTCATCAGAGCATGATTTTAACAGGACCAAACCAGAGCTCACTGACTGGTTCTTGGTGAACGTCCTACAACATCAGAGAATGATTTTAACATGACCAAACCAGAGCTCACTGACTGGTTCTTGGTGAACGTCCTTCATCAGAGAATGATTTTAACATGACCAAACCAGAGCTCACTGACTGGTTCTTGGTGAACGTCCTACAACATCAGAGAATGATTTTAACATGACCAAACCAGAGCTCACTGACTGGTTCTTGGTGAGCGTCCTACAACATCAGAGAATGATTTTAACATGACCAAACCAGAGCTCACTGACTGGTTCTTGGTGAACGTCCTACAACATCAGAGAATGATTTTAACATGACCAAACCAGAGCTCACTGACTGGTTCTTGGTGAACGTCCTACAACATCAGAGCTTGATTTTTACACGACCAAACCAGGGCTTTTACAGATTTGGTCAGACCAGTTGACAAAGACAAGCCCGGACAGAAAAGTTAGGGAGTGTACCAGAGGTCAGTATGGGGGAGATGGTCAGCTAAGCTCGTGACCTTAAGTCCAGTGAAGGCCTGAAGATTATTCTGGAATTGCGTATCCCTGGGTTCGGCGCAGGTTCTGTCTGAGCTTACGACAGATATGAAGCAAACATTGGGGGCGTAGTTGGAGAGAGAGAGAGAGAGAGAGAGAGAGAGAGAGAGAGAGAGAGAGAGAGAGAGAGAGAGAGAGAGAGAGAGAGAGAGAGAGAAAGGGGGGGGGGGAAGAAAAAGGGTAGAAAAAATGGTTCAAAAGTAGCTCCGAGAAAGAATAGACAGAGATGGCAGGCAGACAAATAAACTGAACCTGGCTTCTGGCCGAGCCGGCGGAGGGAGGAGAAAGATCCATCAGGTCCGGTCCTTAGACACAGCTTGAGACGAGTGGCGGGAGGAGAAAGATCCATCAGGTCCGGTCCTTAGACACAGCTTGAGAGCTGTGAGCATCACTGGGACATACACCGCCGCAACGGAAGGTAAACAGTGTAAACAGCGGTGTGTGAGTGTGTGTGTGTGTTTGGGTGGGTGATTTTCTTTGTCTTTGGGCAGGAGCAGAGCGGCTAGGGACGCGACCAGTCCAGGACAGCACCGGAAGTGTCCATTTGCCATCAACAAACCGGCAAGTCGTCCGTTGGTCATGATGTGGTCAGTTTGAGCATGAGCGGAGTGAGGGCAGTGACTGACTGGTACTGCTACGAGGATGGCGCTACATCTCCCTTTTGATTTCGAAAGACAGAGAGAGAGGAGATAGATAGATAGGCAAAGAGAGAGAGAGAGAGAGAGAGAGAGAGAGAGAGAGAGAGAGAGAGAGAGAGAGAGAGAGAGAGAGAGAGAGAGAGAGAGAGAGAGAGAGAGATGAGCAGATCGACAAAGAGAGGAAAGACAGAAACAGATCGAAAGTGAGAGAAAGAGACAGTCAGAGAGTGAGCAACAGGAAGAGAGGTAGAGATAGAAACAAAATATAAACATAACAATCCATGCCTTCACACACACACACACACACACAACTTTTCTGACAGTAATTACTATTCACGTTAAGAATACACGGCGCGACGGAGACAAACTTAGGAGACCATGAAATCTGCCTTTCAGATCAGCCACACGGTGGCCTGATGAGATTTCTCTCTCTGGTTAAACCTCCTATAGCTGGCATGCTATAGTCCAGCTAGGACCGGATCAAGGTCATCTCAGGCCAGATATCAGTGACCAGCGGTCACACCTGTGCCCAGCGCTGACCACATCCTGTCCTGGGAAGCTCTGCTACATTCCCACGGTTTTGATCTGCTCAGAATTAGTCACCAAGACATTTATGTCTACAAGAGGGGCAAAGAGCTTTATCTGTGACCTTGAGTCTAAAACGTCACAAACGTTTCGAAGCAGCGAGAGTGCGGAGCCCAGCGTTAGCCATCTTGACAGAGCTCGCAGGAGGATAAAACCTGCACAAGTCAAGTTGCTACAACTCTCTAATGTACACCGACAGAAACCTGGACCCGCGGCGAGCCTGATTTAAAAAACAAGCCAGAGTGAAGCGTCGATGAGGCCAGGCACTGCTCCCAGAACCAGGAAGTCAAACCGATTCAGCAGATGATAGCCCGACCGGCGCGGAGGATTTCCTTCGCCAGTAAAGCCACAGAAACTCTTTGCCAACTCGATAAGCCTGCACTGACCACAGAAAAATGATCGAATTTAAATAACTAAATATAAAGTTGGAGGAGAGGTCTGTTCTGTATGAGTCTGTCTGTTTGTGTGTGTGTACGGTGTAGACGGGAAAAGCCACAAGCACAAATATTCTCATCTGAACTGAGCACACACGACCGTTAGTAGTGAGCTGTTTCAGGTATCCAGACTCGACGCCTTAACGGGCAGTTCAGAAGGTGAGGAAAACTACTGGCGCCGTGAAGCGGCGGTGCTCGGACGTTTTTGGTTCGTCCTGACATAGTGTTCAGCACATCCAGACACAAAAACAATCTAAATAAAAAAAATCAGAAAATAAAAACAAAAAAACCAAACGAATAAAATTAACTTAGAAGGTGCACTTTCCCCCTCCCATTTCATTTCCTGTTCACCTTTACCAGAGGCCCAGGTGTGCCCTTTTATCAAGGTCGGTCCATTTCTTGTACTGGTCACTAGATGACCATAAACAATGGTCAGATTTCTCACCTATTAGATCACTCGCTATATCTACAGGCTCCCTGTCTTTGTCTAAATTTGACCTCCCCCTCCTTTTTCTAGATGCAAAGATGTCCTAATTTTACCACTAGTCTAGATCTAAATTTAAATCCCGCCGCTTGACGCACAAGTTCACCGCTCGTCTCGTCTAGACACCTCCCTCCCACGAACTTGATGCACAAGTTCACCGCTCGCCTAGACTTGAACCTCCACCACTTGACGCACAAGTTCACCGCTCGCCTAGACTTGAACCTCCACCACTTGACGCACAAGTTCACCGCTCGCCTAGACTTGAACCTCCACCACTTGACGCACAAGTTCACCGCTCGTCTAGACTTGAACCCCCGCCGCTTGAAGCACAAGTTAACTGCTCACCTAGACTTGAATCCCCGCCGCTTGAAGCACAAGTTAACTGCTCACCTAGACTTTAACCCCCGCCGCTTGAAGCACAAGTTAACTGCTCACCTAGACTTTAACCCCCGCCGCTTCATGCACAAGTTCACCGCTCGCCTAGACTTGAACCCCCGCCGCTTCATGCACAAGTTAACTGCTCGCCTAGACTTGAACCCCCGCCACTTCATGCACAAGTTAACTGCTCGCCTAGACTTGAACCCCCGCCGCTTGATGCACAAGTTAACTGCTCGCCTAGACTTGAACCCCTGCCGCTTGATGCACAAGTTAACTGCTCGCCTAGACTTGAACCCCCGCCGCTTGATGCACAAGTTAACTGCTCGCCTAGACTTGAACCCCCGCCGCTTGATGCACACGTTCACCGCTAGCCTGTACTTAAAGTTAACCCCCCGCCACTGTTTCCCCGCATGCGCGCCAAGACTTGAACCCTTGGGTTTCATACGGTTGAGGTTGACCAGATTTGAATCTATACCGCTCAGCCCACAAGCACGAACAGTGATCACGTGACATTACCCGCCCTCAGCCCAGCATACAGTTCCCAGTCTTGGGAAAGACCTCTAGAGGTCATTTCAGGTGACCACTGGCCTGGGCAGCCTCTCGTCTTTACTTGACCTGAACCTAACAAAGAACAAGATACTCAAGGTAGCAAGTCTTGCTGAAAACATGGGAAGAACTAATCTCTCTCTCTCTCTCTCTCTCTCTCTCTCTCTCTCTCTCTCTCTCTCTCTCTCTCTCTCTCTCTCTCTCTCTCTCTCTCTCTTCCAATCTTCCCACTGATCTGTCTCTTCTCTCCCTCCCCTCCCCCCTCTCCCCCGTCCGTGTCTCACAGGGCAAGCCGATCCCCCAGAGCAGAATATTACAATGCGAAAAGCCAATCAATTAAGCTACGCTTTCATTCTACTCTTCTCGCGAGTTTCCGTCTTGGCTTTTTCTTTCGTTTCTTTTGAGATGATCGAAAAAACGGTCGACGGCTTTCAGCAAATACTTAGAGATTGATGATACAATTAGGCAGATATGGGAACATTCTGAGAGATAGACAGATATACTGATAAATAGATAGGTAGATGGAAAGTAGTGAAAAATCAACACAAAAAAAAAGTGAGAGAGAAAGAAGAAAAAGAAGAAGAAGAAAAAAGAGAAAAAATCGATAGGCAGGTAAATAAGTACACAAAGATAGTGAGATAGAAAAAGAGGAAGAAATTGTGAGAGAATTCAGGACAAGAGGACAAATAAATAGACTGGGAGAAAGATAGATAGATGGGGTCACGGAGAGAGAGAGAGAGAGAGAGAGAGAGAGAGAGAGAGAGAGAGAGAGAGAGAGAGAGAGAGAGAGAGAGAGAGAGAGAGAGAGAGAGAGAGAGAGAGAGAGACGAAGGGGAATGTTGCGATTCTACAACTGAACTACCGGAGTCCACACTGTCTAGTTTATTTTCTTCTTTTTCCCACAAACTGCTGCACACACTGTCCGCGACTGACCGTAGAAAGGTGGCTAAAGCCCATGTGGACCTCGGCTCCACAAAAGCTGAGAGCTATCAGATGAAAGCCCACGGACATTTTTTACGTTTCTCCGGCTCTCGCTATTGTCCGAGAGAAGAAGGGAAATCTTTGAGGGTCCAGTCATCTAAAAAAAAAAGGTCTTCATGGTTTAAAAGAGGCCAGCATAGTGTCCACCTCAGTGTGACCTCTGGTCAAGTCTGTCCCACGGCCGGTCTGCCCGGGAGCCAGCCTCGAGTTTACTCAAACCAAAGGCGTTAAGCTGCGTTAGGGGTTAGTCGGCGTCTCTTAGAGCGGCCTCTCTCTCTCTCTCTCTCTCTCTCTCTCTCTCTCTCTCTCTCTCTCTCTCTCTCTCTCTCTCTCTCTCATTCGCAAAACAACCAACAGCAATACTGGACCGAGCTGCTTATTTTGATCTGTGTATGTATGTAATTATGTGTGTATGTGTATGCATGCAGAAGGTGATACCGGAAGTAAGTGCAAGCCAATCAGCAGTAGTAGATGTGAGTCGACGAGGCATGCGCAGCTGCCAGGGAGACAGTTACCCACCAGTATGTCCGGTGTCCACCACCAGATCCGACCAAACACCCAACAGCCAGACCTGCTCAACACCAGGAAAGCCACACAGTAAAATCATAACTGGAGATAATGCCCAAGCCCTTCTGACAACTTCATACCACAGCAATCGAAGCCGTCACGAGTTGGAAGCGTTTCACCACTTTTGTGTTTTGGCGTCAGAGCTAGTGATCTGACCACTTGTGGTCATGTTTGCTGTCCATCTGTCGCTGTCCGTGTCTGCCTGGCTCTGTTGTTTCTATTGACCGTCACACTGAGATCGGGGACGACTCAACTCTCGGAGGCTTCAAACATTGATTTTATCCTCATCCTCTCTCTCTCTCTCTCTCTCTCTCTCTCTCTCTCTCTCTCTCTCTCACTCCCTCCCTGCCTCTATTCTCTCTTTTCTTACTTATTTATTAATTCATTTACTTATTTATATAATTATTTTTTTAAAGGGAAAAAAAAGGGGGAGGGGATGAGTGTTCACCTGCCCAGGATACCTGCTCACATAACCAACCTATCTAGGGATCAGGACAGTCCAGCACTGTTATAAACCGCCGGAGATGGCCGCCGCCACACAGAACTCCTACTGAGAGCAGTAATTCTGTTTATACCTTGCTGCTATGCTGCAAATTTACACCATGTACTCGGCAAATCAGCGGCCTGTGTGAGTGCACTATTTAATAATAACAATAATAATTAAAATACATTATAATATAATATAATATATATCTTCAGCATAAAACAGAGCGTAGCGCTCTGGGCGGGCCTTCTCTCTCACGATGGACAGGTTGTCATTGTTGCCCAGAGGTAGGACTGCTCAGAGAGAGAGAGAAAGAGAGAGAGAGAGAGAGAGAGAGAGAGAGAGAGAGAGAGAGAGAGAGAGAGGGGGGGGGATAGAGAGAGAGGGGAGACAAAGAGGGAAAGAGGAAAAGATAGAGAGATGGGGAGAGAGAGGGAAAGAAGGAGCGATTGAGAAAGAGATATAACCTTGTCATCTCTTCCCAATGATACACTCTTACGCTAGGCCCGCTCAACACAAAGATCATCATGACACCCTCTAGCTGATACTGATACACTCTGACGCTAGGCCCGCTCAACACAAAGATCATTATGACACCCTCTAGCTGATACTGATACACTCTTACGCTAGGCCCGCTCAACACAAAGATCATCATGACACCCTCTAGCTGATACTGATACACTCTGACGCTAGGCCCGCTCAACACAAAGATCATTATGACACCCTCTAGCTGATACTGATACACTCTTACGCTAGGCCCGCTCAACACAAAGATCATTATGACACCCTCTAGCTGATACTGATACACTCTTACGCTAGGCCCGCTCAACACAAAGATCATTATGACACCCTCTAGCTGATACTGATACACTCTTACGCTAGGCCCGCTCAACACAAAGATCATTATGACACCCTCTAGCTGATACTGATACACTCTGACGCTAGGCCCGCTCAACACAAAGATCATTATGACACCCTCTAGCTGATACTGATACACTCTTACGCTAGGCCCGCTCAACACAAAGATCATTATGACACCCTCTAGCTGATACTGATACACTCTGACGCTAGGCCCGCTCAACACAAAGATCATTATGACACCCTCTAGCTGATACTGATACAAACAATCTACCTGACGGAATGGAGGAAAGGTCAAGAGTTCACCGCAGGTCCGAATGGTTCACAATATGAGAACAATGGCAGAGAGGTCCGCACATAGTTAGGAGCAGAAAGGCTTTTACAATAGTGGCGACGGTAAGTTTCATCTCCTGAAAAATATTCCGGTTTTTCTGAAAAAATCGGTAGGAGACAAGCACCAGACACCGAGATCTGAAATTCTGTACAAATATCGAACCAGCTTAAAATGCTGGTGAAAGGCGAAGTGGGACTCTGTACTGGAAAGTCCTGGACATGAAATCATGACCATAACGTGATGATGCTGGGACAATAATTACGTTCAAATAAGGATGCTACATGACCGACAGTGATCGTAGTAGTAGTAGTAGTAGTAGTAGTAGTAGTAGTAGTAGTAGTAGTAGTAGTAGTAGTAGTAGTAGTAGTAGTAGTAGTAGTAGTAGTAGTAGTAGTAGAATCAGCAGCAGCAGCAGCAGCAGTAGTAGTAGTAGTAGTAGTAGTAGTAGTAGTAGTAGTAGTAGTAGTAGTAGTAGGAGGAGGAGGAGGAGGAGGAGGAGGAGGAGGAGGAGGAGGAGGAGAAGGAGGAGTGGAAAAGGGGGATAGTACTAGTGGTGTAGTAGTGGGACTGGTATTAGTAATAGTGGTGGTGGTACAGGTATAAGCAGTGGTAGTAGTACTAATATTAGTAGTAGTGGTGGAGGTACTGGTATTAGTAGCAGTGATGGTACAGGTATTATTATTAGTAGTGGTGGTGGTGGTGGTACTGATATTAGTAGTAGTGGTGGTGGTGGTACAGGTATTAGTAGTAGTGGTGGTGTTGGTGCTGGTACATGTATTAATAGTGGTGGTGGTGATACCGGTATTATGAGTAGTGGTGGTGGTGGTGGTACTGATATTAGTAGTAGTGGTGGTGGTGGTACAGGTATTAGTAGTAGTGGTGGTGTTGGTGCTGGTACATGTATTAATAGTGGTGGTGGTGATACCGGTATTATGAGCAGTGGTGGTGGTGGTGGTACTGGTTTTAATAGTAGTGGTGGTGGTACTGGTATTATTAGTAATAGTGATGGTGGCACGTGTATTAGCCGTAGTAGTGGGACTGGTATTAGTACTAGTAGTGGTGGTGGTGGTGGTGATGATGATGGCACAGGTATTAGCAGTAGTGTTGGTACTGATATTAGTAGTAAAGATGGTGGTGGTGCTGCTGGTATTCGTAGTAGTGATGGTACAGGTATTAGTAGTAGTAGTGGTGGTGGTGGTGGTGGTGTTACAGGTATTAGCAGTGTTGGTAGTGGTACTGGTATTAGTACTTGTGATGATGGTGGTACAGGATATAGTAATGTTGGCGGTGGTGGTACAGATATTAGTAGTAGTGGTAGTGGGCTAGAGGTTTTAGTAGTAGTGGTGGTAGTTATACTAGTATTAGTAGTAGTGATAGTAGTTGTTCCTTCTGTTTTTTATTACATTTTCACATTTTTTCGTCTTATTCATCGGTCCAAAGTTAGGTCTAGTTTTATAATTGATTGTTCAAAACTGCTTATTAATTTTCTTTTTTTTACAACCATTTCCATCTTTATGTCCTTAGGTCTAGCTGCGTCTGTCCCAGCCTCTACCGTTGTTTGATTACCTTCTTTATTTCTTTACTATATTAATTAAGTTCAACAGGTATTTTATTGCGATTCGATAAAGGCTAAATTGTTCATGTCTTAACAATATGGACTCGCTCGTTCTCAGCGATTCAACTCCAGAGTCTTTGCAAAATAGCTTGAAGGTTACTGTTTCTGAATCATAATTTTAATTCTTCTTCTTTTTTTTTTTTGGTAGATGAATGGATGAGGATGGCTCATTGGTTAATGCCTGGCCTTGTCTCGGCAAGGCGATGGGTGCCGCCTCGAGTTCGGTCCCTGTTCATTCCATCTGTCTTCAGGTGATTTGTCGGTCTCGAGCTAGATCGAAGTTTGTGGTTGACTTGTCTGCACTGGTGGCAAGAGGAGGAGGGGTGGAGAGAGAAATAGAGATAGAGCAGCATAAACTGATGTAGCTGGTACACTACTGCACGAAGAGTGTTTCACGGAAACAAAAAGGTTCTGCGCAAAAAGAGCAGTTCAGCCCAACTCAAACTATTAAACATCTGTAAAGGCTAGCATGAGTGACCGCGGTCAAACCTCCACAATCTTTTGTCCGCACCAAATGGAAAATAAAAAAAAACCGCAACAAAACAAAACTTGGCTGCAGTGCAGCTGTCAATCGCGGACCTCTGGTTTCCTGCTGCTTTTTTATCAGGCCAAGAAGGCCGGACCTGTTCATTGTGAGCCTCGGCCAACGGTCAGCCCTCACGACCCTAGACCATTGGTCATCAGCTGCCTGACCCACGTCCAGTTTGTGTTTTTATTGGCGACACCTGGACTGGCAGTGGCAAAAACAAGCTGACCACAATGGACTTTTTTCTCCTGGTGAGCACTAAAAATATGATGGCGCGCGTGAGTGGCGGTCAGCGGCGGTCAGTATCGGTCAGTTGGAAGACTACTAGACCCCTGGGCATGGGTCGGAAGGGCAAAAAAAAAATAGAGTCGTTAAAAATCTTGATGGCCCTCGTTCTTTATCTTCTCCGGCCTAAAACATGTCTGGACATCTGTCTGAGGAAACGGTGAAGAGGCTGAGAGGGAGGAGAGGGAGGCGAGGGAGATGCAAATAGAAAGATAGAGAGAAGGATGTGAAAACAAGAAGTTAATAAAAACAGAAAAAAGCGACTTAAACGCACAGAAAAACCGACAGAAAGATAAAGCGAGTCCGGAAGTACAGAGAGGAGATAGGAAGAGAGCACAGAGAGAAGGAGAGAGAGATGAAGAGATCAGAAAGAAGAAAGGGAGGGGGAGAGAGAGAGAGAAAGAGAGAGAGAGAGAGAGAGAGAGAGAGAGAGAGAGAGAGAGAGAGAGAGAGAGAGAGAGAGAGAGAGAGAGAGAGAGAGAGGAATACCTAGCCATTAAAGCTGAGTTCTGCAGGTAAAGAGCACCGCGCCAGGAGAAGTGTGAGAGTTCAGGTTGGGCGAGTCAGTGGTGGCAAACCTGGCCACAGAGCGCCATGAGCTCACGACTGGACACACACACACACACACACACATTGATTGGCCGGGCCCAATGCCCAGTGCTCAGGTACTTAGCTGGGCCGGAAGTGTTGAGCCGACCATTAAGCCTGGACACCTAGGTACGGTACCCAGAGTCTGCTACTAGGGAAGCTCTGGCTTCTCCCTCTCTCCCAATCTTTTTTTTTTTTTTTTTTCTGGTCAGGTCGTGGACATTTAGCTCAGAAGAGCAGCTTTTGAGACATTCGTTTTCATGATAAGCAGATTCCTCGAGGTGGGTACTCCA
>JAWDGP010002856.1:0-5000 GCA_033675545.1 Elysia crispata | reverse complement strand
TAGATAGATAGATAAAGATAGATAGATAGATAGATAAAGATAGATAGATAGATAAAGATAGATAAAGATAGATAGATAGATAAAGATAGATAGATAGATAGATAAAGATAGAAAGATAGATAGATAGATAAATAGATAGATAGATAGATAGAAAGAAAGATAGGTAGATAGATCAATAAATAGACAGATAGATAGATAGAGTGTTAAGACTGAACCCGCGAAAGCAGTAAAGCGCATCTGGCGTGCTAACCACTGTGCCCAAGTGCACATCTTCCAGGCGGGCCGGGTTGCACATGCCACATGTTGTCATGTTATCAGTGTGTAAGACACTCCTGCCACTGCGGTGATCTCACCTCGTCCACGTCCAGATACACTTCACCAGTGCTAGTGGAGCGTGAAGGAGAGAGAGAGAGAGAGAGAGAGAGAGAGAGAGAGAGAGAGAGAGAGAGAGAGAGAGAGAGAGAGAGAGAGAGAGATGAGGGCGGCAAGGTACATGCAAACTGCACAGTGACTGGTGCTGCATCTTGATGGTTTATCATGGGTACATCTCTCTCTCTCTCTCTCTCTCTCTCTCTCTCTCTCTCTCTCTCTCTCTCTCTCTCTCTCTCTCTCTCTCTCCCTCCAGCAGCCGTCACCGAGTGGCTGTGCGCGCAGCGTGCACCGGTGCACACCTCCGTCCTGGTGTAGCGCCGCCAGCAACGTCCAGCTAGAGGCCGCACCTCTCTCTCTCTCTCTCTCTCTCTCTCTCTCTCTCTCTCTCTCTCTCTCTCTCTCTCTCTCTCTCTCTCTCTCTCTCTTGGTCTGTCTCTCTCTCTCGGCCAGAGTCACCAAACATGGCGAGGCCGTCGAGCCCAGCCAAGCAAGTCCACCAATGAACTGACTCGCTCCGCCAGGTCGTTGCCCCTCACCACCTCTTCCCCCCCCCCACACACACACACATACATTCCTCTCTTTTGGTGAATTGCCCACGAATTAACCCAGTTCTCCCCCTTGATAGTTTTTTTTTTTCCTTCTTCAAAGTTCAAAAGTTTCTGATCGGCCAAGGACATCAGCATGTTATGGTGTAATCCACTAATCTGTGATGATAGTAGGCTACTTGGCTAATAAGACCTAGAGGATAGGTTAGATGAGATCACCAGCATGGATAACCGTAATCCACTCATCTGTGATAATAGTAGGCTACTTGGCGGGTCAGACCTAGATGATAGGTTAGATGAGATCACCAGCACGGATAATCGTAATTCACAAACTGTGATGATAGTAGGTACTTGGCGAGTCAGACCTAGAGGATAGGTTAGATGAGATCACCAGCATTGATAAGCGTAATCCACTAATCTGTGATGATAGTAGGTACTTGGCGGGTCAGACCTAGAGGATAGGTTAGATGAGATCACCAACATGGATAAGCGTAATCCACTAATCTGTGAATATAGGCTACTTGACTAATCTGACCTAGAGGATAGGTTAGATGAGATCACCAGCATGGATAACTGTAATCCACTAATCTGTGATGAAAGTACGCTACATGACTAATCAGACCTAGAGGATAGGTTGAATGAGATCACCAGCATGGATAAGCGTAATCCACCAATCTGTAATTATCGTAGGCTATTTGGCGAGTCAGACCTAGAGGATAGGTTAGATGAGATCACCAGCAGTATGACGTAATCCACTAATAGTTCCTTTTCTTTTTCTTTTCTTCTTCTTGCTCTTCTTCTTCTTATTATTATTTTTAGTATTATTGTTAGTAGAATCATCATCACCATCATGTTACTCTTGAAATCTTTCTCCGTAGGACCCAACGCAACAAAAATTGGTCGGAAGGTCTGAGACTCTTCTTCAAGTATGATGTAGTCCTTTAAGTAAAAGTTTAGTCCGTGCTATCTCCATGGCGGCAGTGGCACCGCTTCTACCTGGGAGTCTGGATTAGCCGGCCCATGAGGAGAGGAGAGGAGAGGAACCTGGAGTCTAGGGAGGAGCGTACTCAGAGTGGGCCTCTCATGGAGATACTCAGATAGAGAGATCAGAGGACGAACAGACAGAACCAGGAATGCTACCACAGTTTATATCTTAGACTGACGGACAGACAGAGAGGGGGGCGATGGCTTACCAGTAGCAGAAGTAGAGCGTATTACACCTTTCTCCCCCTCCCCTCCCCCTTCCACACACACGCACACATCCCATGGAGAGGGAAACGGGCTGCAGAACAAGGAAGGTTCCGGTCAGACTTGCCCAACCTCTAGGATTGTCTAGGTTTAAACAGTGAGCAACCCTGACCGGTCATCCCAACAACCAGTGTTCTCTGGACATCTCCAACATTGAAAACAACAGTTACTACCAATATTGTTATAGCTTTACCCTTTGCAGGTTAGCTGGTTGTGAAGTCAGCCGTGTTCTCGCCATAAAGCTGAATCAGGGCCACGGCGATGGTCCAGCAAATCTTCTAAACTCTTTTCAAGTGTGGTCCATATAGTACGTGTGTCCCACAGATAAGAACCACACCAGCAGCAACAAAGATGGTGTACAGTGTACCGGTGTGACCAGCCAGGCGGCGCTGACTACTAATATACACGCCCCGCGCGGGGCCACACAGCTCGCCAACCCATACATAAAACATTAAGTTTGTGGCGATAACCCTGGGTCACCATCGCATCCTTTTCCCCCATCCACCCGCCCACCATCACAGCACAAAGAGCAGACCAGAGCACGCATATTACCCGAGGCTAGGTCTGTCTCACAAACACACACACATCCCGACTTAAGTTGTTTCCGCACTGACGAGCGTAGATGTAGGTCAGTGGACCAGCAGACCGGGGTCAGACCAGGCCAGGGGGCATTACATCACACGTGACCGCAGCCCGCTGCTCTGGTTGGCTCACACGGATTACGTAGCGTGGCCAGCCTGGTGCAGCAGGCAGGGTGGATTTATCCGGATATCTTCACACACACACACACACATACACCTCCACACAGCAGGGCAGGGCAGGGCGAGACTAGCACCAACTCTTCTCTCTCACTGCCCGCAGGCTGACAAATAACCTTCACAGCTGCTTTTCATCACGGCAGGGCTAAGCTGACGTCATCTATAAAGGTCACAGCACGTTTTCCCTGCGTGCGATGACCTTTGAGACCAGTTTCCTTGTTCATGCAATGTAAACAGAAAGTGTAAGCAAGTCAGTCCAGAGGAGACGGCGGTCACTACAAGCCCTTCACACGTTCAGCATGATGATGGCCGGCATGGCGACCGCCACCATTCTACACCGCGGCGCGGAGGACGCGGGTTCAAGTCACGTGTAACTGAGAGAGAGAGAGAGAGAGAGAGAGAGAGAGAGAGAGAGAGAGAGAGAGAGAGAGAGAGAAAGAGAGAGAGAGAGAGGAAGAGGAGGCAGAGAGGGAGAAAGAGGGGCAGCTCAATCCACAGTTCCAGCCAGGCGTGTCCCGCCCCTGCGGTCATCCCGTGGTCAGCAGACTGGACCGGTTACGGTAACACGTTGCCAGCCTATCGGTCAGCGAGTCGAGTGGTGTGACTTATGTAACACTCTAGACCGCGTCATGACACGGCGCTGTGGGTCAGGGGGTCAGTGCAGGTCAGTTAGACCAGTGACTTATGTAACACTCTAGACCGCAGGGTGCTTGTAACACCGTGTAACACCGCGTCATGACACGGCGCTGTGGGTCAGGGGGTCAGTGCAGGTCAGTTAGACCCAGTGACTTATGTAACACTCTAGACCGCAGGGTGCTTGTAACACCGTGTAACACCGCGTCATGACACGGCGCTGTGGGTCAGGGGGTCAGTGCAGGTCAGTTAGACCAGTGACTTATGTAACACTCTAGACCGCAGGGTGCTTGTAACACCGTGTAACACCGCGTCATGACACGGCGCTGTGGGTCAGGGGGTCAGTGCAGGTCAGTTAGACCAGTGACTTATGTAAAACTCTAGACCGCAGGGTGCTTGTAACACCGCGTAACACCGCGTCATGACACGGCGCTGTGGGTCAGGGGGTCAGTGCAGGTCAGTTAGACCAATGACTTATGCAATGCGTGTCAGGCGAGAACACACACACAGCGGCCACTGACCAATCTGTGTCTGGAGTTCAAAACGTTGTGGCTGACCGGCATCATTTGGGGCAATACCGTATGGGCTTGCGTCACTATGGCGTCCAGGCATGAGGTATGAACCTCACCTGACCAATCTGTGTCTGGAGTTCAAAACGTTGTGGCTGACCGGCATCATTTGGGGCAATACCGTATGGGCTTGCGTCACTATGGCGTCCAGGCATGAGGTATGAACCTCACCTGACCAATCAAACCGTGTTTTCAGTGGCTGCAGGTTGTCAACAGGTCTTCATTAGTCGACTTCAACAGTTAAACTTCATTAGTCGACTGCAACAGTTAAACTTCATTAGTCTACTGCAACAGTTAAACTTCATTAGTCTACTGCAACAGTTAAACTTCATTAGTCTGCTGCAACAGTTAAACTTCATTAGTCTGCTGCAACAGTTAAACTTCATTAGTCGACTTCAACAGTTAAACTTCATTAGTCTACTTCAACAGTTAAACTTCATTAGTCTACTGCAACAGTTAAACTTCATTAGTCGACTTCAACAGTTAAACTTCATTAGTCTACTTCAACAGTTAAACTTCATTAGTCGACTTCAACAGTTAAACTTCATTAGTCGACTTCAACAGTTAAACTTCATTAGTCTACTTCAACAGTTAAACTTCATTAGTCTACTTCAACAGTTAAACTTCATTAGTCTACTTCAACAGTTAAACTTCATTAGTCTACTGCAACAGTTAAACTTCATTAGTCTACTGCAACAGTTAAACTTCATTAGTCTACTGCAACAGTTAAACTTCATTAGTCTACTGCAACAGTTAAACTTCATTAGTCTACTGCAACAGTTAGCGTAAACGTTCATTAGTCTACTGCAACAGTTAAAACTTCATTAGTCTACTGCAACAGCGCTTAAACTTCATTAGTCTACTGCAACAGTTAA
>JAWDGP010002853.1:10000-20446 GCA_033675545.1 Elysia crispata | reverse complement strand
CGATGATCAGGATAGTGTTGAAAAAAATGATGATGATGATGATGATGATGGTGATGATGGTAATGATGGTGATGATGGTGATGATGATGGTGATGATGGTAATGATCATGATGATGGTGATGATGATGATGGTGATGATGGTGATGATGGTGATGATGATGATGATGATGAAGATGATGATGGTCATGATGATGATGGTCATGATACTGATGATAAAGACAATGTGCTGATACTTTGATCACGTTGATAACTGCATGGTAAAAGTTACGATAAAAAACGGAAGTAATTTTTTGATGGCCATGACATACCAACTCTAATGGTTATGATTCAACCAATAATTTTATCCCACGACTGTTGCCAATAGGTCCATTATTTAAATAAATGTAACTATTTTTAATCGGCAATCTTTGAAAAGAAGACCCAAGTGATCAAAAAACATTACAAGGTGTATTGTTTTATTTTTTTTTTCGTTTGAATTAACTTTTGTATTTCTGCTTTTAAAAAGTATTCTATAAAAGCGAAAACAAATAAATATCTTGAGATAAGACATTCACGTGCAAGCTATGAATTTTCGTTCTATTATAACAACGTCAAATGCACACATGCGCTTATGGTGGTTTTAACTCTCTTCAGTGTCTTATATACTTTTATATTTATACAAGCTTTAAAACACCCTTATCTGCCGATAGAGAATAAGACAGGAATGAACTACCGCAAGGTTTTCAAATGAAATCGACGAACACAACCAATAGTTAGGACGCGTGCTGCTTTATCTAGACTACACAGGCTGACTTGGTCTTGAGTGACTCTGAAAAAAGGTGTTGAGCGGATCAGACTTACGTGAAGCAACTATGGGGAATTTCTCAGTTAGTCTGATAGTCTTAATGGCCGCTACAGGTAAGAACAATCAGAACTTTTTTTATGTACCTGAATAAAATTTTACCGTTTAATCTTTTTTTGTTTACTGTATTTGAACTAGTTCTCAGTTAAAAATCCATCTCAACCCATACCCTAGTTCATAAGCTTTGTTCATATCATATCGACATGTAAATTTAATGATTACCAATATAAATTAATACCCCTCCTAATATAATTATTCATCTTGCAAGATTAGAATTACTTACTTGAATAAACGGTGAGGACTGAGTTTACTTAATACCCTAGTTCATAAGCCTTTCTAAGATAGATCTACTTTAAATTCAGTATTTACAAAACTGGGAGAGAGAGGGGTGTAGACAGAAGACCTCAAGGAAAGAGACGGTCAGCCACACAGATAGTCAAACTATATGAAGACTTATGGAAATGGAGAGAGAGCAATTTCTACATCTTTTAATAAACAAAGAAAAAATTTTTGTTAATTAAATCTAAGAAATCACCATACGCTTTTTCTACACTTTCTCTCTAATTATGTATACTGATAATATTAATTTTTTTTAAAAAGGGATGAATCGGTAACGCTAATGGTATCAAATGTACTAATAAAAATAATAATAATGATAGTAGTAGCAGTAGTAGTAGTAGTAATAGTAGAAGGGGTAGTAGTAGTAGTAGTAGTAGTAGTAGTAGTAGTAGTAGTAGTAGTAGTAGTAGTAGTAGTAGTAGTAGTAGTAGTAGTAGTAGTAGTAGTTGTAGTAGTAGTGGTAGTAGTAGTAGTAGTAGAAATAGTAGTAGTAGTAGTAGTAGTAGTAGTAGTAGTAGTAGTAGTAGTAAGAGGAGGAGGAGGAGGAGGAAGAGTAGCAGTAGTAGTAGTAGTAGTAGTAGTAGTAGTAGTAGTAGTAGTAGTAGTAGTAGTAGTAGTAGTAGTAGTAGTAGTAGAAGTAGGAGCAGCAGTAATAGATGGAGCAGTAGTAGTAGTAGTAGTAGTAGTAGTAGTAGTAGTAGTAGTAGTAGTAGTAGTAGTAGTAGGAGTAGGAGGAGGAGTAGGAGGAGGAGTAGCAGCAGTAGTAGTAGTAGTAGTAGTAGTAGTAGTAGTAGTAGTAGTAGTAGTAGTAGTAGTAGTAGTAGTAGTAGTAGTAGTAGCAGTAGCAGTAGCACAAGTAGCACTCATAGCAGAGTAGTAGTAGTACTAGTAGTATTGGCTGTGGTGGTGGTAGTACTAGTAGTATTACTATTAGTAATATTAGTAGTAATAGTAGAAGTAGTTGTATTGGTAGTAGTGGAAGTAGTATTAGTAGTAGTAGTAGTAGTAGTAGTAGTAGTATTAGTAGTAGTAGTAGTAGTAGTAGTAGTAGTAGTAATAGTAGTTGTAGTAGTAGTAGTAGTAGTAGTAGTAGTAGTAGTAGTAGTAGTAGTAGTAGTAGTAGTAGTAGTAGTAGTTGTAGTAGTAGTAGTAGTAGTAGTAGTAGTAGTAGTAGTAGTAGTAGTAGTAGTAGTAGTAGTAGTAGTAGTAGTAGTAGTAGTAGTAGATTTAGTTTTACTAGTAGTGTTGGTGTTAATTTTAGAAGTACTAAAAGTGTACTTAGTGGTTGTAAGAACAGTGGGTTTCGAATTTGTAGTAGTAATAGTAATAGTAGCAGTAGGCGTAGGAGTAGCAGTAATAATAGTATAAAAGAAGAGCTGGAGAAGAATTATTTGGAGTACATTTTCAAGACAAGAGGTGGTTCTAGCTTTGTTTCTGGCAGTAGCAGCAGCAGGAGCGACAATAGATAAAAGAACTTCTTCCATACCTTAATTTTTATGACAGATTTTTATTTTTGTACAAATGTCATTTTTTTCCTTTTTTTTTTTTCTCTGGCTCCTATCCCCAGGCTATTTTGCTACTGCAACATTATCTGTTAGAAGATCGTGTCCGCGGGGCGCCTTACAAGCAAGTGACTCGGATTATCTCATTTTTGTAAACGGCACCTGTTTCGTGTTTGTGCTGCACAACTCTGATGTTTTCGAGACGGCTCAGAAAAGTTGTGCCTTTTACAGGGGAACGCTTGCAATGCCAAAGACGAAAGATGTTAATGACTTCCTCCTACAGGAGATGAGAAGATTGAATATTACTCAACCAATGTGGATAGGGATGAATGATAAAGCCGAAGAGGGAACATGGATCTGGCAGGACGGATCAGAAGTTGAATCATGGGGTAATATCGATACTGATATTTGGCGAGCTGGTTGGGAGGACTGCGTGGCGCTTGATCCTAACGATGGACGATGGCATGATTTTGGTTGTTCGGTGCAGGGAGTTTTTGTACGCAATGCGAAATTGTCCTATATTTGTCAGTACCCTAGTCACGATAGTTCTCAAAAAGATGACCATGTCGACCAAGGAAAAACTGATGATGATGTGAAAGGAAGTGTTGATAAGAATGATTCTGTTGGCCATTGTCCTCCTTTTGACTGCTACGACCTACAATGTAGCGGGTTTAAGTACGAAAATGGTTGTCTTTTATGTCAATGTGAGGACTAGATTAGTAGCTGTTGTTTTTTTTTTTGTTGTAGTTATTGTTATTGTGTTTTGTTGTTTTTTTTTTCGCCTTAATTTGGATCAAGTTCCTTCCGTGATGCACTAGTCTTTTAGGTCCTCATGAGGGCCGAGAAATTTTTTTCATTTAAACGTGGCTCTAACTCTCAAAACAGGATACTGTGTGACATGAAAATTAAACTAAAGGTTTTTTAGTAGGTAAAATCTCTCATAAAAAGTCTCATAGCTTAGGGTACGTGTCCACAAAAACGGAAACGAAAAGACCCAAACAGACGGTAACTTTTTTCGAGTCGGGTAGTTTTAGTTTTGTGTGTGTCAAATGGATTGATATTTCCTGAAACGAGCCCACCACTCGGTAAGTCTAGATTTTTTTTCCTCCGCGCAAATAATTATCCGCCCAGCGCCTTCACCGTTGTGTATCTCATGCATTCTCGATTTGATATTAAAGAAATGGCATCATTTAGCGCTGACTGAAACAAGAAATAAGGCGAGCGCAAATAAAAACAAAAAGGCTAGGTTTGTTAAGGCTGTGGTTGAAAAGAAAAAGAAAATTTGAAAGAAGACTTCCTTATAATTAAATACACCCTAAAGTTAAATCTAGATGAATGCTTCATTTATTCTACCATTTGTTTCCAAATGTCTCTAAAGATGCTGAGAATTTCAAAGAATATTTCAAAATGGAGCAATCAACATTTAGTTTCTTTTCAACCTTTGCGAAAGCTCTTTGCCGGCAAAAGAGTTCTAGCTTCAGAGAGATAAAATCACCGAAAGAAAGATGTGCCGAAATGAAAGTTGGGTCTTTTCAAAAAACATAAAAGACAAAAAGAATCTAAAATAAATATATTTTTAATCATATCAAGATTATTTGCTCGTGGATTTTGTTGATTTTTGGCGGCGCAGATCACGATAATGATACCGATTTATTTTTAATCAAATCCATAGGGAGTGTTTTCAGATCACAATCGGCTTGCTTCTGAGAGGCAAACAAACGACTTTTCAAAAATATTGCAACCTGAATTCAACCAATCTGCGGAATTTCCACCGCAGCCGTGTAGTTATGGTGAACACGCTCTGACAAATTCTCTACAATTGCTTCGTTTAATGTAGATGTTGTTTTTAAGCTCCAGATTTTTGTAGAGTCGTTTTGTTTTGGGTCGTTTCTTTTCTATTGCAGTGGGCACGTGGCATTAGTTTGTCGATTAGCCAAGGTTTTCAAGCCTTGATCACTGAACTTTGAAACAATCAAAGATCGTAAGGCTAAACTTGTCCACTCATCAAATTTGTTTCAAGTCATTAGTATCAATCATCTCTTAAAAAGATCTAGAGAGGCTGAAAATGTTTTAAGCTGTAGGGCAGCTTCCATAGGGTTAGGTCGGGTCCAAAACAAAAACTATATGGAGAAATATGACTAGAACTTTCAACAAAGGTTTTAGGACTTTCAGTCATAATTGAGCGTTGAAATCACGTAGTTGTCCAGACACTTTATTTTAGTACTAATCAGATCTTTTGAAAAACATAGCCAGCTGGGCTGGGCATCTAATGTGTCAAGTTGAAAAGATCATTTTTTTAATTAATAATTGTAAAAATAGAAGGCTAGAGACAAATGCCAATGATTTATTTGTTTTGTTCAATTTTGCGTTGATTAAACTAAAATTGTTGGATTAAAATTCTGATTAAGTAGAAAGAATACTTTATGCTTTATCTTTGCTTAAAGTGTCTGTGTAAAAATGAAGATACAAATAAACTTTGATCTATTTCTGAAAGACTAATTCAATCTTTCTGTTTCAATTAAACCCCAAAATTCGGTTCTGTGGATGAAGAATTTTTCTTTTAAATTGGTCTTTGAATTCATTATTGGCAAAAAAAGAGGAATGGAGGAGAGTGAGAGAGAGAGAGAGAGAGAGAGAGAGAGAGAGAGAGAGAGAGAGAGAGGAGACTGTTTATGAAACATAAAAGAGAAAAAAGACTCACAGAAAGACAGGGATGGGGTAAAATTGACAGAGAGATAGAGACATAGATAAAAGGAAAGATAGAGACACCGGCAGACGAGCAGACAGAAAAGATAGATACAGAGTTCAAAAGACAAATAAAGGAGAGAAAGAGTGTGTGTGTGAGAGAGAGAGTGAGAGAGAGAGAGAGTGAGAGACAGAGACAGAGACAGAGAGAGTGAGACAGAGACAGAGACAGAGTGAGAGAAAGACAGAGAGAGAGTGAGAGAGAGAGAGAGAGAGGACTATGTTAACTAGTGCTTAAGTTATTTGCCTATTAAAACTTCGCTTTTTTTTGGATGAGCTGGGAAAATTATACATTTGAAATTTTTTTGGTCTAGATCGAATGTCATTGAAGTCCTTTCTAAATGAAAATTATGAGCGGTTGTCGTCGAAATTATTAAAGTCACAAGTTCTCTTAAAAAAATGAGCAGTAATACTGGTCAAAAAAATATGTAATTTTGTTTTTTTTCGATAGATTGATATGCTAGGCATGACCTAAAATTGGAGTCGTGAATTTAGAAGTTAGTTTTTTCTTAATTTTATTCTAATTTATTTTTTAAACAAAATCGATATTAACATTACTAATACGCATGTTTAAAAGCATTCTTCAGATTAAATTTATTTGTAAACGCAGTGATTACCAATCTTTATTTATACCCTTTTGTCCATAAGCCTTAATCAGTTGAGATCGACAGTACCTAATATCATAGTTCATAAGTTATGATCTATCTGTACATCCAGCCATTATCCATCTCAACCCATACCCTAGTTCATAAGCTTTGTTCATATCATATCGACATGTAAATTTAATGATTACGAATATTAACTAATACCCCTCCTAATATAATTATTCATCTTGTAAGATTAGATTTACTTGTATAGACGGTGAGAACGGAGTTTACCTGATATCCTAGTTCATAAGCCTTTCTAAGATAGATCTACTTTAAATCCAGTATTTCCAAAACTGGGAGAGAGGGGGGTGTAGACAGAAGACCTCAAGGAAAGACGGTCAGCCACACAGATAGTCAAACTATATGAAGACTTATGAAAATGGAGAGAGAGAGAGAGAGAGAGAGAGAGAGAGAGAGAGAGAGCACATAATATATATATATATATATATATATATATATATAGAAGGGACGAGAGAAAATGAAATGAGAAAAAGGGAGAAATGAGATAAAGATAAAGATAAAACTGGGTACACAGACATACTGTAACACACTGAGAGAAATGGTTGAAAAAAAAGGAGGGGGGGTTGCAGAGAAAAGACAGAGACGGAAGGTGGAGATAGATGGGTCAGCTGAGAAGAGACATAATGATAGTTAGATACATGTAGAGAGAAAAAGAAGAGAGATGTAAATTCAGAGTCTAAACAGTCTTTTCGTGCAATTGGCTATCTGCTGATTAATGCTTGTGTGTGTGTGTGTGGGGGGGGGAGGGGGTGGGTGGGTGGGTGGGTTGGTGGGTAGGTGGTGCGGTTGAGCGCACCTTTTATCCTACTGCCAGCCAAAGGTGAGGCGGCAAAGCAACCATTCGCTTAAGGTCATTCATCTAAGAGCCGCAACGATGGCCATATAGATTGTCAAAATCATTGATGAATGATGCAATGAAAAGTGACGGTGATTAACGATGAAGCTCTATGTAACTGCGGTCTAACATTACTGAAAGTGAGTCAGTCAATATCCTTTATGGAAATCTGTTTCAATTAGCAAGTAAATTCTTAAGCAAAAACATGCTTCATTTTGTACTTTTAGCCTTCTTTATTTACTATTTAACTCTGGGTTTTTTTTTAGAAATGCCGAACGACTCTTGACTTTTTCCGTTAATAAAATTACCTGGGATTGGCCAAGATAAGCGATACAGGATCGACACATTTAAGTGACGCTACTACGAAATGCACGTATCTGCCACGTTGAATTCAAGATGTTTTTTTATGAAATAAAATGAGCGGCGCATAATTTATCTATATTTTCTGAAAGTTCTATGCTGCTAAATGAGGAAATTATGGGGGGGAAAAGCTGAGGGGATGAAAAAAATATTCAGAGAACTCAACCATGTATACACTCAATAATGACTCCTCAACAACACACTGTCATTAGGTTGAATAGCACCAAGAATATGTGGTTGACCAAACGCACAAAAAACATTTTTTGGTAGATTCAGCTGTGAATATGACATGTGGCAATGGAATCGCCCAGATCACAGAGAGAGAGAGAGAGAGAGAGAGAGAGAGAGAGAGAGAGAGAGAGAGAAATCGAAACTCTTTATACTTTTAAAGTCACCCGAGAGAGTTTTAAACGAAGATATCTTATGCAGAGGAATGTCACGTTGTACGAATATCCATTAAAGATTGTTTATTTTTTCATTATAGATCTCTTATCTTTCGACGCCTTCTTTTTTGTTATCTGTTTACATTTCTTCGGTTTAATTAACTGACTGTAATGCCTACCAATGAATCCAAAGACTTAAAACAAGAAGTATTAAATTTTGTAAGGCCTCTGCCTGTGCTTGTAATATTTAATTTTTGGAAAAACAATAACATTTACTTTTGTTATCTCCGAATCAACATGAAACGTGGAAGTTTTTATGTAGGAGATTTTGAAAGCAAGAGCGTGTAAACGGACTTTTAATCAGATTCGGAGAACACAGAATCAAATCTTTTCCAATGGTTATTATCAAATGATGTGGAGTCATTCCAATGTTTGAACAGATTCTCTTAAGCGATAGTACCTTTTCACGACAACTTTTTTTTACAAATGAGGACATTAAATCTTCAAAGCTTCAAACCTGGTTACATCGTACACGAAAAACGAGATCTTTTCTTTTAGGGCGCGAGAAAACTCAATTAGGACAGCCATGTACTTTCCTCGACTCTAATGATAGAAGTCGAACCCCATGTAACCAGTCGAATCCCATGTGATCAGTCAATTCCCATGGAACCAGTCGATGTGACTAGTCGAATCTCTTATAATCAATTGAATCTCTTGTAACCAATCGATGTGACTACTCGAATCTCTTATAACCAGTTGAATCTCTTGTAACCAGTCGATGTGACCAGCCGAATCTCTTATAATCAGTTGAATCTCTTGTAACCAGTCGATGTGACCAGCCGAATCTCTTATAATCAGTTGAATCTCTTGTAACCAGTCGATGTGACTACTCGAATCTCTTATAACCAGTTGAATCTCTTGTAACCAATCGATGTGACTACTCGAATCTCTTATAATCAGTTGAATCTCTTGTAACCAGTCGATGTAACCAGTCGAATCTCGTACAACCAGTTGAATCTCTTGTAACCAGTCGATGTGACCAGTCAAATCTCTTATAATCAGTTTAAACTCTTGAAACCATTCGAATCCCATGTAACCAGTCGAATCTCGTACAACTAGTCCAATCTCTTATAATCAGTTGAATCTCTTGTAACCAGTCGATGTGACCAGCCGAATCTCTTATAACCAGTTGAATCTCTTATAACCAGTTGAATCTCGTATAATCAGTCAATTCCCATGGAACCAGTCATATCTCTTGTAACCGTCAAATCCCATGTAACAGTCCTATTCCTCTCTTGAAAGAAAGTCACTGCATTGGAATGAAATACATGCAGTCAAAAGCCCTGGAGGTACAATCCAGTAACATGAAAGGTAAAGTTTTCTATGAATAGAAACATTGAGAAAAATAACCAGCATTGTGTTTGAATATGAGAAATCTAATGGACAAAACCCACTAGGTACAATCGAACAAATGAAACAGAAAAAATATTCACGGAACAGAAACTTTAAGGAACTTTCCATTTCCCTAGGTTTTATTTTTCCCCTCTCTTTATGGCCCTCTTAGATTCTTCACCTTTGCTCTTACCGAATAATTTCACTTAGATAAGTCTCAGAAAAGGGCATTGTGGAATTTTGGAATCCTCCGCACAAATCAGAGGCCGAGAGGTATATAACATGTCTAGCTCAATAGCAGAAGCAAGATAAAACTGTTCTTTTTTACCATGAGGAACAACCTTTTGTTGGCAAATCAAATGAAACTCAATAGGAAGCAGCAGTGGAAACAATCCGGGGCAAATTGTAGACTAAAGACTTTACTATTCAGTAATATTTACACTAAGGACTACAAATCATCAATTTGACAAAAGACTTGTAAAATCGACAGATCAACGAAACAACAGACATCTACCGCCCGCTAAAGTTTCGTTATAAAAAAAGAGTCGACTTTTTACCCCCAAATCTTGTGAATGTTATTTTTTTCTTTCTCTCTCTCTCTCTCTCTCTCTCTCTCTCTCTCTCTCTCTCTCTCTCTCTCTCTCTCTCTCTCTCTCTCTCTCTCTCTCCTGCTCCTCCCTCGCTTTCGCTCTCGCTCTCTCTTTCTCTCTCAAATCTCTATCTCAATTGGTGTAAGTTCTCTCTCTTTCTCTCTCTTTCTCTCTCAAATCTCTATCTCAATTGGTGTAAGTTCTCTCTCTTTCTCTCTCTTTCTCTCTCAAATCTCTATCTCAATTGGTGTAAGTTCTCTCTCTTTGTCTCTCTCTCTTCCTCTCTCTCTCTCTTTCTCTCTCTTTCTTTCTCTTTGTCTCTCTCTTTCTCTCTCTCTGTTAGAGCAACATGCATCATCGACAACTTAATTTTTTTTAAAAACAGAAACCATTCCATTATAAAGAAAAAATATTTAATCACGTTAACGCCAAGGCACATCACAATGCAATTTCGCACCACAGTCCTTATCTAAAAATATTAGAACAAAGTGACTATGCATTTTCATTGTGTTCGAAAATCTTTCAACATAAGAGAAAAGTATGATAATGATGATGATGATTATGATGATGATTGTGATGGTGATGACGATGATGACGATGATGATGATGATGATGATGATGATGATGATGATGATGATGATGATGATGATGATGATGGTGGTGGTGGTGGTGGTGATGATGATGATGATGATGATGATGATGATGATGATGATGATGATGATGATGATGATGATGATGATGATGATGATGATAAAGACAATGTGCTGATACTTTGATCACGTTGATAACTG
>JAWDGP010002853.1:0-7500 GCA_033675545.1 Elysia crispata | reverse complement strand
GCAGAATGGGTAGGCGTAGGAGTAATAATCGTATAAAAGAGTAGTAGTAGTAATAGTATAAAAGAAGAGCTGGGGAAAGATTATGTGGATTACATTTTGAAGACAAGTTGTGGTGCTAGCATTTTTTCTAACAGTTGCAGCAGCAGCAGCAGGAGAGACAATAGATAAAAGAACTTCTTCCATACCTTAGTTTTCTTTGACAGATTTTTTTTTGTACAAATATGTCATTTTTTTTCCTTCATTTATTTTTTTTCTTTGTTCTTATCCCCAGGCTATTTTCTTACGGAAACATTATCTGTTAGTAGTTCGTGTCCGCGGGGCGCCTTACAAGCAAGTGACTCGGATTATCTTATTTTTGTTAACAGCACCTGTTTCCTGTTTGTGCTGCACAGCTCTGATGTTTTCGAGACAGCTCAGAAAAGTTGTGCCTTTTCCGGAGGAACGCTTGCAATGCCAAAGACGAAAGATGTTAATGACTTCCTCCTACAGGAGATGAGAAGATTGAATATTACTCAACCAATGTGGATAGGGATGAATGATAAAGCCGAAGAGGGAACATGGATCTGGCAGGACGGATCAGAAGTTGAATCATGGGGTAATATCGATACTGATATTTGGCGAGCTGGTTGGGAGGACTGCGTGGCGCTTGATCCTAACGATGGACGATGGCATGATTTTGGTTGTTCGGTGCAAATGCAGGGAGTTTTTGTACGCAATGCGGAATTGTCCTATATTTGCCAGTACCCTAGTCACGATAGTTCTCAAAAAGAGGACCATGTCGGCCAAGGAAAAACTGATGATGATGTGAAAGGAAGTGTTGATAAGAATGATTCTGTTGGCCATTGTCCTCCTTTTGACTGCTACGACCTACAATGTAACGGGTTTAAGTACGAAAATGGTTGTCTTTTATGTCAATGTGAGGACTAGATAAGTAGTTAGTTTTTTGGGTTTTTTTTTGTTTTTGTGTGTTTTTTATTTATTTTTTTTTTTTTTTTTTTGTTTCTTTTCTTTTTTCGCCTTCAATTTGGATCAAGTTCTTTCCGTGATGCACTAGTCCTTTAGGTCCTCATGAGGGACGAGAACATTTTTTTCATTTAAACGTGGCTCTAACTCTCACAACAGGATGCTGTGTGACATGAAAATTAAACTGAAGGTTTCTTAGTAGATAAAATCAGTCTCATAGCTTAGGGTACGTGTCCACAAAAACGGAAACGAAAAGACCCAAACAGATGGTAACTTTTTTCGAGTCGGGTAGTTTTAGTTTTGTGTGTGACAAATGGATTGGTATCTCCAGAAACGGGCCGACTAGTCAGTAAGTGTAGATTTTTTTCCTCCGCGCAAATAATTATGCACCCAGTGCCTTCACCGTTGTGTATCTCATGCATTCTCGATTTGACATCAAAGAAATGGCATCAATTAGCGCTGACTGAAACAAGAAATAAGGCGAGCGCAAATAAAAACAAAAAGGCTAGGTTTGTTAAGGCTGTGGTTGAAAAGAAAAAGAAAATTTGAAAGAAGACTTCTTTATAATTTAATACACCCTAAAGTTAAGTCTAGATCAACGCTTCATTTGTTCTACCATTTGTTTCCAAATGTCTCTAAAGATGCTGAGAATTTCAAAGAATATCTTAAAATGGAGCAATCAACATTAAGTTTCTTTTCAACCTTTGCGAAAGCTCTTTGCCGGCAAAAGAGTTCTAGCTTCAGAGAGATAAAATCACCGAAAGAAAGATGTGCCGAAACGAAAGTTGGGTCTTTTCCAAAAACATAAAAGTCAAAAAGAATCTAAAATAAATATTTTTTTTAATCATATCAAGATTACTTTCTCGTGAATTTTGTTGATTATTGGCGGCGCAGATCACGATGATGATACCGATTTGTTTTTCAATCAAATCCATAGGGAGTTTTTTTCAACTCACAATCGGCTTCTTTCTGAAAGTCAAGCAAACGACTTTTCAAAAATATTGCAACTTGAATTCAACCAATCTGCGGAATTTTGAATGCAACCATGTAGTTTTGGTGAACACGTTCTGACAAAATTCTCTACAATTGGTTCGTTTAATGTAGATGTTGTTTTTAAGCTCCAGATTTCTGAAGAGTCGTTTCGTTTAGGGTCGTTTCTTTTCTATTGCAGTGGACTGCGGCATTAGTTTGTCGATTAGCCAAGGTTTTTAAGCTTTGATCACTGAACTTTGAAACAATCAAAGATCGTAAGGCTAAACTTGTCCACTCATCAAATTTGTTTCAAGTCATTAGTATCAATCATCTCTTAAAAAGATCTAGAGAGACTGAAAATGTTTTAAGCTCTAGGGCAGCTTCGATAGGGTTAGGTCGGTCCAAAACAAAAATGATATGGAGAAATATGACTCGGACTTTCAAAATACGATTTTAGGACTTTCAGTCTTAATTGAGCGTTGAAATAAGTTGTTGTCCGGACACTTTGTTTTAGTACTGATCAGATCTTTTGTAAAACATAGCCAGCTGGGCTGGGCATCTAATGTGTCAAGTTGAAAAGATCATTTTTTTTTCAATTAATAATTGTACAAATAGAAGGCTAGAGACAAATGTCAATGATTTATTTGTTTTGTTCAATTTTGCGTAGAATAAATTAAAATTGTTAGATTAAATTTCTGATTAAGTAGAAAGAATATTTTATGCCTTATCTTTGCTTAAAGTGTCTGTACAAAAATGAAGATACAAATAAACCTTGATCTATTTCTTAGAAACTTATTCAAATTGTCTGTTTCAATTAAACCCCAAAATTCAGTTTTGTGGATGGAGAATTTTTCTTTTAAATTGATCTTTGATTTCATTATTCGCGAAAATAAGAGGAATGGAGGATAGAGAGAGAGAGAGAGAGAGAGAGAGAGAGAGAGAGAGAGAGAGAGAGAGAGAGAGAGAGAGGGAGAGAGAGGAGACTGTTCATGAAACATAAAAGAGAAAAAAGACTCACAGAAAGACAGGGATGGGGTAAAATTGACAGAGAGATAGAGACATAGATAAAAGGAAAGATAGAGACACCGGCAGACGAGCAGACAGAAAAGATAGATACAAGGTATCACATAGATAGAGTTCAAAAGACAAAAAAGGAGAGAGAGAGAGTGAGAGAGACAGAGTGAGAGACAGAGACAGAGACAGAGAGAGTGAGAGAGAGAGACAGAGAGAGAGTGAGAGAGAGAGTGAGACAGAGAGAGACACAGAGAGGGAGTGAGAGAGAGTGAGAGAGAGAGAGAGAGAGAGAGAGAGGACTATGTTAACTAGTGCTTAAGTTATTTGCCTATTAAAACTTCGCTTTTTTTTTGGATGAGCTGGGAAAATTATACATTTGAAATTTTTTTGGTCTAGATCGAATGTCATTGAAGTTCTTTCTAAATGAAAATTATGAGCGGATGTCGCCGAAATTATTAAAGTCACAAGTTCTCTTAAAAAATGAGCAGTAATACTGGCCCAAAAATATGTAATTTTGTTTTTTAAGATAGATTGATATGCTAGGCATTACCTAAAATTGGAGTCGTGAATTTAGAAGTTAGTTTTTTCTTGATTTTATTCTAATTTATTTTTTAAACAAAATCGATATGAACATTACTAATACGCATGTTTAAAAGCATTCTTCAGATTAAATGTATTTGTAAACGCAGTGATTACCAATCTTTATTTATACCCTTTTGTCCATAAGCCTTAATCAGTTGAGATCGACAGTACCTAATATTATAGTTCATAAGTTATGATCTATCTGTACATCCAGCCATTATCCATCTCAACCCATACCCTAGTTCATAAGCTTTGTTCATATCATATCGACATGTAAATTTAGTGATTACCAGTATAAACTAATACCCTTCTAGTATAATTATTCATCTTGCAAGATTAGATTTACTTGAATAGACGGTGAGGACTGAGTTTACCTAACGCCCTAGTTCATAAGCTTTGCTAAGATAGATCTACTTTAAATCCAGTATTTACAAAACTGGGAGAGAGAGGGGTGTAGACAGGAGACCTCAAGTAAAGACGGTCAGCCAGACAGATAGTCAAACTATATGAAGACTTATGAAAATGGAGAGAGAGAGAGAGAGAGAGAGAGAGAGAGAGAGAGAGAGAGAGAGAGAGAGAGAGAGAGAGAGAGAGCACATATATAGAAGGGATGAGAGAAAATGAAATGAAGAAAAGGGAGAAATGAGAAAAAGATAAAATTGGGTACACAGACACACTGTCACAGACTGAGAGAGATGGTTGAAAAAAAAGGAGGGGGGGGGGGGTGCAGAGAAAAGACAGAAACGGAAGGTGGAGACAGATGGGTCAGCGGAGAAGAGACATAGTGATAGTTAGATACATGTAGAGAGAAAAAGAAGAGAGACGTAAATTTAGAGTCTAAACAGAGTCTTTTCGTGCAGTTGGCTATCTGCTGATTAATGCTTGTGTGTGTGTGTGTGTGTGTGTGTGTGGGTGGGTGGGTGGTTGGGTGGGTAGGTGGTGCACATTCATCTAAGAGCCGCAACGATGGCCATTTAGATGGTCCAAATCATTGATGAATGATGCAAATGAATGTTGAAAAGTGACGGTGATTAACGATGAAGCTCTATGTAACTGCGGTCTAACATTATTGAAAGTGAGTCATTCAATATCCTTTAGGGAAATCTGTTTCAATTAGCAAGTAAATTCCTAAGTAAAATCATGCTTTCTTTTTGTATTTTTAGTCATTTTTGTTTACTATTTAACTCTGTTTTTCTTTAGAAATCCTGAACGACTCTTGACTTTTTCCGTGAATAAAATTGCCTGGGATTGGCCAAGATAAGCGATACAGGATCGACACATTTAAGTGACGCTACTACGACCTGCACGTATCTGCCACGTTGAATTCAAGATGTTTTTTTATGAAATAAAATGAGCGATGCATCATTTTATAATCTATGTTTTCTGAAAGTTCCATGCTGTGAAATGAGGAAATTATGGGGGAAAAAGCGGAGGGGATGAAAAAAAATATTCAGAGAACTCAACCATGCACACACTAAATAATGACTCCATAACAACACACTGTTATTGGGTTGAATAGCACCAAGAATATGTGGTTGAGCAAACGCACAAAAAACATTTTTTGGTAGATTCAGCTGTGAATATGACATATGGCAATGGAATCGCCCAGATCACAGAGATAAGACATGTTTACTTTGATCTAAGACATGCTACAAAGGTCGTCACAAATGGATATATATATATATATATATATATATATATATATATATATATATATAGAGAGAGAGAGAGAGAGAGAGAGAGAGAGAGAGAGAGAGAGAGAGAAATCGAAACTCTTTATACTTTTAAAGTCACCCGAGACAGTTTTAAACGAAGATATCTTATGCAGAGGAATGTCACGTTGTACAAGTATCCATTAAAGATCGTTTATTTTTTTATTATAGATCTCTTATCTTTTCGAAGTCTTCATTTTTGTTATCTGTTAACATTTCTTCGGTTTAATTTTCTGACTGTAATGCCTGCCAATGGATCCAAAGACTTAAAACAAGAAGTGTTAAATTTTTTAAGGCCTCTGCCTGTACTTGTAACATTTAACTTTTGGAAAAACAATAACATTTACTTTCGTTATCACCAAATCAACATGAAACGTGGTAGTTTTTATGCAGGAGCTTTTGAAAACAAGAAAAGTTGTTTAATTTCGGAAAAATTCCACTCTGATTATAGATTCTTTAAAAATTCCATACCATTAGATTAAAATAAAGGGTTATACAGTATGAAATTCTCCAATTTATCTCCTGAAGATAGAAGTCGAATCCAATATAACCAATCGAATCTCTTATAATCAGTTGAATCGCATGTAACCAGTCGAATCCCATGTAACCAATAGAATCTCTCATAACCAGTTGAATCCCATGTAACCATTCGAATCTCTTGTAACCAGTCGATTCCCATGGAACCAGTTGAATCTCTTATAACCAGTCGAATCTCTTATAACCAGTCGAATCTCTTGTAACCAGTCGAATCTCATGTAACCAGTCGAATCTCTTATAACCAGTCGAATCTCTTATAACCAGTCGAATCCCATGTAATTAGTCGATTCCCATGGAGCCAGTCGATGTGACCAGTTGAATCTCATGTAATCAGTCGTTTTCCATGAACCAGTCCAATCTCATGTAATCAGTCGTTTCCCATGGAACCAGTCGAATCTCATGTAATCAGTCGATTCCCATGGAACCAGTCGAATCTCATGTAATCAGTCGTTTCCCATGGAACCAGTCGAATCCTATATAATCAGTCGATTCCCATGGAACCAATCGATGTGACCAGTTGAATCTCTTGTAACCAGTCGAATCTCTTGTAACCAGTAGAATCTCATGTAATCAGTCGATTCCCATTTAACCAGTCGAATCTCATGTAATCAGTCGTTTCCCATGGAACCAGTCGAATCCTATATAATCAGTCGATTCCCATGGAACCAATCGATGTGACCAGTTGAATCTCTTGTAACCAGTCGAATATCTTGTAATCAGTCGAATCTCATGTAATCAGTCGTTTCCCATGGAACCAGTCGATGTGACCAGTTGAATCTCTTAAAATCAGTCGAATCTCTTATAATCAGACGAATCTCTTGTAACCAATCGAATCTCATGTAATCAGTTGATTCCCTTGGAACCAGTCGATGTAACCAGTCGAATCTCATGTAATCAGTTGATCCCCATGGAACCAGTCGATGTAATCAGTCGAATCTCATGTAATCAGTTGATTCCCATGGAACCAGTCGATGTAACCAGTCGAATCTCATGTAATCAGTTGATCCCCATGGAACCAGTCGATGTGACCAGTCGAATCTCATGTAATCAGTTGATCCCCATGGAACCAGTCGATGTAACCAGTCGAATCTCATGTAATCAGTTGATCCCCATGGAAGAAGTCGATGTAATCAGTCAAATCTCATGTAATCAGTTGATTCCCATGGAACCAGTCGATGTAACCAGTCGAATCTCATGTAATCAGTTGATCCCCATGGAACCAGTCGATGTAACCAGTCGAATCTCATGTAATCAGTTGATTCCCATGGAACCAGTCGATGTAATCAGTCGAATCTCATGTAATCAGTTGATTCCCATGGAACCAGTCGATGTAACCAGTCGAATCTCATGTAATCAGTTGATTCCCATGGAACCAGTCGATGTAACCAGTCAAATCTCATGTAATCAGTTGATTCCCATGGAACCAGTCGATGTAACCAATCGAATCTCATGTAATCAGTTGATTCCCATGGAACCAGTCGATGTAAACAGTCGAATCTCATGTAATCAGTTGATCCCCATGGAATTAGTCGATGTAACCAGTCGAATCTCATGTAATCAGTTGATCCCCATGGAACCAGTCGATGTAACCAGTCGAATCTCATGTAATCAGTTGATTCCCATGGAACCAGTCGATGTAACCAGTCGAATCTCATGTAATCAGTTGATTCCCATGGAACCAGTTGATGTAATCCAGTCGAATCTCATGTAATCAGTTGAT
>JAWDGP010002851.1:17500-57642 GCA_033675545.1 Elysia crispata | reverse complement strand
TTTTTATGGGGGGGAGGGGGGGGGTGGAGGAGTAACCCTGGCCGTAGTGAGGCTCGGTTGTGCTTGCAATCTATCGAGATGATTTTGCTGTCAGTTTAATTAATCTGCTATTTTGAAGAGAAGAGAAATATCAATTCCGGTGAAGAAAATGTTTTTCATTTTGAACCGAAAATCATCGTAGATGATGATGATGATGATGATGATGATAATAATAATAATATTGATAGTAATAATAATAATTCTTATAATAATAATAACAACAACAACAACAACAGCAACAACAACAATGATAATGGTTATAATTATATAGATGCATACACGCATCACGTACATGACTACATACTGGAAGAAAACATGAACGTACATGGATGTGGGAGTTTTCCTGTTTTGAGTGAATCGTTGAGGACTTTTTTTTATATCTAGAGGGCGCAACTGCTATCACAGTCTTGTGGATTGCCAATACCGAACAATCCATTAACTAATACACTACCTTCAAGCCCAATTTTTATCGCTTGTTGTGGACTGGATTCAGAAAATGAGTGCAGGCTCCACAGTGTTGTGGACCAGTCATCACTGGTTATGTCATCAGTAACTCTATCGACACCCCCCGAGCAGGGAGTTGAGCCCTGTTGATCTGGTCGTCCAGCGATGCGCTCCTAGCACGAAATATCTGTCATGGTTTATTGTTTATTGTTGCTAAGTGTTGTCGCATATTTATGATTATGTCCTCGTTCGATTTCTTGGAGATAGGAGAACACAGTGGCGGGGTCGGAAGAATGTGTGCATGAGGGGGTGGTGGGAGAAATTCGGAGTAAGTGAGACACCTTTTAAGTCGTAGGTGGGGGGAGGAGGCAATAGATGTCGCGCAATGACAGTGGTCATCAACCGCAGTGAGATTGACCATCAATACTGACCAACCAGAAGCCCCTCAAAAAGCTGTCGACTATATTCTAAACATTTCTAAAAGTTATGGCAGTTTGGGTCGCCTTCACCTCTATCAAGATCGTGTGATAACGATAATCGGCCGTGATTGTTCTCTTTCTGTGCTTTTTTTTTGTTTTGTTTAACTCTTTTTTTAGTGCTTGAGTTAAAATCAGTGATGGCAGACACTGGGCTAATTATCTGCATTGAATAAACCCACAGCTTAACTCTGAGAAGTTCAATCTCTTTATAAACGTGACATTGGCCGTGGGCTTTTTCTTACTGTTTTTTCCCCTCTTGTTCTTTGTGTTTTTCTTTGATTTAAGACTGTGGTGTCTAGGCTAACTTAACGAATCACCCAGTGGTTTCGCCGTGAGTCATGCTCGTTAGATTTCCTATTTTGACACTGTGAGAAAACTTTGCCCTTCGTCCAGACTCTGTTGGAGAGATAAGATTAAGGAGTGAACACGTGACAATGGCAGCTGCTGAAAGTTCCATTCACCTGTCTTATCTGGCTTCAATTAGTTCAAGTTGATTTCTTAACCGGAACATTTTGTAGATCATCGCAATAACTGAGCTGTGGACAGCAACGTATGGTGGCCTCCCTTGGTCTTATCTCCTGATTTTGACGGGATTTAAAATGTCCAGAAGAATGGCTGGGTGAATTGCTTCATATCCGTGGTGAGAGGACTGTACAGTGGTGCCTGAGCGGACCACCAACTGATTAACTGACCAATCATGGCTGACTACGAACACTGGATGACACGGCTGTATGGGAAAAAATATAAACACACGGAGATGGACAGTTTTCTGGTTTGTATTCACTCTCACTCTCTTCCGGATTTTATAAGCTCTCGTCGAAGGACACTGGTAGATTCGCGAGGACGTCCGATTGGGTACGTTGGTTTAGTATATTAAGATATGATCTAGGACTTGTGATGCCGTAGTTTTTTTTATACAAAAACAAAGCCCAGTCTTTTTCTAAGGCTAGATTTTTTTTTTTAGTATTATAGAGATACAGTACCCATTCGAAAGTCCTTCCGTAGACTCTTTGACCTCAGATTGAAATCGCCATCTTCAAATTAGGTGTACAGCATCATTCTGTAGCCAGGCCTGCTATGCCGTGTCGGTTTTTTTGTGTTTGTGCTCTCTTCTAACCCCCGTTTCTTTCATGTTTTCACTTCCCACAAACGCGCTTCATATAAATTAAAAAGAGAACTGTGGATTTTATAGCAAAACGAGGGAAAAGCCAACGATTTATTCACTTTCTTATTGTCTATTCTAGGCGTTTGATCTTCATTCTGACTGCCACGATGGCTCGATTAGCGCTGAAAAAAGTAGACAGCACGCTGGTGGTTTTCAAGATTTTCTTATCAACAGTGAAGCGATAGCGGGTCCGTGTCGTTAAGACTAGTGTAGCGCATGGTTGGGATCCAAATCCTTTTGGTATTTCAATTATCGTTGAGACTAGAGTAGCGCATGGTTGGGATCCAAATCCTTTTGGTATTTCAATTATCGTTAAGACTAGAGTAGCGCATGGTTGGGATCCAAATCCTTTTGGTATTTCAATTATCGTTAAGACTAGTGTAGCGCATGGTTGGGATCCAAATCCTTTTGGTATTTCAATTATCATTTCACATAATCTGACATCACGGGAGAATTGCCGGCTTTTCAAGAATGCTGGACTCTGGCCCTCTCTTCCTCGCGGTGGAATCGAGACAGTGGCTGACTATTCTTCACATCTAGATCTAGATCTAGATAGATTTTACTAAATGCTTTTTAGCTTGCTAAAATTCCATCAATTTTCGCTAGTTTGACATTTAAAGCCCCGCCGTCATGTAGTGGAATCAAGAGAATGGCTCTCAGTTAACGAAAAGATAATAGTAATAATAGTAGCAACTTCAGCCATTTTCTTCTGGGCTGCTGTCTCGAGGTTTGAAGAGTAAATATCTACTAGGTCTAGTAAGATTTTCCTTAAAGGCCTCTTAACTTGCTAAAATCACATAAAAGTTTTCGCTAGTTTAGCATTTGAAAAGCCCCCGTCAGGTAGTGAATCAAGAAACGGCTCTCAATTAACGAAAAGATAATATTACCAACTTTAGCATTTCTTCTGTGCTTCTATATCCAGGTTTAAAGAGTAAATATCTACTAAGTCTAGATAGATTTTACTTAAAGCTCCTTCTATATCCAGGTTTAAAGAGTAAATATCTACTAAGTCTAGATAGATTTTACTTAAAGCTCCTTCTATATCCAGGTTTAAAGAGTAAATATCTACTAAGTCTAGATAGATTTTACTTAAAGCTCCTTCTATATCCAGGTTTAAAGAGTAAATATCTACTAAGTCTAGATAGATTTTACTTAAAGCTCCTTCTATATCCAGGTTTAAAGAGTAAATATCTACTAAGTCTAGATAGATTTTACTTAAAGCTCCTTCTATATCCAGGTTTAAAGAGTAAATATCTACTAAGTCTAGATAGATTTTACTTAAAGCTCCTTCTATTTCCAGGTTTAAAGAGTAAATATCTACTAAGTCTAGATAGATTTTACTTAAAGCTCCTTCTATATCCAGGTTTAAAGAGTAAATATCTACTAAGTCTAGATAGATTTTACTTAAAGCTCCTTCTATATCCAGGTTTAAAGAGTAAATATCTACTAAGTCTAGATAGATTTTACTTAAAGCTCCTTCTATATCCAGGTTTAAAGAGTAAATATCTACTAAGTCTAGATAGATTTTACTTAAAGCTCCTTCTATATCCAGGTTTAAAGAGTAAATATCTACTAAGTCTAGATAGATTTTACTTAAAGCTCCTTTGCTCGCTGAAATTTCACCAATTACCGGTAGTTTGGCATTTAAAAAAGCCCCGTCAGGCGGTGGAATGGGAAGAGAGACTGAGTGAGCACGGCTCTCAGTTAACGACAGGTCAATAACATCTTGGGCGTTTCATCTGAGCTGCTAGGTTTAATTTTAAAAGTGCACTGGAGAGATGTCGCTAAAAGCTTTCTTACTTGATAAAACTCCACCAATCACCGATAGTTTGGCATTTAAAAAGCCCCCCTTAGGTAGTGTAGAGCTGACGGAGATGATTTCTCAAACACGCCCACGCAAACTAACGTCGCGCTAAGATTTGACGTAAAACCTCTTTTCTTTCATGTATCGACCCAAGCGCGTTGGCCCTGTGCCACTGATACTTTAGAATCTTGATAGAGATTGAAGTCTGCAATCCCGAACCTGACCCGATCTTCCCAAATGGTACCCTGGATATTATATCACGATGGTCCCCAACCTGACCCGATCTTCCCAAATGGTACCCTGGATATTATATCACGATGGTCATCAACCTGACCCGATCTTCCCAAATGGTACCCTGCATAATATATCACGATGGTCCCCAACCTGACCCGGTCTTCCCAAATGGTACCCTGCATATTATATCACGATGGTCCCCAACCTGACCCGGTCTTCCCAAATGGTACCCTGCATATTATATCACGATGGTCCCCAACCTGACCCGGTCTTCCCAAATGGTACCCTGCATATTATATCACGATGGTCCCCAACCTGACCCGGTCTTCCCAAATGGTACCCTGCATATTATATCACGATGGTCCCCAACCTGACCCGGTCTTCCCAAATGGTACCCTGCATATTATATCACGATGGTCCCCAACCTGACCCGGTCTTCCCAAATGGTACCCTGGATATTATATCACGATGATCATCGTTCTCTTCGATTCGTCAACAACGGGCTTGTGGAGTAAAGCGCAGGCTGGAACACCATAACACTTGCGATAGGGAGTCATTTCGGGGGAATTGAACCAACCGATCATCGGTGGCCAGTTTGAGAGTTAACTGCTTTAGCTTACTCTGTCTGTCGGACAACTATTGCCTGCAGAAAGGCGAGATATTTTAACTTGTTGCGGATGGTCTATATCAGCCCATAAATAGAATTGCCTAGTTCTCCTCATACTCGATAATCACACTGTCGCTATGTATGATCTGAATTTCTGGCACTTTGTGTCTTTATTTCTCTTTTCTCTCTCTCTCTCTCTCTCTCTCTCTCTCTCTCTCTCTCTCTCTCTCTCTCTCTCTCTCACACACTCTCTGTCTGTCTGTCTGCCTGTCTGTCTTTCTCCCTCCCTCCTCGCCCCTTTCCTTTTGTTGTTTTTTTTCTCTCATCCTCTTTTTCTTTATGTAACTATACTCGCCTATGTTTCTGTCTTTCGTTCTATATATATATATATATATATATATATATATATATATATATATAATCTGTCTGTCTGCTTGCCTCTTTCTCTGTCTGTCTGTCTGTCTATCTACCGCCATCAACTTCTGTCCGTCAGTTGATAAGCAGTGTTGCACAACCCGCTCCCACTGTTTTCGCACGCATTATCTTCGAAGGCAATCTCCGTCAAATGCTCAGAGGGCACCCAGGGAGCTAGAAACACATTCTCCTTACAGACGTGAAGCTCGAATTGTGGGGAAAAACCGAAATTCCTCAGAAAATCTAGCCGAGTAAACTGGGTGTTGGAGACACCGAAGTCCGTGAGGAGTGGGATGGGAAAGAAATAGTTTATTCTCGCCATCCTTGTAACTTCGGCTAAGGTCATATCAGCAGAGATTGCCCCTTGTCACTTCATGACTAAGGTTTTTTCTCATCTCTCTTGTTGCATTCTGCCTCAACACGATTTGTCCCCAGTAACCGCGACACGGAGGAGGAGGGTTTATTGTGCCGCTTTTGATAGTGTTTCTGCCACGTTCAAGCAGGTTTAAAAAAAAAAAAAAGAGAAAAAAATCTTTATAGAGACATACCCTTGGGCAAGAGAAAACATAAAGCGTACAATAGTAGCAGTAGTAGTAGCAGCAGCAGCAGCAGCAGTAGCAGTAGCAGTAGTAGTAGTAGTAGTAGTAGTAGTAGTAGTAGTAGTAGTAGTAGTAGTAGTAGTAGTAGGAATAGGTGAAGGAGGAGGAGAAGTAGTAGTAGAAGTAATAGTAGTGGTAGTAGTAGTAGTAGTAGCAGTAGCAGTAGCAGTAGCAGTAGTAGTAGTAGTAGTAGTAGTAGTAGTAGTAGTAGTAGTAGTAGTAGTAGTAGTAGTAGTAGTAGCAGTAGCAGTAGCAGTAGTAGTAGGAGTAGTAGCAGTAGTAGCAGTAGCAGTAGCAGCAGCAGCAGTAGTAGTAGTAGTAGTAGTAGTAGTAGTAGTAGTAGTAGTAGCAGTAGCAGTAGCAGTAGCAGTAGCAGTAGTAGTAGTAGTAGTAGTAGTAGTAGTAGTAGTAGTAGTAGTAGTAGTAGAAGTAGCAGTAGCTGTAGCAGCAGCAGCGGTAGTCGCAGTGGTAGTGGGGCGGTGGTGGCGGTATTTGTCGTCTTCATCGTAACACCAATAGCAGAAGCGACAGCAGAACTGGTAATAAGAATTGTAAAAGTACTGACACAGTACCAGTAGCAGTAGGAGACCAAAAACCTTAATGACAACAGCAATCAAGAGAGAGAGAGAGAGAGAGAGAGAGAGAGAGAGAGAGAGAGAGAGAGAGAGAGAGAGAGAGAGAGAGAGAGAGAGAGAGAGAGACAGAGAGAGAGAGAGAGAGAGAGAGAGAGAGAGAGAGAGAGAGAGAGAGAGAGAGAGAGAGAGAGAGAGAGAGAGAGAGAGAGAGAGAGAGAGAGAGAGAGAGAGAGAGAGAGAGAGAGAGAGAGAGCACGGACAATCCACATGGCGTGGTTATTCGTATTTTTTAATATGTATTATATACACATAGAGTTCTCTCTTTGGCTTGAGTTCAGTAAGCCGAGATAGGTGTAGACCTCTAATCCCATGACGAATTATTTTTGTTCCCATTGAGTTCAGCAGGTGGATCAGTCGCTGCGGGCACGCGTGTGATAACACAATCACGCCGGCGCCGATTTCTGCTGTAATTTTATCCACGCTCTGGACGGAGGCTCTCTAAAAGTACAGGCCAAGTCACCGAAGTGAACAAACTTTCGCATGTTTGAGCTATAGTGATCTATTTCTTTTAACTTCATAGTTAGGAGATAATTGTACTTAGAAAGCACTTATAAGTTATAATTCAGCCTACAGGCCTACACAACAAACATATTTAAAGGTCCTAATTCTGTCAAAATTAATAGTTTAATAATATAGCTCTCGCCTACACTAAGTCTTGCTGCAGAAGGTTGTTCATTTTGCTGACTTGGCCCGTCAAACTATGTATTTAGGAAGCCTCGCTTTCGACCAACCGCGAAGATCTCCTCATATCATGATCCCGACTAGAATAAAGTATGGATGTTTAAACAAGCAATATGAATCGAATACTGTTTCTAAGTAAAAGTTGAACTAGTGCGTCCACCATATTGTGACGTCAGAGCACAATTCGTTCTCTTCAAGTCCCTGCTGTAGGCGTCAAACACGGTTTTGTTTTCCCACTTGATTCAACAGCTGTTGAAGGAAGGTGTAGGGTCCATTTGGTTAGACCTAAACTTAACTGAACTGTAAGCCCAAACTCCTCAGCACTGGATGCCACTATCGACAGGTCCAATATAAATCTCGTAGCGCTTTGTTTTGGATGCTTTAGAGAGAGCATATTCGCCCCTTCTAAACCGAAAGTCTCTCTAGTGAAATATTTTTGTTCTATACAGAAGTGAATTATGGGCCCTGTGAAAACTTTTCCGCGAAATTTCTAAAAAGACTGGAGAGTGGAAATCTCCCATCTCAGCCATTTACGTATCGAAAAGAAACTTTGACCCAGATCTCTACATCTCGTGGCATTATTAATGAGAGAGGGAAAGAGAGAGAGAGAGAGAGAGAGAGAGAGAGAGAGAGAGAGAGAGAGAGAGAGAGAGAGAGAGAGAGAGAGAGAGAGAGAGTGTGTGTGTGTATGTGAGTGTGAGAGATTAGGACAGTTAGTAACACTTTTATCAGTCAACAAGCATAGCTTGGGTGAAGCTCTGGACTAGATAAAACCCACTAACCTTGCCATCACTGGCCGATGTTACACACGACTCGACGTAGCGTGTTTGAAAAATTCGACAAGCTTGGCCTTTCTTTGGCCGTCTTAGAATAACTGTAATTGTTATAGAATTCGATGAAAATTATTCTAACATGAATATTCTTAGGAACTCCTCATCTATGTGCGTCCGTGGAACTGGCTTACGCAAACCAAATTTATCGTTAGAACAATTGTTTTTCTTTCTCGATCTAACCGAATTTCTGTGTCGCTATTCTTGGCGCAATATTCTAGATCTAGCTGATTCAGGCTTGTGTCTGATATCTGGAACAGTCATTAGAGCTGTGAATTCAGGCCCTGTCAGACCTGGTGTGTCCACACGTGTGAGCAGCAACGGTTAAACCTGAACGTGCAGGTTCAGCTACAAATCAATACTGAACCATTGCTTCATGGGTGTTTTTCGTGTTAACAGTTTGCTGGAACCGCAAGTGAATCTTTGAAGATTGTGGCGCGAGTTAAATTCAAAGTTCACCATGACTTTATGATGTGAGGATGGATCGGAACCATTCGATAACACAGAAGTCCACACTCCCTAAATAAAAAATGAGTGTGAGTGATAGGGTTAAAAATTTCGCCATGTCATAAGCCGGGAAGGTTTGTCAAGGATTCGAACCCCTTGCGTCGGTGATTGATATGTCTCTGTCCCCCGTCTCAAGGTTTTCAGTTTCTTAAAGTGGATGGGCTATATCATCCAATCAAGATGGTAGTTTATTAAATATTTAGAGAAAATCTTTTCGGTTGAGTACTATATAGCACTGCATTCACCAGCTGCGCATTCTTTCCCATGCTGTTCAGGCAAGGTTTCTAATTCTATCTCCTATCATAGTCCTAGAAACACGAGAGGGTGGTTATCTTATCTTGATATACTATCAAAGTATCAACTGGTAAGAGGACTTCCTGCCATCATCTGGTGCAGTAGCCCTAAATATCAAAACCCCTTATCACAGCTAGTTCGTCATCCGCTTCTTTCTATCTCCGCATAATTTATATGTGTTAAGCGTATGGCTTCTAAGCTTCTTTTATAGAATGTACGTTAAAAATGTCGCGGCATCATTATGATTTGTCAAAAACTTTCTCCGCTATCAGTTGATACCCCGTATTAATTCTACTATCTATGTGTAACAATGAGTGTTTAATGATAATTCCACTCTTTGATAGCTTTGATTCGCCAGGTTAAGTTTACTCACATTCTTATCCAATTTAAAGAGGCCTGTGAGTGTGAATTAAGTCATTTTTTTTCGCAGATTAGAACTGTTGGAGGAAAAACATAAATAACTGAAAGAAAAAAAAAACAATCTCATAATTTTTGAACTTGAAGTGGACCTTACTGTATTAGCCTGTATTCTTTTTCTTAACAGTTTTTTTTTACTGACGGCTCAAAGGATATATGTAGACACCCTCGGATATCAAGAAAAATTCGTGAAGATTCAGGGATCTAAATTTTTAAGCTATTGTGTGGTCTCTTTTCGCTGGACTCTTCGTACTGTTAGTTGAACATCGTATGAGGCTTACATTATCGCTGGCTTCATCTTGCGACTTGAGATTTTATTTTGCTGTCGAAGATGTTTTCCGCCTGACGCTGCCCAAGAGCGTAAACAGCAGTTGACAGGACAGAGAAATTCTCTTACTTTACGATGGTAAGTTTCGGAAATAGGCTGGAGCATTACTGTATTTTAAATAGGCTGGAGGAGCATCATTGTAATGTAAATAGGCTGGAGGAGCATCATTGTAATGTAAATAGGCTGGAGGAGCATCATTGTAATGTAAATAGGCTGACGGAGCATTACGGTAATGTAAATAGGCTGGAGGTGCATCACTGAATGTCAATAGGCTGACGGAGCATTACGGTAATGTAAATAGGCTGGAGGAGCATTACTGTATTTTAAATAGGCTGGAGGAGCATCATTGTAATGTAAATAGGCTGACGGAGCATTACGGTAATGTAAATAGGCTGGAGGAGCATCATTGTAATGTAAATAGGCTGACGGAGCATTACGGTAATGTAAATAGGCTGGAGCATTATTGTAATGTAAATAGGCTGGAGGAGCATTACGGTAATGTAAATAGGCTGGAGGAGCATTACGGTAATGTAAATAGGCTGGAGCATTATTGTTTAGTAAATAGGCTGGAGTAGCATTACGGTAATGTAAAAAGGCTGGAGGAGCATTACTGCAGTTAAAAAGACCAGACCACTGCTATAAATGCAAACAGTCTGGGGCTCAACATGCGACATAGTGAAGTTACAAGAAGAGGAAACGGAGCGTAGGGCCTACAACGTTTTTATTACGTACGTCATGTCTGACGGGACAAATTGGCCTTATTCTCGTACAGTTTGCGCGGCGCTCTTAATTAGTAAAGTGAACTCGAGACAAATTTTACAATTTTTAATCGCGTCCTTTTCAAAACCACTAATTATAATTATGATGTTTCACGATTTCATGCCGTGTCATGTATTTTTTTTTTCAGTCGCCGTGGATCTTGTTACGGAGGTGAAGTGTACTATAATACCTTTGAAACAATTACGATGATGAAGCTTGCGTTAATGGAAATTTTACGATCTATCGTAGCCCATGCGGAACGCGCGGTTTACGATCTTATGATAAGCCACTTGGCCAAAACCATGATTGTATCCATTATCACTGTTGGGTCAATCTGCTTTCATCAAATTTTTACAGCTTAGGAAGCCCAGTTGAGAACCTGTGGGCATAATTACGACCATATTAAGGCTATCTTTTACTTTCTCAGGTTTATTCTGCCCTAACTCTACCTTTACAGTTTAACGAAGTAAATCACAGTGATATAAAAAGTAAAATTGTTTGCGATGTAATGGGAAATTTGGTATTCACCATAGCCTCGAATTTTCATCTAAAACCATGTTTTACCTTGTAAAACCTAATACTTAGGGTAGGCCTACATATTGATAAACGCAAAAAAAAAAAAAACCCAAAAAACTTTCCGAGATCGTTCGCTAATTCTTTAACTTTAAGTTAAACATGAAATACGATACATCGTAAAGTTCCTACGGATTAGTTTGATTAATACCAGCCTATGACATATTTTCCGATTCATCGTTAAATTCCAACTCACCTATTACTATCCCCCCAATTATTCTTTGCACGAAGAAATACGATCTTCTCCTACAAAAAAAAGAAGGACGCAACGATGCTTTAAATTTGCTCTACATCAATTCAAAAAACTCCCGATTTATGCCTGGGCACGTCTTGAACCAACTTCAGGACCCAATTAAATGTCGTGCATAGAGTTTTTGTCTCTCCTTCAAAGGGCGAGTTCAGCCGCTGTCTGTTTCGTTGCTACTGGGTGTAAGTGTTTGATACACATAGTTTATTGTGTAAGTGTCTGTTTCCTTGCTACTGGGTGTACGTGTTTGATACACATAGTTTATTGCGTAAGTGTCTGTTTCGTTGCTACTAGGTGTACGTGTTTGATACACATAGTTTATTGCGTAAGTGTCTGTTTCGTTGCTACTAGGTGTACGTGTTTGATACACATAGTTTATTGCGTAAGTGTCTGTTTCGTTGCTACTGGGTGTACATGTTTGATACACATAGTTTATTGTGTAAGTGTCTGTTTCGTTGCTACTAGGTGTACATGTTTGATACACATAGTTTATTGTGTAAGTGTCTGTTTCGTTGCTACTGGGTGTACATGTTTGATACACATAGTTTATTGTGTAAGTGTCTGTTTCGTTGCTACTAGGTGTACGTGTTTGATACACATAGTTTATTGCGTAAGTGTCTGTTTCCTTGCTACTAGGTGTACGTGTTTAATACACATAGTTTATTGCGTAAGTACCTTTGCAACGAAATTTCAGTTACGTCACAATATGTGGACCAACCAACCAACAAAAAACAAAAAAGTCTGTCTTTACCATTATTCCTTTTATTTTTGCGGTTATAATACATTTCTGACATTAAGATTTTAGCACTGTTCAAAGACGTTGAGTTGCCGAGCATTGTCCCTATTTTCCCATCGCGACAAAGGCGTTGAGTTGCCGAGCATTGTCCCTATTTTCCCATCGCGACAAAGGCGTTGAGTTGCCGAGCATTGTCCCTATTTTCCCATCGCGACAAAGGCGTTGAGTTGCCGAGCATTGTCCCTATTTTCCCATCGCGACAAAGGCGTTGAGTTGCCGAGCATTGTCCCTATTTTCCCATCGCGACAAAGGCGTTGAGTTGCCGAGCATTGTCCCTATTTTCCCATCGCGACAAAGGCGTTGAGTTGCCGAGCATTGTCCCTATTTTCCCATCGCGACAAAGGCGTTGAGTTGCCGAGCATTGTCCCTATTTTCCCATCGCGACGAATCGAAGAACGACTAGAACTCTCTGTGGATGTCGTGGATCTTGATTTATCCCCCCATTCATGCTTCTGCGCCGACATAAGTCGCTACATGCTTTAATAGTGAAAGTATGAAGTTCGACCTGAAAATAAAACAAACCCCTTGTATTGATCGCGAGAAACACATCGACAGCATGTACTGATTCTCTGACAATGAAGCTGTAACAAATTTTATTCTTCCGATACGTCTAAGTGATGAACCCACAAAGATGTATCGCGATCATTATAAAGAAAACTGTTTCAATGGATTTGGAGCCGTATTTATAAACGTCAAATCACCTTCTGACGATCTAAAGCCAACGCTTTTTACATGTGCTACGATGCATCGTAAGGTCCCTGCGCATTTATTAATACCAACCTAGGGGCGTATCGAATCCGATAGAAGCTCCATGATGTTCTTTTTACCATACAGAGCTGGCGAAGATCTGATCTACGTGTTGTTGAAACTTTGCAGATAGTTCTGTTATACTCTTGACGGGACAAATAACAGTATTGTTGGTTTACCATCAAGTTTTCACTCTTTCCGCGGTACCTTGCTCTTAGACTCTGAATAGGGCTTCTCTTGATCTTCTCGAAAAAGTCAGGAATTGCTGCGTATTGGGCGGGCGGGTGTCATCAGTCAATCAGTTATTCAATTGATGGTCCCAGTTCCATAACCTTATCTCCCCACAACCTCACGTGACCCAGGCTGATAACCCAGTTTTCACCCCCAGTTTTGACTTTAGCCAGAGTCACAGTTACCGTTTTAGGTCAGTCGTTAGAATTATGTCCCTCCATAAGTCATGGAGACACCAGGTATTGTCTCATGAAATATTATCTCTTGACAGGTAAAAATCGTGGAAAATGTCGCACGTATTAGTTCTTTTTTTTTTTCTCCCCCAAGTTTGGCTTGTTCAACTTTAAATACTAGGTTAACGGTTAAAGGATGCTACCTGCTTTTTTCACACACCTTTATACCTGACCTTTTTTTTTCTTTTTTTTCGGTGTATTTTGCCCCTCTTAAAGCAAACAGATCTAGAGCTATATAACATTTGTACATATTTTCACGCGAACACAAAGCGTTGTGTAATGGTAACATCAATTCTGACTGCAGTTCATTCACCTCTTCGAAAAAGTCACTTTGGTCCGTTGGCTGCCGTTAACGCCCTCGCCACAGAACTTCAAGGAATATCCACGCCAACACGCTCCGGAATAGACCGTCGCCGGTGAAGAAATAGACGCCTCCACTTTTAGGTTCTCTTCGTTCCATTACCGTCATGATTAGAGTCTTGAGAAAGCGTGGGGCACTGTTGGGTTATCTGCCTTGAAAAACGGACACGCCCCCCTCCCTCCCTTTCCAGTGCAACCATCACCCATACCGTTACCACCCTAAGAGCCATTCGGACACGTTTCCCACAGTAAAGAAAACACTCGGAGCCACAAAACCGTTTGGACATGTGACATGAAATTACACCACATAATTGAATTACGAGCGACAACCAATTTTATTTAGATGTTACTAGATCACTCTAAACTTCAAATTTAGAATTACATTAAAAAAAAAAAAAAACCCATCAACAACAACAACAAAAAAAACACACACACAAAAAAAAAACCAAACAAACAAGCGAACTGAAATATTATACATTTCAATTAGGCCTACATACACAAAAATCATTTTCAAAAGCCACTGCGAGCCGTATCAGACGGAGGAAAGAGCCGCGGGTTGCCGCGCCCTGACCCATACCATCACCTCTGATCTCATCAGTTTGTCTGTTTGTCTCTACAGGCTGGGGCCGGTGAGAAAAAGGAGCACCTCTACAAGATTCTCGTGATAGGCGAGTTGGGCACAGGCAAGACTAGCATCATCAAGCGGTATGTGCACCAGTTCTTCTCCCAGCACTACAGAGCCACGGTGAGTGCTATGGTTGGTGCGTGGCGAACGATGTATGTTGTATACGTTTTATGTCGCGCGTTTTATGTAGCGCGTTGCGTGTGTTGTGTCGCGTCTTCTGTGCTGTGCGTTTTGTATCGCGCGTTGCGTGCTGTACGTTTTGAGCCGCGGTTGCGTGCTGTGTGTTTTTTTTTTTGCCGCGCGTTATGTGCTGTGCGTTTTGTGCCGCGCGTTGTGTATTGTGCGTTTTGTGCCGCGCGTTGTGTATTGTGCGTTTTGTCGCGCATTGTGTATTGTGCGTTTTGTGCCGCGCGTTTTGTGTTGTGCGTTTTGTGTCGCGCGTTGTGTATTGTGCGTTTTGTGCCGCGCGTTGTGTATTGTGCGTTTTGTGTCGCGCGTTTTGTGTTGTGCGTTTTGTGCCGCGCATTGTGTATTGTGCGTTTTGTGCCGCGCGTTGTGTATTGTGCGTTTTGTGCCGCGCGTTATGTGCTGTGCGTTTTGTGCCGCGCGTTGTGTATTGTGCGTTTTGTGCCGCGCGTTGTGTATTGTGCGTTTTGTGCCGCGCGTTGTGTATTGTGCGTTTTGTGCCGCGCGTTGTGTATTGTGCGTTTTGTGTCGCGCATTGTGTGCTGTGCGTTTTGTGCCGCGCGTTTTGTGTTGTGCGTTTTGACAAACGCATCTTTTCTTCCAATTTCCTCCCCTATCGTAATGCGCTAGATTAAGGATTAGAATAAACCGGAGGTCGGGCTTTGAATTTCAACATAAAGCATCTGAATGGTAACATCTTGACACAGCGGAGTTGTCATGAAGTCGCCTTGACTATTGAGGTGACAAAGTCCTCTCATTTGGAGTTGATAAGAAGCAAGTGTGATTCTCCACTACTCGTAGCTTAGACTATCGCTTTTTTTTTCCAAAGGCTAATAATCTAATCACATCATATTGACGGTTTCAGTTCAAGGAAAACTGTGAGATATAATTTTTTACTCTCATGTCCAAATTGTCTCATAATTATATATATAGATATATAGCTCATCCACTTAAAGAAATTGAGAACACAGACATATCAATCACCGACGCATGGGGTTCGAATCCTTGACAAACCTTCCCGCTTTATGATATGGCGAAATTCGTAACCCTATCACTCACACTCATCTTTGATTTAGAGAGTATGGACTTCTATGTTATCAAAAGGTTCCACAGGACAGATTGAACTTTGAATTAAACTCGTGACACAACCTTGAAAGATTCACTTGGCTTTCCAGCAAATTGTTGTCTGTGTGTGTGTGTGTGTATGTATGCGTGTGTGTACAAATGACGCTGAAAACATTGACCCATAAGTTTTAATTTGGTTGCGTACCTTTTTGTTGCATTCTACGTATATATCTACCTGTGTGCAGTTATAACCGGATGGTAACGTTCTAAGATATTCACTGGGCCTTGTTGCGTGTCCTTGGTTTTATGGCTCTGTTCTCCTAACTGATTAGCCATATGTTTAATCAGTGTAATTTTATGTGCGTGTGTCTTTTGATGTCATTGTGTGGTGTATCTCTTTGCTATGATGAAAATGAAGATAATGCATACTCAGTTATAATTTTGTGTTTTACGATTTTCTGCTTCAACGGTCTATATGCGCCCTGTTCTGGTTCTATATTTTGCACTTGCATGAACCTGTGCTATCTCAATCTTTGGATTCATACCATTAACTCGCTCTTTTTCCCCCTCTTTCCTAGGATTCGTTACAAAATCTCGTAATAATGTCCTAATGAGTCCTAGTTAGAGCCAAGCTGACTTTCAAAGCAACCATTAATATATCACCAGTAGAGGTAGCATATATGCTGATCACCTAGACTTTATATCACTTAAAATTCGTCTAAAGCAAAGAAATGCAAAAAGCTCTCGAACATCACAAGCTCTTCAAAAACGTTGAAATGAAAAAAACAAAAAAACCCAAGAGATTCCACCACTTTATCACGGGACCAAAAGGACAAGAGAGAAACGAAGAAAGTGGATCACTCGTTGGTGACAAAGAAGACGTAGAGAGAACGAAAAAGTTACTATTCACAGCTGCACTTACAAAGCTTAAAAAGATAATGGATAGGAGGTAAGAAAATAAAGGCAGGCACAAAAGTAAAATCCACAAGGCACTAGTAAAATCGAGCGTTGCAAGCAACTGTGGCACATGGGCACTCACACAAACAGAAGCAGCTCAACAAGATGCATTCCACCCAAAACAACTTTAAAAAAAAACGTTACATCAAATACCCAGTAAATGTATAAAAAATGCAACGAAAAACAGATCTCAATAACCATACTTGAAAGCCTGTGGCGCCTGTTCGGACATATTCTATGGCGAGATATAGGCATTCCAGCAAACAAATCTATGGAGGCATACTTTATTCCTAAAGCTGATAAATTTCGAGCTTACAGTCATCATCAAAGACCTGCGTCGCATGCCAGCTGGCGAGCTTAAACTCAAAACCAAGAACCACCTCGACCATCTGAGGTCAACAACAGAGGACAGAACACACTGGAGGAGACTATCAGCGAACACAGTGGAGGAGACTATCAGCGAACACAGTGGAGGAGACTATCAGCGAACACAGTGAAGAAGGCTATCAGCGAACAGAGTGGACGAGACTATCAGCGAACACAGTGGACGAGACTATCAGCGAACACAGTGGAGGAGACTATCAGCGAACAGAGTGGACGAGACTATCAGCGAACAGAGTGGACGAGACTATCAACGAACTCAGTGGAGGAGACTATTAGTGAACTCAGTGGACGAGACTATCAGCGAACACAGTGGAGGAGACTATCAGCGAACACAGTGGAGGGGACTATCAGCGAACACAGTGCAATGCTTCCAATCTTCCGCATTTCTGCGGATTTCCGCAGTTTTGCCCATTTCCGCTGATTTCCGCATGTCAGACTGAAACCCGCGGATCACGACTCGAGGAAAAAATTTCCCCATCTTCACCCGTCGATCTGCGGATTTTTCGTCACCACTGAAGCTCGGCCGGCTCAGTCCTCGATCGGCCCATCGGCAAATTTCGTTTACTTGCGGAAACGTTGTTCTGGTTGAGATTTTTCAGAAACCCGTATAAGCCAGATTGGGCATTTGATAATCGCGGATTATTTGCTTTTGGCTTCCTTTTTTAGTCACCTGTCAACTGGGCCTTGATTTGGCAGTTGTTGTATTTTTTAGACTTGGCAGAAATCCAATCTTGAAAAATCTGGATAGACATCATGTTCAAACACTGCTTCCGTCTTTCTTTCATCACTTTTCTTCACGTGCGCTCTAGCCGAAGCTACGACAAGCCTACACAGTACTAAGCTTAGATCAAAACCACAAGGTGTTTGTGCGATCGGATCTTCCTTACTGTTTTCAACGTCTTTAGATCTAGAAAAAGACGTCCTAGATCTAGAATCTAGATTCTTGAGTGTGGATTTCAGGAGGAATTTGTTCATCTGGATAGATCGAGGCGTGCATTTTTGCAAGTTTTTATGGACTGTTCGTAGATTCTGATTCATCTAACGCCAACGAGGGCTGATATCTCTGTGACTAAAACTATCGATCGACGCTGGTGACGGAAATGACTAATCTAGATTAGATTCTAGAACTTCTAGATTATCCAGATCTTGGTCTAGTAGATCTAGAGATTGGATGCTCTTTATTCTTTCTTGTTGAAGTCGAAGTTCAAGCTTTCTACTTAGAATTAGAATCTGGTTGGCTGGAGGACTGGAGGAATAGATCTAGATCTATCACAACAAGTAGGCTACACCACTACAACAGGACTCTTGGCTCAGGCTCAGATCTATTTCTAAATGGAACTATCTAGATCTAAGTGAAAGTGAAAGTGACGTTACATCTCGATCTGGATTCTAGACTGTAAGTGTAACTGTAACAACTGTAGACTATAGATCTAGACTCTAGTACTAGTACCGGTAGATGAAAGATGAAGTTCTTAAAAGAAAGTGACAAGGCACTTGTGAAAGATATAGATAATAAAGTAAAGAACAAGTGGTCATGGAAATGGGCAGGTGAGGTGTTGAGCCGTGACGTTCCTAAAGTTGGACCAGTAACTTACACTTTGGGGGAGTGTTTGGTGAAGATTGATGTCGCAGGCGTAGCGTTTTGTAAATGGTGTGAAGACAAAGTGGCCTATGGTGGAAATGGAAAGAAGCATTTAGTAGCTCATTGCAATACAGACAAACATGTTCAGCGTCTCAGAGTCAGATGTACTAATTATAGCCTTGGTGCATAACCAATTTCTTTTTGTCAATTGATGACTATCAATAAGTTCAGATCAGTCCAGATAATGATGCTCAGGTACCTGGAAATGGAATTTCAGCGCCGCGATCTTTTGAAAACCCTTCAGCTCGAGGGGGACGTTGTCCCCCTCAACCCCCTACCAGGGCGCTGCCCTGGACCCGATCCGCAAAAAATCCTCGGTTTTGGTTATCCACTGTTGGAAAGCACTGACAGTGGAGGAGACTATCAGCGAACACAGTGGAGGAGACTATCAGCGAACATCCGCGAGGCGTCCATGTTGCAGCATACCGGCGATATACATAGATATCAATAAGATCTTTATTTTGTTTCTTTGAGAGGGACCTGCCGTCTTGTCCACATATCTTTATTGCCTGTGCGGTCGGCATGATGTGACTATCTCCAGAGATATGAAAAAGCCGAGACCTCATGAAAACACTTTCCATAAAGTTATTTTCCAACGTCACTTGGGCACAGCCCTCTGTATCCAGTAGGCCGTGACTCGGGTCATAATTATGAACGTTTTTACATGTCACTATGTGCAACAGAAGCAAAATGTGAGAATTAATTTCAAATTCACTTGTCATAAAATTTTGATGTTATCGTAATAAACAGGAATTTAACTTGGAAGAACTAGGAAACGTCTTTTTTTTTTAACCTAGTGCGTGAAAAGCCTTGGGTTTCGCACAGATGTTAACCAATTATGTTTTCCATGAGTTTCTAAGCCAGTTAGCGACGCTGTGACACATGCCTATTGATTTATATAACGTCATTATGGCGATGGTATGGAGGGTTGTCATCTCCGTCATTTGTAAACAACATCTATAGTATTGGGCTAAGATTAAAGCCAGGACTAGTGATAATAACAACAGCCTGACTCAAGAATCTTTACACGAGTTTCTGGTCACTCATGGCCTACAACGGTCTGCCTGATTGTTTATCAGACAAGATGACCACTGTCCTTGGGTACATCACGTGAGGTCAGAGGTCATGCCTGTAGCACAAGGTTCACTGATCTAGGGCATTTTTGTAACCTTTGTTTCGGCGCCTGTTCCCCTAAGGACAGACTGAAATACAATCAATTCTGAAGCTGTTTTTGACGGCAAAGTGTCATACATCGACACGTCGAAATCTATTAGACTTTAGAAATCTATAGGTTGATTGAGAATCAAACTATAGTCTATATATATATATATATATATATATATATATACATACAAGGCCATGGACTTAACTGTTTTCTTAATTTGTTGCTGAAAATCCGGCCCGCCTTTCGCTAGATTCATGACTTGGTTATCTGTCGACTCAATGTTAATCATCATCATCTGACTGGCTTGAGCTACAATTCTCTAATCATATTACATGTCACGCTTCGTCGCCCTCGATAAGATTTTAATAACAGTTCTCAGCTTATGTCCCAATTGATATGTGAGGTCAAGGACAGTCTATATATAGTTATACTGATCTAACCCGTGGATTTAAAGTCTGAAATCATAGCAGGTGATCGACAGTGGGCTGCTTCATATAGCCGTCCTGTTTGAAAGGGATTTAAAGCGTTCTGACAGCACACAAATCTCAGTCAAGCAGACGAGGACTGGGAAAAGAAGATATGAAACTCTACCACTAGTATTAATGGGAGGTTCACGGTTGCTTCACCTCCAGCTAATTAGTAACTCTTCCATCGAATAAAGGTGGAAACAAAGTTTGGTCTCAGCGAACAAAACGTCCGAAAGATGCTCTCTTCTTTATCCCGAGCTAATAGTTACAGAAGTTGGAGCTCTACGCTGCGATAAATTAATTGCCACAAGTCATAAATGTCGGTAGCTATTAATGACATGCGCGTCGCGCTTAAAAACACGATGTAATCACCGCCTTATTTCTTAAGGCTTGTGTATCGTCTCCTTCTTAGTGCCGTTCTATTTTCTAAAGCTTGTGTACCGTCTCCTTCTTAGTGCCGTTCTATTTTCTAAAGCTTGTGTATCGTCTCCTTCTTAGTGCTGTTCTATTTTCTAAAGCTTGTGTATCGTCTCCTTGTTAGTGCTGTTCTATTTTCTAAAGCTTGTGTATCCTCTCCTTCTTAGTGCTGTTCTATTTTCTAAAGCTTGTGTATCGTCTCCTTGTTAGTGCTGTTCTATTTTCTAAAGCTTGTGTATCGTCTCCTTCTTATTGCCGTTCTATTTTCTAAAGCTTGTGTATCGTCTCCTTCTTATTGCCGTTCTATTTTCTAAAGCTTGTGTATCGTCTCCTTCTTATTGCCGTTCTATTTTCTAAAGCTTGTGTATCGTCTCCTTAGTGCTGTTCTATTTTCTAAAGCTTGTGTATCGTCTCCTTGTTAGTGCTGTTCTATTTTCTAAAGCTTGTGTATCCTCTCCTTCTTAGTGCTGTTCTATTTTCTAAAGCTTGTGTATCCTCTCCTTCTTAGTGCTGTTCTATTTTCTAAAGCTTGTGTATCCTCTCCTTCTTAGTGCTGTTCTATTTTCTAAAGCTTGTGTATCCTCACCTTTTTAGTGCTGTTCTATTTTCTAAAGCTTGTGTATCCTCTCTTTCTTATTGCCGTTCTATTTTCTAAAACTTGTGTATCCTCTCTTTCTTATTGCCGTTCTATTTTCTAAAGCTTGTGTATCCTCACCTTTTTAGTGCTGTTCTATTTTCTAAAGCTTGTGTATCCTCTCCTTCTTAGTGCTGTTCTATTTTCTAAAGCTTGTGTATCCTCTCTTTCTTAGTGCTGTTCTATTTTCTTAAGGCTTTTGTATTCTGTCTTTCTTGTTGCCTAAGAAATTGCCACATCCTTATCTTTCCACCGCGCCAAGCTTGAAGGGAATCGCGCCATCAAATGTTGTGTTTGAATTAAGGAATAAAAAAAACCGCAAGAAGAAACAATAACACATCTCACTTTATTTTTTATCTTATCATAAAGAATGTCGAGCTTTTGGATTCTTGAAAATGCACATGTCGATAATTATAATATGCTTGTTTTGTCTATTCGGCAGTTTCTTCATTATCCTTTGAGCCCGAATATTGCTTTCAATTTTTACAAAATAATTTCCTGTCCATGAACATTTTTTTACGGAATTTCTGTCAGTCATGCACGGTTCAGCCAATCGCCAATTACCCAAACAAGCAATCATCCAAAAAGACAACCAAACAAGTAAATAATATTTCCATTACTGTAGTAGCAAACCAATCATTGACTCAGCCAGTCAATCAACTGCGCTGTCAATCAATTAATCAATCACTCACAATCAACCAGTACATCAATCAAATAACCTGCTGACCAATTGTTTTATTAACGATCCTCCTCCCCTCCCCTCCCCCTCCCTCCCCATGGTTTTGCCCACACCTCTACACCCAACAGATCGGCGTGGATTTTGCCCTCAAAGTACTCAACTGGGACGCAGACACGTTGATACGGTTACAGCTGTGGGATATTGCTGGTACGTCCATCTGGTTTGATATTTAGTTCTTATATTTGAGAGAGAGAGAGAGAGAGAGAGAGAGAGAGAGAGAGAGAGAGAAAGATAGAGAGGGGAAATAGAGAGAGAGAGGAGAGAGATAGAGAGTATTGGAAATATATATATATATATATATATATATATATATATATATATAGAGAGAGAGAGAGAGAGAGAGAGAGAGAGAGAGAGAGACAAAAATAGAAAGAGATAAGAGAGAAAGATAGAGAGAGAGAGAGTTGAGAAAGAAAGGAGGGGGGGAAGCAGTTCATGAATAATTACTTCTCAATCACTCTCCTATTTTACTTCATTCCTTTGTGTTTTTGTTGTTTTTGTCTACATCTCGCTCCATCTTAATTTTTCTGTCTTTGTCTGTCAGTTTGTATCTCACTGTGTTTTTTTCCTCTCTGATTACCTGTCTTTCCTCCTATCTTTGCCTGTATGCCTCTGTGTGGATCTCTGCCTCTTGTCTCTCTCTTTCTCGCTCTTCCGTTGTCTGTACATGATCCATCGATAGTTTGAGCTATATGTGATATTTATTTACTTTTTCTTCTCACCTTTTAAATTTGTTAACTTCGCCCCTGCTAGATATGTTCAATAAGGCATCTTTTAATGCATGGTCCTGATTTGTCTGCGCAGCCTTTGATTGTGACTTTGGTGCGCGGTCAGAATATTTTTTTGTCAATGACTCGAACTTGCAAAGATGTAGGAGGTTTTTTTGTGTGTGTGTGTGTGTGTGTTTGATTTTAGCTCTTTCATTGCTCCAGTTATAGCCATAGCATGACTATTTACCAGTGTATCAATGCCATGATCTGGGAAAGAGAGGGTTTATACATGTTTGTAGTAAGGTATGCTTGCCTATTTACCATTCAGGAAATGGTGAGGGATGATTGTATATCTTGTGGCTAATGAGTTCACCGAACGGGTAACTATGAGTTTATCTTTCACATCCTGGGTATGTCTGTGTTTCCCATCTTCTTATTGCGTAAAATCGATACCAGGCACACTTATATTGTCGTTAGGCTTTTGCGTGCCTTTAACCACCAAATATATTACAAAACTTTGTGCATGTTCAGTATTCATTTACCGAGAATGCAAACATTTTTCAACATTTACATCATGTAATGTATGATTTGAAATGGCCCGTCTCCTTGCTCCATATTTTCTAGGCCAGGAGCGGTTCGGAAACATGACCCGGGTCTACTACAAGGAGGCTGTCGGGGCCTTCGTGGTGTTTGACGTCACCAGAGCGTCCACATTCGAGGCCGTGACCAAGTGGAAGGGTGACCTCGACAACAAGGTCCAGCTGGCCGACGGCTCGCCCGTGCCTTGTGTCTTGCTGGCCAATAAGGTGAGAGCCAACCTGGTCAGGTGAGGTGTTGAAGAGTGGTGGGGGAAAACGAAACTAAAAGAAGAATAAACGGAAAGGTTGCAAAGACTAGAAGGTTAGATGAAGAGGAGGAAAAAGGACGCCGATGTGGAGGAAGAAAAAAGTGTATTTTGTGATAAAGATAGTAACCATAATATCTGCAAGGTTGGTTAGAGGAAGGTGATAATTAGGGGATGAAATAAACGAAGAAACATTTATTTTGATAGTTCATTGTGGAAAATTCCGATGTGTGTGGGCTACATGATGGTGGTTTAGCCATATTTACATCACTAACCACCCTGAAAAAGGCAGCTGAGCTTCCCCTCTAAAGAATTGATGATAATATTGCGAATGCCAAAGACGAGAAAACAAAGTTTTTAAAAAGAAACTAAAGTACAACTCCTAAAATAATCTCTGGTAAATTGTAGAAAAAAATAAACCCTCTTAAGAGTGCAATCTTTATTTAAGGGTTTGTTGATTACAAGTGTCTTTACAGGTGTCATTGAAATTAGAGGGTTGTATTTGAAGAGTTTTACAGTATTGACTTAACGAACTTTGCCTGTTTCAGTGTGATCAAGCCAAGGAAGGTCTGGTCAACAACACGTCACAGATGGACGATTTCTGCAAAGAAAAAGGTTTCATTGGCTGGTATGAAACTTCCGCTAAGGAGAATATAAACATTGACGAGGCAGCACGCTTTCTGGTCACTAAGGTAGGTAACTGGGAGAATAACCCAACTCTAGAATATAAACATTGACGAGGCAGCACGCTTTCTGGTCACTAAGGTAGGTAACTGGGAGAATAACCCAACTCTAGAATATAAACATTGACGAGGCAGCATGCTTTCTGGTCACTAAGGTAGGTAACTGGGAGAATAACCCAACTCTAGAATATAAACATTGACGAGGCAGCACGCTTTCTGGTCACTAAGGTAGGTAACTGGGAGAATAACCCAACTCTAGAATATAAACATTGACGAGGCAGCATGCTTTCTGGTCACAAAGGTAGGTAACTGGGAGAATAACCCAACTCTAGAATATAAACATTGACGAGGCAGCACGCTTTCTGGTCACTAAGGTAGGTAACTGGGAGAATAACCCAACTCTAGAATATAAACATTGTCGAGGCAGCACGCTTTCTGGTCACTAAGGTAGGTAACTGGGAGAATAACCCAACTCTAGAATATAAACATTGACGAGGCAGCACGCTTTCCGGTCACTAAGGTAGGTAACTGAGAGAATAACCTAATTCTAGAATATAAACATTGTCAAGGCAGCATGCATTTTAGTCACTAAGGTAGGTAACAAATTTCAAGAGTTTAAGACTGAAAAATTTAGTTCAAAGATTAAATTCTGCATTAGTCTACCCCAATGGAACATATCAATCAAACCATTATTTTAACCTGTTTGGTTCATAATACAAAAGGTTACCGGTCATTTTTTCTCTTTTTCATCTTGTCTCTCAGATCCTAGAGAAGGAAAAAGCCAACAAACTCTCGGATGAGGAGAGAGACAGAGATCGGGTGGTCTTGGACGCGCATGAAGTGAACAAGAAATCTGACAAACCAGGGTCCAACTGCTGCTAACGCAGCCTCTTCCTGACATGATTTCCTTGCTCACAACACTCCTCACAGTAGCTTCAACTTTCCGTTCCACCCAATGTTCAAAGAGACTTCCTGCCACCATCAAATCATATGCCATGCATAAGTGAACAAACACCAAGTTGACAGGCTAGGATGGTTGAGTTAACTGTCATCTCTCAGTTCCTTCTCGTGTGTATGTTTTTCTCTCTATCACTGTCCTAAAACTGATAACTTTGCTGAAAGAATGCTCTGTCCTAATGTGTCATCATTATCCGTCACTTCCTGCTCCTCCTCCTCCTCCTCCCCCTCTGTTTCTTCATCTTACTCTTGCTTCTTTTTTCTTCTTCCCATCTTTCCCATTTCCTTTGCATCTCTCACACTTTCTTTGTCTTCCAACTCCTGTAACGCAGTCGTCTAACTGAAGCAAGTGTAGAAGAGCACCTTTTCAAATATTTATTTACACTTATGACATCAAAATTATAAAATGAACATTCTATTTTTTCTTGATGTGCTATTATCAAAATCTATCTCTCATGCGTATTACTTGATTCTTATACTGAGGTTGTGTGGGCCACCATTCACTTTACATAATGGATCAGAGGTTTGAACTTATTATAATTCAAATCAAGGATTCATCTTGAATCAGGTGGCCTAGGCTTACAAATCTAATTCAGAGTTCTTGTAAAATACTTTGAAATAATTCTTTTTTTCCCCCCACATGCTGTAGTATATAACTGGAGACAGCGACTTTGTTTAATATGATATTATTGTTTGTGAAATGTCCTGATAAAAAATTTTGCCTTCTGAAACTGTAATCAACTTATGAATAAGGGCAACATAAAATTTTCTCTAAAGCTAAAACCTTGTTAGATTCTGATTTATTACAGAAAACATATTGCTATCAAGTGCTCTCCAGAATGCTTCTGCTCAAATACAGATAAAATGGCACCAGTTGTGAATGTTTGAGTGTCAGTTCAAATATAGATAAAATAGCACCAGTTGTGAATGTTTAAGTGTATTACTGAGCTCATCAAAAATCTTAACTATGACTGGCGCTGATGATATGCCATTTTGATGTGCGTCATTCTTTTATGACAAATCATAAAATTATTGTTTACTCCATCAATTTTGATTGCTGCAGATTGTTTCATACAATTGTGAACTAACTGAAATTTGCAGGTGAATTAAGCGTGGTTTTTTCATATATAGGACATTTATTATCACCCATTACATTTATGAGAGAGCCGACACGGAATGAATTTCAAATGCCTGTCTTTCCTGTCATGATCTCTAGGATCTCGGCAAACATTCCATGTGTTTAGAGTGCAAGAATTATCTTACTTATGAGACTGAGTTTGAGATACAGGAGGTGAACCTTTCTGCAGATTAGAAACACTTAAACTATTTATTTTTTATCTTAACACTTGCATTTCGCAGCATTGATGTTTGAGGCATTAAATAAAACACCATACCAGCACTTAAATGAATTTTTCAAACTTTTCTCCGAAATTTTGCTTGAATTTTGAGACTTTTATCTCTTCAAAATGAATCAAAACATGAGAGTTCAGAAAAAAAAGTTGTCTTCTTTTGGAATGTAACAACAGTTGTTTATTTTTGCATGTTTCAAATTTTGTGTTGGACCTGCGACCTGTGCAATTTATTAAGGGTGCTACTCTCAATTGGTCTGTATCAATGGTAAATTAATGCTCAGACTTCCTTGGTACCAAAATAATCCTTTATACAGGGTCTGACTCACATATCTCTTAGTTTGACTGATATATTTGTTTACTAATTTAGAAAGTGATTAATTAGGAAGGTCTTAATGTGATACAGGGTACAATGCAAAACTAGATCCTTGTTTTTATCATAATAGACAGGATTTAAAACAATAGCATGCTTGTTTTCTAGTATAATGTTTTAGATTACTCTGATTTAATTCTGGAAAGTCCGTGAATGACTTGTGTAAGCATCTACCAAGCTTTCCGAAGAACTATCAATTTTGATCTCGATGGACGAGTGTCTGTCGCTTAGAATTAAACATATCTTAGAATGTGAACAGTTTCTTTTCTACATGGCTTAAATTCAATTTGTATGAATAAAATTGAAAACTGGATCACTATAGATGCACAATAGAGATTTCAAATATTATTTATATGTATAAATTTTTAGTTTTTTTTTCACAACATATAACCATAAGGATCTATGTATGTGGCTGTAGATGAATAAGGTCTGATGGGCTTGTATGTTCTTTAGGGAGAGAAAGAAGTGGATAAGTGAATAAAGTTAAAAGTTGGAGTATGTGTGGGAAGTTGAATTGGGAATGCAGTGATGGTGTACTGGAATTAAGATGAGTAGGTTTTGAATTTCAAACCTGATGTAAGGTAGACCAAAAGGTATGTGTTATTTCTAGGGGAAGACATGTCACATGATATATGCTGGCTCAGCTTAGGTGATCGGTTGGCTGCAAGCTGAAAGTGGTTGTGAAAGCATAGGATGGACCAAGCCTTGTCCAGCACAAATGAACCAGAGCCTCGGCCTTCAGGTCTGCATAGGGGTCTTTGTGTTAAGTGATAGATAGAGGGAAGCGAGAGACTCTCTGTTAAAAATGTGATGAGCTTAAGAGACAATTTTAGAGAGTGAGTAATGCTTGCTTGTACTTATAAACAGACGTGAAATGTTCACTATTATGTTCTCCATTACTTTGCAACTATGTTACTGTGTTCACGACACATTGTTTGCAAGCAATGGTAATAGGCAGGTATTTATTAGTCACACTTTCTTTTATCATATAAGTATAAGATTGTTTGGGATGCTTTATCATCTTTTATATGTGGGTATTTTGTTTTGTATTTTTTATTTCCTCCTTTCAAGACTTTTTTCTCCCTAAAAAAAGATTTTCAAAGAAATTTTTTTAGTTCACTTAAATGTGTTTTAACATCGCACACATATTTTTTAACTTTAGGCCATAGGGTTCTGACCACTAAGCGCCTGTTTGTAAGCTAGAATGAAATATGCTGATGTGTGACCTCTCTTTGAAATTGGACAAAGCAATGTAGCAAATAATTTTTTATGTTGATATTGAAATCTGCTTATCTTTCAAGACCTTAAATTCTTAAATGATTTTAATACAGTAATGGCTGCCATGAGCTTTTGATTTGAGACAATGACATTCTAGAAACACACAGTTCAGGGCACCAAATCTTTTAGATTTAAGCCCCATTTTGCGTAGATAGTTTTTTTATGTCTTGAAAAAGTTAACTGTTTAGTTCATAATTGTTCTTTTGTTTTACTTTTCACAATGCCCATTTAGAATTTTACTTGTTTTTGTAGTGTACTATGTATCAAATAACCTTTCTTTCATATGAAAGTGAAAACACATAAAAAAATACAATCTAGGTCTGTTTTAGTAGAAATGTTACAAATCTTACAGCTCAATGATCATCATATAATACTCTTTACTGGCTCTAGATAAAGACAGTGCGTATTATTACACTTACCTCTGTAAAGATTCATGAAGATTCTTCATTCTGTTGCTTATTTTATTTGTTCACTTTGTAATATTTGTTCACTATGTTATATTTGTTCACTTTGTAATATTTGTTCACTATGTTATATTTCTTCACTTTGTATTTTATTTTCAAATGTTGGATGATAAATTTACAGTACTTTTTTTTTACCATCAATTGCAAATCATGTCTTAATAAAATGTTAACTTCTTGTATGAAATTGTTTCACTCCTTTTTTCATATATTTGTTGAGGCATGCATAACTTTTGGATAAGATAATACAGTGATCTGTGCTATCATAAAAAGTTTGTTTTGCTTTTTTCTTAAAATACATTTGAATGCTCTACCATTTATTTGCTTTTGAGTTCAATACATATCAGGCATTTGCTCCCTAAGGGTTGCCAGATATTGCTTAGAAGAGATTCAAATAATATAGGTATTGATCATTACTTTTGCAAGTCAAGAATAAAATTCTGCTCATTTCTCAAAATGAAAGTTTATAAAAAAAACGTTGCTTACTTCTCTGTATAATTATTTTAAAGATATTTTGGGAATTAAAATCTCTCTAGAGTTTTAGATTTATTTCATGAAATTCAAAATAATATTTGAAAAATTGACAGTTATACATATCAAAACCTAATTGTGTAGGCAAAGAAACTTTTCTATTCAAATTCTATCAAATTTTAAGAAGTTCAGTTTTGCATGAAATAATGGTGTGGCACTTTAAATAGAAAGGGAAATAAAACAAAAAATTCCACATTTCTCAGTAAAGACCTTCTCCTCAAGTATTCTTCTGGGATATTACATCTATTTGATAGCTTAAGTTGACGTTTAGGAGAAGTGTGGTGAAAATGAAATTTATTTTTTCAGCTTCGTGCAATTGAGTGAATTGCTTTCCTTTTTATTACCTCATCTGGAATGATGATCTGTATCCTAATATTTTGGAATGCAATATTGAAAACTTATTGATTGAATATTCTTAAATCCTTGTCTAATCAAACGTCAAGGGAAGCGAGATACAGGCTTTGCTTGTGTAGAGGCAAATCATGTTTTGTCTCTGAGAAACGTTTTGTCATTTTGTTTTCTTTGCCTTGCAGACTCGCCACCACCTTTAGAAAATCTATGTAACAAAACCAGATTTCGAAGCTCACTCAGTTCCACTCCTTTTGATTATTTGTAAAATATATTCCGCAGTTTTTATCACATTAATCAATGACTTTGCTTTCAAATATCAAACCATGGTATATATTTTTCAGTTTAGCCTTAAAACTTTTGTCTTAAGTTGTCTTCTTGACCCTAGATATGTTTCTACTTTAAGTATTGAAGAGCGAGTATGTTTTGAAAAATGATTGATCTGTTTAAAATATTGTTACATAAGTAATGAATCAGCCCTGGCTTAGTGTGAAAACTGTTTAGCTGTTAGACTGCTGTGAACAGCCTTCCTATCTATACTTTAAAATGATGCAGTAACAAGTATTAAAGCTACAGTTTGTATAAATTTTTGATGGGACTGAAAGTCTTGTGTTTCTCTCAGAAAACTGCACTCCTTAGAGAGAAATTGTCTCTGCAACAATATCTAAGAATTTTAGATAATGATCACTTCCTCCTGCATCTGAAAAGCCCACCTGCTTTCCCTAGGTGTCCTTTTCCGAGGTTTTAAACAATTGGTCTTACTGTCTTGTATAGATAGCTTCCCAAAATCACTGTCTTTCAAAAAGTATTACTTGGTGTGAAAAAAAGCAGTGGTGTTGTATGTACTTAACTGAGTACTTAAGATCGTTCTCTTTCTTTTGAAATAAAAGTATTCTCTACCTATCACAAAACATTCATATTTTGCATGGTTGTTTCCTTCTCAATTCTTAAAGAGAACTTGAAAAGAAAAGAGGAACTGCCTGAGGGGACTATTTACAAATCCATTCATCCATTCATCCATTTGAGTTTGAGCGGTTTCCAAATGTTGGTAGTTTTTGCCAAAGTGTCTCCTCGGAGCAAAGGAACCTCTAGCACTGTAGAGATGTCCCCAACCTTCAAAGCTTCACAGAGCAGTCATAAAACTTTTTATTGTTCAACGTATAAAATAAATGCCATGCCAGAGGTCTGCATAAAAAGGGCAGATTTCTGTCTAATGAAGGAAAAGTATTTGTTCAGCATGATAAGGATTTAGAAATATTTAGAGTGGTGCTTTCCTGTAAAGTATAGCACCAAATCGTTCTTTTTTTTTCTAAGTGTTATAAAAGGCAGGTAGTAATTGTATGTATGGAATATTATTTGTATTGTGAAGCAAAAACGTTTCTTAATACAATTGCTGGTATAGACATTTCATTGGAACTTTGATGTGTATTTTTTTTGATAGATGTGTGAAAACACTTCATTTTGATTGTTAATGTTTTGAAGTGAGACTGATTTGTACGTTTGAGACTTTTGTGTGACTATTCATATTATGTTCAGTTCTATTTTAATAGCCAACGATTCAGTCTTAATGCAAATGCTTTTGTACGAATCTATTCTTTTTGAATTTCTACAACGAGGCATCTTAAAATGCCTTAACAATTTTTAACTAACAATTTTGTATTATTTATTAATAAATATTGGTATGAGAATTGATGTATCGTTATATGCCTAGGTTGTTTCAGAGAGAGAATTGTAATACAGAATTGAATAAAAATAAAAATTTCAAAACAGAAATCGACTTTTCATATTTTGTAATTATTTAGATAGTTTATGTTGCAAATCATTTTTAAGCTATAAAAGAGCATTTTTTTTTACAACTCCCTTTCAGATGTTAACATTTATGTTCAGGAATAGAGGAATAACTTGAAACCGATGACATTGAGAGATAAATATTGAAAATTTCAGTCAAAGTATATATCTGTTGTATCCAAAATCAACCTCAGTCTGGTGAAAGTTGATGCATTATAGATTATCAGATCATTGAAATAAAGAAATAACGAAAGAGTGACTTATTGCAAGTCTCATTTTCCACTCCTTATTTAAGCTCATTCGAAAAATGGGAAAGACCAGACTGATAAGAAAACAAAAAAAAATAAAACCGAAAAGTTGATTCTTGACAAAGGAAGATCTTTGCCAGCAGCAATGTAAAAGTTTTAGATACAATCACCCAAAAAGCACATTCTCACACACACACACACACACAACATTACTCATATACTTGTTAACAAAACATTATTACAGTATTACCATTTTGCAATTCTTTGTCCTGTTTTGAACATCATTTCGGGAAGAACGAAAACCCTGTAAAAAGAAGACAAATAAAGTTAGAACAAGAGTTCTGGTTCTTACCAAGCTTTACAGTATTGTGAATCGATGGCTCAGGGGAAAGTTTTGTCTTTCAGACCGTCATGCTTAAATTCAATGGCAAATTTTTGTTAAAACACAAATAAATTGACTTTTATAGAGGAGACGAGTCGAAGCTGTTAAATAAGGGAAACGAAGCATATAATTGATGATCAAGTATTGTTAAAATGATTGAGAGAGCATACTTTTATGCTGAAGATAAACCATGGGTGTAAGGAAGAGCGGAAAAGGATCGTGCTCTCTCTCTCTCTCTCTCTCTCTCTCTCTCTCTCTCTCTCTCTCTCTCTCTCTCTCTCTCTCTCTCTCTCTCTCTCTCTCTCTCTCTCTCTCTTTCTTTCTCTCTCAGAAGGGATAAAAAACAGGCAGAAACTAAATGTTTATAATAATTGCAGAATATAACTTCAGAACAAACGGTACGGATATGGCGGTAAGAAACAAACTTACATAACTAGTAGAAGTAGCAGCAGAAGTAGAATCGTAGTAGTAGTAGTAGTAGTAGTAGTAGTAGTAGTAGTAGTAGTAGTATTAGTAGCAGTAGTAGTAGTAGTAGTAGTAGTAGTAGTAGTAGTAGTAGTAGTAGGAGCAGCAGCAGCAGTAGCAGTAGCAGCAGCAGCAGCAGCAGCAGTAGCAGTAGCAGTAGCAGTGGTAGTGGTAGTGGTAGTAGTAGTAGTAGTAGTAGTAGTAGTAGTAGTAGTAGTAGTAGTAGTAGTAGTAGTAGTTGTAGTAGTAGTGGTAGTAGTGGTAGTAGTAGTAGCAGTGGCAGTGGCAGTAGCAGTAGCAGTAGCAGTAGCAGTAGCAGTAGCAGCAGCAGCAGTAGCAGCAGCAGCAGCAGCAGCAGCAGCAGCAGCAGCAGCAGTAGCAGTAGCAGTAGCAGTAGTAGTAGTAGTAGTAGTAGTAGTAGTAGTAGTAGTAGTAGTAGTAGTAGTAGTAGTGGCCTTCTTTGAGGTATAGATTCAAAAGAAAGAACTCAAAAGCATGAGATAATAATAGTTAATGATTTATTTTTAGCACTGTTCAGTTCTCCGACCAAATAATAAAATAAAACATCAAAAGACAAAGATTTTCGCAAATAAGTTAAGTACTTTTAAGATATTTATTCGAGAAATTGCATAAATTGTTATAATCAAAAGAAGAAGAAGATAATGAGATCCCAGATAGTCACTGAGATGGGATGTAATCTGTACTTTGATTTTAAAGGAACTCTTGAAAGCCGAAAAAGATAATTGAATTAAGAAATATAATGATATATATATTTTTTTTTCAAATCAAACAAATCAGTCGTGCACTCGTTATTGGAAATACAATGCCGCAAGACGTACGTTATCGAAAGATATACCGCGATTTTGGTTCTTTTTTAAATTATTTACGTAGGAACATTCTGTGTTTGCTGCATACTTCGTTTCTCCTCTAAAGATAAATGCTACATTACAAATCACCGGCCACAGAAACAGAGTTTCAAATAGAACTTGATGAAAGAGAAGTCATTGATATCAATCTACTGGCAGGATGGAGATGAAAATATCGCTAAAACAAAAAAACCAACAATTCATAATCAGTTAATGTCACGCCTGGCTTTCTATCATAGTGACGCATGGATCAATAGCAGTAATCGTCATATGGTTATTTTATCTCGCCGGGTCAAAGCTACGAAACATCTTAAGATTATCTTGCTTCTTATATTAGAAACAAGAAAATTCTCTTTATAATATGTTGAAAGCAAAACGAAAGGAAAAAAAAAATCTCAAAAGTACAAAAAGGGGAGGGGAGGTTTAATTAGCTTAGTTTTGACTCAAGATGACCTTAAATGTCAAATTGAGAAAGTCGGTGAAAAAGGTCGGCTGGAATTCCCTCGTTCTGTGGATTGCAAAGACAGAGTTTTTTTTAGCGTTATAGAATGATGTTAAAAATGTGGGAGAGTGAGAAAGGAAGAGGAGAGAGAGAGAGAGAGAAAGAGAGAGAGAGAGAGAGAGAGAGAGAGAGAGAGAGAGAGAGAGAGAGAGAGAGAGAGAGAGAGAGAGAGTGAAACCACCCTCGGATGACTATCACTATTACCTGTCCTACTGAGGATAGCTATCCCTATAGTAAACGAGATATATAAAATACATTACGAAATCCTCAATAGATCCATTTATAGTTTTTCGAAAATCCAGGGAGAGGTTTCATCAAAACCTTGCGAGTGCATCTCAGATTTAAAGCCAAAATGTATTTTTTAACAAGGATTCAAAACCTACTACTGGAAAAAACTTCTAAAGCTTTTTATATAACCGATATTAATAAAAAATTAAATCATATTATCGTATGTGGAGAAGGCCAAAGTTGAACGACCCCTGTTTACCTCTTGATGATGGTATTTGTTTCTTGAAAACCTTAACAAAGTACTTTATAAAGTTTGGAAAGCTTTTAAATACTGCGATTAGCACATCTTCCAAGTCATCATCTGGTCATCTGACTAGTTTGTCACGCTTGAAATCGTGTACCTGGTGAGAGGCAAAGCTTCTCAGAACTCGACTAACGACAATTCTCACCGGATGTGTCAATTGCGACATTTGTAATTACCCTGAGCCCTTATAGTCTAACCGGAACACGGACGTGATTTATCACTTAATTATTTCTGGAGACAGTTCGGAGCGATAATTCGCTCTAATTAGTTTGTTGACGTCATTGTCCAGCAATAAGTGTTGAAACAAACGTATTTTCTTTGACTTATCACGTGATTTATTTCCAGCCACCTGTAGGTTAAATACCTTGTGGTCTCGTATTTCTGGTACTTTCATCTCTGAGCGAAGATTTATCTGGTTTTGTTGGAAACTTAATACCATCCTATTGGTTATCACTGCTCTAAATCAATTTAAAAAAAATTAACAAAACAAAAAAACAAAAAAAAAACAAACCTCAAGCAGTCAAACACTAAACACCATCTAATCAAATAACTTGCTAATTGATAACTCATACAAACAATTAAGCAATCAATCAAACCCCTCAAATCAATCAACGAAACAATTGGTGGAAGCAGCCAATTTAAACAATAATAACCCTTTCATAAATCAACCAATGAACCAATGATCCATCAATTCTTCTCTTATCAAACATCAAATCTACACCCTGGTGCCTGTCATATTGTACTGCAGTGGTTTAAAAACCACCCAGACTTTTGGCGTCCGTTACTTTTTTCCTACTTAATAAGTCTGACAGCAGTACACTGATCCAACATGCAGACCAATCTGTCGTGCGGAGATGCTGGAACCCCACATATGTAGGCTACAGTCTGCTTTGACCTTTAGACTGTCGCATTATCTTGAATACACACATAGGATTTAACTTACGATGACTTTAAGCTTACGTTACAAGGAAATATTTTTTAATTCACTCAAATTTTCACATAATACAATAAACATCATGTTTATTATCATTTTCTTCTCAAGACCATCGGTAAATTATCAACTTCATTTGCTACTTTTCTTCCTTTCTCTCTGTCTGTCTGTCTGTCTCTGTCTGTCTCTGTCTCTCTTTCTCTCTCTGTCTCTCTCTGTCTGTCTGTCTGTCTCTCTCTCTCTCATTCTCTCTCTTTTTCGATTGCAGTTGAGAATCGAACCTGTAAATGCCTAAGTTTACAAAATATACTTAGTGAAAAAGTTTTGAAGATAGTTTTAACCCTAAACAATTGCGTCTCTTAAACAGTATCCACAAAATTGCTGCTGGCTTTGATCAGCCATAGCCCAACTTGATAACATATCTTGTCACCTACCAGCCAAACAATACAACTTCCAAAATATTGCGCAACAGTCGTGTACTTCGTTATTAACACTGACTCTTTCTGTTGTGTCATTTCCACCTCTGTGTCCACCAAGAGACCGATGACCGCCGTTTAGCGAGGCTTCCACCTTTTAGACCCAATCATGATGAACTTATTTCCGTCGACGGGGAAAACCCAAGCCGTGGCGACCATTTTCACATCATTATCACCAATAACCGTTTTCCATTGTGTGAATGACTGTAAACCGTTCTTATACGATCTGTGAATTACTTCTAAATATTGAACACGTGAACGTGTCGGGTGAACAAAGAATCTTTAACGAACATTAAGAGCTACAAGAATGAAATCATCAAGATTTTCGTGTGTTTTATTCCGAAGAGTTATCAGTTAAAACAAAATTAATTCAGAAGAGCTATATTTCAGTGTTTGTTACGACATATCGTCTAATAAATCCAATCCTCGACAGTAAAAACATTACGAGCGTGAACCTTTCAGTTTTTCTAAAATCCTTTCCGATATATTGCTCTCCTCTCTCCACATTTTGGTTCATATGGAAGGAATAAAGGACAGGGAGATCGAGTTGGAGAGGAGGGAGGGAGAGAGAGAGAGAGAGAGAGAGAGAGAGAGAGAGAGAGAGAGAGAGAGAGAGAGAGAGAGAGAGAGAGAGAGAGAGAGAGAGAGAGAAAGAGAGAGAGAGAGAGAGAGAGAGAGAGAGAGAGAGAGAGAGAGAGAGAGAGAGAGAGAGAGAGAGAGAGAGAGAGAGAGGAGAGAAGTAGTATAAGAAAATCAACCACAAACCTAGATCTAGCCCGAGACCGACAAATAAGACGTGAAAACGTTAGAACAGATGAAATGAACAGGGATCGAACCTGCGCCTCGATGCGGCACCCATCGCCTTGCCAACACAAGACCAGGCACTTAACCACTGAGCTATCCGCATCTACAAATATAGATGCTTCAGGAACAGTGACTTTTATGCTGGCTTGAATAGACTAAGAGAGAGAGAGAGAGAGAGAGAGAGAGAGAGAGAGAGAGAGAGAGAGAGAGAGAGAGAGAGAGAGAGAGAGAGAGAGACAGACAGACAGACAGACAGACAGACAGACAGACAGACAGACAGACAGACAGACAGACAGAGACAGACAGAGAGACAGAGACAGCGAGAGAGCTAGATAACAGAAAAACAATCATGGGTCGGAAAGAAAAAAAAATTAAGGAGAGGCAGAGAGAGAGAGACAGAGAGAGAGAGAGAGAGAGAGAGAGAGAGAGAGAGAGAGAGAGAGAGAGAGGGAGGGAGGGAGGGAGGGAGCTATACAGAGAAAAGAGACAGAGAGACAGAGATAGATAGATAGATAGAGAGAAAGAAAGAGAGAGAGAGAGAGAGAGAGAGAGAGAGAGAGAGAGAGAGAGAGAGAGGAAAGAAAGAATGTATACTGAAACCGAAGCAGAGAGGTAGAGAAAGAAATAGACAAAGAGAGACAAAGTCACAGGAAAAAAGGAATAGAAAGAGAAAGAGATGTGGAGAGAAAGTATTAACTAAGCGTCCTTAGTATGTAGAAACAGTAAAAGGATGATTTCAGACAGATCCCATTATTGCTGCTACAGGGTAACTTACCCTTCTGGCTATTAATATGATAAAAACACAACTCTAAAATCTCAGAATCTCAGCTTTCATAAGAAGCCTAGCTCAGAACTAATCCTAAAGTAGGCAGTTTATCTACAAGTATTTTGCTTTTTAGGGATTTACAAAGAATAAAATTGCACCACAAGACTTTACTTAAGGGAGCTGTGAGCAAAATCCTGTGCTATAAACATGAGAAAAATTATTATTGCCTGTAAAGATAATGACAATCTTGGAATAGATTTTTAAAATCTAACTCTACCGCTTTACCCATAGCTTTTTGTTAATGGAAACGTTATTTCTCCACCTACACAAAATCGTAGGCAGATTAAAAACACTGAAAGATGAAAGAAAAACTGATGGAATAACAAATAAAATTTATCGGCTCTTCACGAATTGCTGGAACTAATTTCCTAATGGCGCAGTAGACCTGGTTGAAAAGATTACAGACACCTTAGTTATTTCTTACAACAAACACCTTAGTTATTTCTTACAACAAACACCTTAGTTATTTCTTACAACAGACACCTTAGTTATTTCTTACAACAAACACCTTAGTTATTTCTTACCACAGACACCTTAGTTATTTCTTACAACAGACACCTTAGTTATTTCTTACAACAGACACCTTAGTTATTTCTAAAACAGACACCTTAGTTATTTCTTACAACAGACACCTTAGTTATTTCTTACAACAGACACCTTAGTTATTTCTTACAACAGACACCTTAGTTATTTCTAAAACAGACACCTTAGTTATTTCTTACAAGCGGCGCTTAAGAAATTAGACCTCAAGATAGGATAATTATATTTTTAAAGTTTGGGGTGTTGGTAATGTTAAAAAAATTATTTCTATCCAACCAATCCGCTACAAGAAAATATTAACGTTTTGTGCAAATTTTCTTGCCAGTGATTCGTTATGTAAAGCTTTGATTATTATATAAAAATATGACTGAGCTGTTATGAGCTGTTGTATATATATATATTGTAAAAACGCTGGGCTATGTAAGAAAAAATGATAGAGATCAACTTTCGTTCTGATTCTAGAGTATGACAAAAGACATGGAAAAGGAGCTAGTAGGAGGGTATTTTAAGTCTGCGTACTCTGTCAAGAATAGCGCATTTGGGTCTGTGACCTTCTTTAAGTTAAAAACTTCACATCCGTTCTAGCTCAAACTGAATGGAAGATGAGAAGAAAGAAAACAAACACGATGTGTAATAAAGTATTGTTTAATGATTAAAAAATAATCGAAAAAAATAACATATGAAAATAAAGGATGAAAAATTAATAAGATACAAAAGGAGAAAATATGTAGAGAGACAAAGAAATAATGGCATTTCCAGCTTTAAGCTAAAAATATTGGAAACCTCATAGCACTTGTTTAGGCTTTAAAACTCCAAAACTTATTGCTCTTTCAATTAAAAAAAAACAAAGGAAAAGGACATAAATACAGAAATCGTTGATGTTAAAGAATATTATTCAGATCCAGTATTTAAAAGATGTTGATAAGAAGGAAAAGTGAGGAGCAGTGAGGAGCAGTGTGATGAGGGAAAGAACAGAACAAGTGGCGTACATCAACAATAAAAGAATGGCAGAAAAAGCCATAGTGGAAGACGAGGTATCTCAGAGAGACAGATGGGATGGATAAGTATAAGTATGAAAGGTTGATATTTACCTGGATTGATATAGTGAATAAAGATGGACAGATATCCTAAGAAAAAGACGAAAACGGAAAAGTGACAGATAGATAGATAGATAGATAAATAGAGAGAGAGAAAGAGATGGATAGATAGATAGATAGATAGATAGATAGATAGATAGATAGATAGATAGACAGATAGATAGATAGATAGATAGACAGATAGATAGATAGATAGACAGATAGATAGATAGATAGATAGATAGATAGATAGACAGATAGATAGATAGATAGATAGATAGATAGATAGATAGATAGATAGATAGAGAGAGAGAGAGAGAGAGAGAGAGAGAGAGAGAGAGAGAGAGAGAGAGAGAGAGAGAGAGAGAGAGAGAGAGAGAGAGAGAGAGAGAGAGAGAGAGAGAGAGAGAGAGGACAGAGCGTGAGGCACCGAGGGAAAGAGCGGAGAACAGGAAAACAGAGAAAGAGACAGACAGAAGGAAAAAAACGGACGGAAAAAGATAAAACAGAGAGAAGCCAAAAAAAAAAAAAAAAAAGGATAAAATAAGGATATTATTAAATATTCATTTAAACACTTTCTACAGTTAGAAAACTTTGGTTAGACACAGCGAGCACAAGACATAAGATAAAATGATTCTTGATAGTAGGTTTGATGCTGGCTAGAGCCTGTCGCAAATTTATCGAAAATAACATCAAATGAAACGCCTGTAACCTAATAACAGTCTCATACTTTACACGTACAGAATACGAAAACAAGAATAACACAAAAATACTGATCCCTGTTCTATATTTATTCTAGATCTTCACTTGTGTTGCAAGTAAAGTCGAAACTGCTATCCACATAGACAACACCAGGCAGCTTGCACTGCTCTCTTGTGCTTCAGGACCTGGAACAGAGAGATATGGGGTAGAGATCATCACGACATGGCTACATGGATGCTCACATTTTTAAACGATTGATTGATTTGCATAAATGTTAGCATTACTTGCAATGTTGAATTTTGAGATAAAGAGTAAGTAAAAGGCATGCCGATATTTAGGTCAGCGGATAAAAAAGGGAGAGAGAGAGAGAGAGAGAGAGAGAGAGAGAGAGAGAGAGAGAGAGAGAGAGAGAGAGAGAGAGAGAGAGAGATAGAGATAGAGAGAGAGAGATAGAAAGAAAGACAGACAGACACAGAAACAGAGAGACATATATAATTATATGTATATATATATATAAAGAGAGAGAGCGAGCGGGCGAGCGAGCGAAAGAGAGAGAGAGAGAGAGAGAGAGAGAGAGAGAGAGAGAGAGAGAGAGAGAGAGAGAGAGAGAGAGAGAGAGAGAGAGAGAGAGAGAGAGAGAGTGAGAGAGAGAGAGACACACACACACACAGAGGAACGGAGAGAGGAAAAGGCAGAGCATGATTTAAACACAATAAAACGAATGTAAATATAGTGAAAGCGAGGCCCAACGCATCCAGCCCTGGAA
>JAWDGP010002851.1:5000-12500 GCA_033675545.1 Elysia crispata | reverse complement strand
TTTTTACAACTATATTTTCATTTAATTTTTTAATTAAATTCTGATTGTATGTAGAATTCCTTTGCATAAATAATCTCATTTATTCAATAATTAATGACGTAAAGAAAGCTTTTCAAAATTTATTATTGTAAAGTTCTTTTCTAAACACACCTGACGTGAGTTTCCCACATCAAAATGTGAGTTTTTCACATTAAGGTTTGACTTTCTCACACCAAGATGTGAATCGTTTCCACCAGGGTGTGAGTTTTTCGCACCTAGATTGGAATTTCTCACATGAAGATGTGAGTTTCTCTACGATGCATAAATCCCACCAAGGAGAAGAAGATTGTAGGATCTTGTAATAATTAAATTAATTCTTTTATTCTCTTAGAACGACGCTGCTCTTTAATAAATAGGGTTACGAGATGGCCCAGTCGATAGAGCGAGAGACTGACAATACAAGGGTCCAGTGGTCGAGTTGTGGCTGTTCTGGCTGTCTGCTGGTGGTTTTAGATCCCATCCAACTAGCCCTACCCTTCGGCTTGACGGGAGCCGAGTAGTTTCTAGGACCGAAGAGATTATATCAACATCACAGTATATTGCTGTGTCAAGAGCTGAAATATTACCACTTGCTTTTCCACAAATAACGCACAAGTTGTTGACTCAAGCGCTTCATCTCTTAGAGAGCGTACGCGATGAGGAAAAATAAATGAAACTGTAAACTGTACACGTTGTTAAATTTTTGTAACATTAAAATAAATAATATGAGAGAAGCAACGTTAAATCTTTTCTCCTTTTCTGCGACCTCACTAAAATCAGGAGCCCCAGTAGTTAGAGCGTACTCCCTGTTACCAGCAGGGCCTCTCTTCAGAGGTTTGACTTCTACACCGACGGTTAGTGACTTCAGGATCTCGACTGTGTCGGTTCCGACGGAGTCCTATGTTTGACGTGCACAAAGACCTAAGACCAACTAGTTACTGACGGTCTGTATCGAATAGTGCGGTAGATCTAATGCTGACATAAGACAAGATTAACAGTTCGTAAAATATTCCTCATTTTGAGAATATCTTACGTTTTTTACTGGTCCCAGAGGCACACAACCCTGCAATGACAGAGAGAGAGAAGAAAAAAATAAGACAAGTAAATATGTACAGCTTCTGAGAAATCGAACACAATCTTCATGCTTTTCATATATAATTTATCATAATGAAATTGTATATTAAATCTATCCATACTTCACTTAACCAAAATGAAACTGCAGGAAACATTAATGCATAGAATCAAATATTTTGTTTGTTAAGTGTTTTGAGGAATGAAGTTTTAGGCCATTTCGAATGATCAAATAAAGGCAACTGATAAACCTGTATCTTAATTTTTGTTCCTTTATACGCAGTGAACTGTTAAAATCTTTTCATACTAAGGTAAAAAAACCCACATCCCCAGTTTGGGCTGTCGAAGTTTTTGCCGGCTGATAACATTTCTTTTAAGAGAAAAAAAGACTTAAGAAGAACTATAAACACTCACCCAGAGCTAAAGTCGACAAAATGACTGGAAAGAGAAAAATAACACAGACAATGTGATTAAAAAACGTCCTGTGGGTTATACAACACTGCAGCTAACATTTAAACTCAAACACTTCATTTTGTAGGGATCTTAATATTTTTTTAAAATAATAATTACTATTCTTGAGATAAAGAAAATAAGGCCATGACAAGCTTAGTAAGGTTAAGAAAAGAAACTCATGGAAAACGAAAATCATGAATCTTGGATCTTTAATCACTGTAAAAACAATGAACAATTCTATACAACTGTACAGCACATGAGAATTATTTGACAAGAACAAACTGTTCTCATCGAATTATCAACTGATCAAATAGTATACATTTGTTACAGTGAAAGAGATCAAAGCATCATCATCTAACTCTAACAACAGAAAACATCGGGACGCGACTCCTACATTTGTTGTCCACACATACGAAAATGTGAACAAAAAAGCTTAGAAAATAAAAGCAAATCAGAAAATATCATAACTGTATCTACAATATATTTAAATCGTTATATATTCGACAAAGCCATGTGTTATCATGGCGCTATGATGGTGCATAGCTTCAGATAAACTTAGACCGGTGCGAGTTAGATATAAAGTTTATCTGCAGAGAAGAGAGACAAAGTACTATTAGAATACTGGAAAAGTGGATGTCAAACGTGATTGAATAGCTCATCATTTACAGATGGATAAACCAAACGTAATAATATTTCAGTAGCTCACCCAGACTTTTCATTCTCCCAGTGGGTCCCATGCCAAACAAGACTCAATTTCTAGAAGAAGAACAGCACTGTCTCTAGCTTTCTCGCGATTTGAATCAGTGCGCTAGTTTCTTTCTAGAGTGGGACAATTTGCCCTTATCAGAACTCTTTATACGTCGTTATTGTAAATCGACTACATGTATGTTAAAATATACAGGTTAAAATAAAAAAATAATTAGGCATACCAAGTCACGGTTTAATATTGCGTCATTCAAACCAAACTTTTTAACCGGGATATTTAAGGGGAGAGCTATAAATATTTTGACAAGGAGTGACGGATGTCTAATTTCTGGCTACACGAGATTTTTCTGCTCATTGCTGTACACAACGCCAAGTCCTTTGTGTTGGTGTTGCCAATGTTTTGACGTTGCTGAGGCAGGCAAACCCATTGGCACGGCTTCATGCATGTATTTTGACAGCAGAGACTCTATACAGGAAGAGGAAATAGGCACAACAGTTTTTTTCGTAATAATATTGAAAAATTCAGTTCCATTCAGACATACCGCCATGATTTGGTTAAACCGCTAGAGCAAAAAGCCGGATCTGAACGTATATTCATAAGTCACCACAAAGCTCGCACAGAAAGCTAATAAGAGATATGTAACAAGTGCAAAATGTCAGTAAAAATGTAATTTAAAAGTAATAGTGCAACTTGAACATTTTTAAATACATAATTAGAGCAAACAAATTTTTTTATGTTTCTTTCATCAGCGATTTCTATTTCAACTCTAACTTTTCTGGTTCAGTTGACATTTGGTAAGATTAACCTGGACTTATTCTTGTAAGCCGGTATCTATCTAAGACAGCTGCTGCCAATAGTTGTAAATATGATTATTTAGTAATGTTCATTATTTAGTAATGTTGTTAACGACATTTCTGAAATAGGCTGGACATCATCTAACACCATCCCTAACTGTGAGAGCAAGGTTTATTTCTCACGGGAAAAGGTGTTCTACCTTAGGCAACTCTTTCAGTAAGGTCGGACACGCATTAAAACCAGACCAGCATCACCAAACCATCACAACCACCATTACACCATAATCACCACCATTCCCTTTACCACCACCACCACCACCATCTACATCACTAACTACAACTTTAATTGAACCAAACGTCAATGAAAATACTCCCTCCCCCCTTTTTAAAAAAAACAAAAAGCCATAAAAGTCCAATAAGCTAACAAAAATCGCTATCATTAAAAAAAAACCCAGCAAGATAGATTTATGTTTTAGACAGGATAAAATTGTCACAACAAATTTTTCATTTCTTAAATAGAATAAAAAAGGGAATTAAAAAAAAAAAAGAATAGAAGCACACATTCTCTTAAATTTTGTGCACTTTCCAGTAATTTTTGAGACACGCAAACAAAAAAAAAAAAAAAAAAGAAAAAAGGAATATGTGAGCCGAAGATTGAAAAAAAAAACAACAACTAAAAACAAAAAACAAAACAAAAAAAAAAAAAAACAACAAAAAAACAAAGAAAAAAAAAACTAGCCTAAAAAAAGACCACAATCTATAAAAAAATATATTAAAAGAAAAGAACAAAAAACGCTTGTCACATTCAAATCATGAATTCATAATGTTGATCAATTATTTTATATGAAACAATCTTTTATCTTAAATTATCAGTATGGACTGAACAGTTTCACGGTAGCCCTATCAAGGCACAATAAGAATTAATGAATGACTTGATAAAGCTGCAGTCTATTTTTAAAATATTTTAAAAGAGCATCGCCATAACATTACACAGAATAGGAGTTCCCGACAGGCGCTGCAGATTTTGACTCTTTTAACACAAAAATGACCCGGCGAATTTTTTAAAAAAGGTTCACAAAATATTTAATTTTGTTTTCCCATAAGGGAAACAACCAGATTACAATACCTCAAAGGGAGATAAACAAAGATAATAGGAGGCTCATAGAGAGGATCTAGAGTTGAGAATTCTGAGAAAAAGAACGAGATAATCAGCTTAGACTTTCTGTTTGATAAGATAAATCTCTGTGGCGTTCAGTGCCTAGGGCAGCTAAACTTTAATCCATCTCTTGAATTTTGAAAGAGAAAATCCGTGTTTTTTTTTTGACTGGAAAGGATGGCAAAACTATTAAACACAAAAAGGCAGGATTAAAAATGTAAAACAGAAGTATAGATAAAACACGAATTAAATTTTAATTTTATTCAATATTCAACTAGAGCCCGTGTGGTGTTACTTTCCAAAGTGCAAAAGTATCATTACAAAAGAAAAAAAAACAAAACAAAAAACTTCCTTTTTAACGATTGATCGAAACGAAATGGAAAAAAAAAGAATAAAATTATAGCTATACTGTTTCTCTTCAAAGGTTAATTTCTGTCAACTATTGAACCCAGTTGAGATGGCTTTCAATCTGACAATGAATCTTTATGTATAAAATGTTTAGCATTTTCTACTGACGAAAAATAATTCTCTTTAGTGTCAGTTTTCTGTTTTAAAAGTTTCTAAACCTATTTTAAATTTCTAAAAAATTTTTAAAATAATTTTTACCATTTTATCTATGCCTTTTTTTTACACTGTACAAGCATGAAATTCGCATAAACCCCATTTCTCTATTTCGTTGACGTCTGATCTCTCCCCTATGTATGAAAAGAATTAAAAAATTAATTTTGAAAAATCTCAATCTAATTATAACTTCTTGTTAATGTTTATTATTATGAAGGTACAAATTACAGAACATTTATAAATTCCTCTATATTTTCATTACAGAAAATGATGATTCAAGATGATTAGTTTGCTAGTTTTGCAAAAATCTGAATCTATTGAAATATTCGGTATCAAACAAGTTTGCGTGAAGGCATAGCAAGAATTTTATTAAGATCTTAAATGGACTTGGAAAGATAAATTGATTTCTCCTATGCTCAATTCTTTGATGTGCACCGAATTCAATAACCTTTAATAAACCAAATTAGATCAAGTCGATGTAAAGTATTCGGATATATTTTGTGTAATATTTTTGTGAATTCTCTCATAGCAATTGAGTCCACTTGATTCTGTGACTTTGACCATACTGTATAGACTTTCAGCTGAATGGTAAGGCAAATTTTTTAGGTCGATAGACAAATAGACGACCTGATTCTCTTTTCTATAGTACAGAATATTTATATTGTGTAAGGGGCGCACCAGGGTACCGAAGTTCTATCTCCTTAGTATATTCAACCAAGTTCTATATTAAGAAGATTAAAAATAAAATGCAATGTAGCACGTAGAGAAACATCAAAATGTTACTCTACCAACGTGAAAGATAAGAGCCAAGAAGCATGTTCCCCATACATTGCATAAAAAACATGTTCCTACTTGAACTGGAAACAAAAACAGGGAGCCACGACTCCCCGCGTATCACACTGAGAACAAGGAAAGAAAATGCGGTAGATGGAACTGGGTAGTAGGCGAGGGACACGTAAACATGACTGAACCATCTGGATTTCAATCTTAGGGGAATCGTTTAGCGTCAAGAATGTCAACATTAGCACCGAAACATCAACGGCAGTAATTGACGAAACACTGCTCATGTCTCAGACAATAAATAACAAAAAATAATAAAATATATATTTTCAGCAACAAAATAAGGACACGCTACTTATAACACAATAAAAGGAATATAACAAAATGAATAGCTACCAAATATTTAAAAAAATAACATCTACAGAAATCACAATAAATTAAAAAAAATTAATTTTGCTGCTGTCAAACTGCTACAGTATAAAAAAACACCCATCAAACGAAAGAACAATCAAGAAAAAAAAATTAAACGAGATAGAATTTATTTCGAAAGATTTCCACCCCTGTAGAGAACAATCCTATTCATCTATGTTTACAAAAAAAAAAAAAAAAACAAAAAAAAAAACGAGCTGAATTTGTCTTGTAAACCAGGTAGGACCTCAGATACAGCAATAATATTTCTGAAATTTATAGACAAAAACTTGTTGACTAAATTCCCTCATGTAGGGTGTCAAATACGATTTAATAATCTCTGTCTCACCGTCCAGTTACCGGCTGAGGTATGCGAGTTTAGAAAAACAATTAGTGAAATAATAATGCATTTATGCTGTTTGATATGCAGAACATACAGTCTTTGATTGCGCTCCCTTTTTTCTTCTTATAAGGTCAAAAAGATCTTTATCTAAAATTCAGTTTTCATGGTATCTAGCTCTGATTAGGCACGCGAATTTACTCAATTGTGTAGGATTAGATGCAGGACAAACTTAGAGAAAGCTGGAGACGAAATAAATCTCTACACAAACCTCATGAGGATAACTTTTACATTATTCTGAATGGGACTGGCAAAGCGAGTTTCATATCTTGTTCTTACTCTTACATGTTGCCTATTTGAAAATTTTTGTGCCCCTGAAACACTTGAAGAGATAGACTTAAGGGGCGTTAAACAGTTTATGACTTCTGCGACCGACTGACTGTCACAATACGATACACTGGCAGCATGATTAACTGTCATAGTAAGTCACACTGGCAGCATGATCAACTGTCATAGGAGGTCACACTGGTAGCTCAACCAACTGTTACTGTACGGTTTCACTGGTAGAATATTCAACTATTACAGTAGAGTACATTGATAGCACTACTAACTGTTACTGTACGGTTTCACTGGTAGAATATTCAACTATTACAGTAGAGTACATTGATAGAACAACCAAGTGTTACTGTACGGTTTCACTGGTAGAATATTCAGCTATTACAGTAGAGTACATCGATAGAACAACCAACTGTTACTGCTAGGTACGTTGCTGCTACGATCACTTACCACCGTAATATGCACTTTAAGTCTGCCCTTGGCTCAGCAGTGATCCGAACTACGGATCTCCTGATCCACCATATGATGCTGTAAAGCCATTGCCATGTAGCATTGTACGAACAAAAGATCGATGACTCAGCCTCCCTCACCCTCACAATCTGGAGGCGTCAGCTCTACCACACAAGCTGACCCAATATCCGATTTATCAGAGCTGACAACGGTTTGACAAAATCAATATTATTTTGACAAGCAAACCCCAGCCTCAGACCAGCCTATGTGAATTATTAACCGAGAACAGAAGACTGGAGATAATTAGAGTGTGAGACCTACAGACCTACAACTCAACACCCTTGTAGAAAAGATTTCATAGGAGTAAACAACGGGCGTCTGGCCAAATATTCATATCTCCGTGTCATTGTGGTGGCAACAATGGTCA
>JAWDGP010002850.1:0-217500 GCA_033675545.1 Elysia crispata | reverse complement strand
TGTGAGACCTGTCATAGAATACGGAATGGCCTCATGGGGAACTGCTGCTAAGACAAACTTCCAAAAGATAGAAAGAATGCAGAACCAAAGCCTGAGAATCCTTACAGGAGGAATGAAGAGCACTCCAATAAACTGCATGGAAGCAGTTGCAGGTCTAGAACCTTTGGAAGACAAGGAAATGAGGAAAACGCTGACTCAGTACACCAAATTCCAGCATCTCACAAGTCACCCCATGCACAAACTAATTGCAAGCAAACCAAAGAAACGGTTGAAGCGGACAAACTTTACAGCTTCCGCTCTGCAAATCCACAAACGCCTTGACTTGCCCGATCTCAAACCAGATGCCCCACTTCAGACTTCAATAGACTGGCCTCCCTGGAGTCAACAGAGTCATCCAGATATTGCAAAAGATATTGATGGCATCAGCACTAAGAGGTCTATGTCCAAGAGTCTGCTACGCTGTGCAACCCAAGACATGCTCAAAGAGAAATATCCCTCAGATCATTGGATAAGAGCATTCACAGATGGATCAGCCTCAGAAGCAATACGAGATGGAGGAGGTGGGATCTACATAGAGTGGCCAGATAAAACCAGTTCCAGCATCAGTATACCAACAGGGAAACATTCCACAAACTACAAGGCAGAGATTGAAGCCCTTCAAGAGGCAGCAAGGGTGCTTGCAAACAGTGAGGCTACCTACAACACAAAAGTGGTTATACTGACAGATGCAAGGTCAGTTCTTGAATCACTAGAGAGTACAAAGTGCCTAGAACTCAACGCCCTAATCCGAGCCATCATGGCACTCAGCTCTACAGCGAGCAAAGTTGTCCTGCAATGGATTCCTGGTCTCATAGACATTTTTGGAAATGACATTGCTGATGAACTGGCGAAAGAAGGCGGACTGATGGAACAAATCCAGTACAGCCCAAGCTATAAAGAGGCAAAAACCCTCATCAACTCTGCCATCAATTATCGATGGAATGAAGGGCACCCTAAGTACAAACCCAGGGATTCAATATAATTATCAGCTTCCAAGGGCCGATCAGGTGGCAATCTTTAGGCTAAGAACAGGACATAATAGACTGAAGCATCACCTGTTCTCAGACCCAACTGTCCTTATGGGGCAAGTCGCTTAGATACCCAGCACATTCTCCAAGACTTCCAGTTGGAAGAGGCCAGACGAAAGTACTGGCCAGAACCCAGGGAGATGAATCAGAAACTCTATGGCAGCGCTCTCAACCTGGGAATCACTGCGGAGTTCATCAACTCTTTGGACCTCACCATCTAGTCTACCATGAAGATCAAAGAAGAAGAAGAAGAAGAAGAAGAAGAAGAAGAAGAAGAAGAAGAAGAAGAAGAAGAAGAAGAAGAAGAAGAAGAAGAAGAAGAAGAAGAAGAAGAAGAAGAAGAAGAAGAAGAAGAAGAAGAAGAAGAAGTCTCTTTCCATTTTTTTTCATGGAGTAACACGGAAATTTCAATCGAAAAAAAAAGTTTGGTCATTTTCTTACTCTAAGGCTTCTTTATGTGGCTAAAATTTATATATGAAGTTATAGCAAATGGTCGTTTTTCTTATTTTCATGTTTTCGCGCATTTAGTATTATTTTTTAATAAATTATAGTTTTGGGAAAGTCTTTCATTTTTCTAAAAAATTGAATAACATGTTCTCTGCATCCAAAAATCAAGATCTAGTATAAAAAGTATTTAAATATGCATTGCCTGGTGGAAAAATTCATAGACAGTGATTTATAATTGTCGCATGATAATGAATGTTTGAAAGATTTTTTAGCATATATGGATTTTAGAAAGTTAGTAAACCTCTTTCAAGCGCCTCTTTTAAAGCGTCTCAGTATAAATGTGTGAAGTATAAAATAAGATTAGTCAGCTTATGTCGAAAAATCTTAATCTCTGAATGAAAAGTTATGAATTTTAACAGAGCAGAATACCTGTAGGCACATTTGTTAGAATACATTGCCTTCTACAGAATAAACATTACTGATTTCCCAAATACTGAGACACCATCCTTTCCCGCTTAAAAAAAAACAACAAAAGGTGCATTCTTTGTTTAAATTAATAGATGCGCAATTTTTACAAACGTAGATGATAATCAAATTAATGTTATAGATTTACTTATTTGGATTTGCTAAAAAAGCTCAGTATTGTTTTTGTCTTTCTTTACTTCGATTTTTTGCTTTTTCAGATTTTCAGTGCACATTTCATTTAAGATATTTTCAGTACAGAAAAATCAATCACAAACCTAGATCTACCTTAAGACCCGAATAATAAGACGAAAGACGTGAAAACATAAGGGCAGGTGGATCTGGAAAGGACAGGGATGAAACCTGCACCTCGATACGTCACTCTCAATCTTGCATCTTTAGATGATTAGGTCCAGTTTTGTCGGTCATAGCCTCTATCGTTGATAAACTGCCTTCTTTATTTCTATATGATTATCAGTATTTGCATAAAAATTGAGCTGTGGACATCTTTACCATTGAAATTTTCTATGTAGTTTCATAATTCAATCATTCTGCATTGTTTTTGACCAATGTTATTGGCCGAGCGAAATATTTATGTAGTTTCATAACTAATGCTTAGAAATACTCAAAATAATTTTAACCTTTACCAGCTTCTGTTGTTTGTTTTGTTTTGTTTTGTTTTTTGGGAAGAATACCGATCCTAAAACGGGTAAAACTCTTAAATAATTGAAAGAACTAAAGCTACGAGTATGTAAGGAATGTCGTCAAAATTTCTATTGTAGCACAACAATGTTTGCCAGAACCTTGCAGAAAAAAAAAGGACAAATATTTCTGCGGTGGACAAACTTATCTTTAAGAATAAATATGCAAGAAACGAAAGCAAATATTCAAAACAACAAAGTGTAACAAATTAATGTAAAGCTTTGAGTATCCAAGAATGTTTAATAAACTTTTATTAATGAGGAGAGTAACTTAAAGGCTTCAGTGGGAATAAAAGAAGATTTTGGTGAGAATAATTAAAATCATAACCAAAAAATTATAAAGTATACTAGAAAAGATTTTCTTCCTTTTTCACCTCACAAGAAACGAAAACAACTAATAAACAACACATTGTTACGAGTCTTATTATCTAGATCCTATCCTCATGTCATGGGTGAGAAAAATTCTCTTTCTCCGTATCACCAGCCTCCTCTTAGCCTACCAAACCTCCTCCTTTTCCACCCCTCATTCTAGTCTTTCTCTTCTTCCTACTCCTTCAAAACCCTTTTCTTCTTCTTCTTCTTCTTCTTCTTCTTCTTCTTCTTCTTCTTCTTCTTCTTCTTCTTCTTCTTCTTCTTCTTCTTCTTCTTCTTCTTCTTCTTCTTCTTCTTCTCCTCCTCCTCCTCCTCCTCCTCCTCCTCCTACTACTACTACTACTACTACTACTACTACTACTACTACTACTACTACTACTACTACTACTACTACTACTACTACTACTACTACTATTACTACTACTACTACTACTACTACTACTACTACTACTACTACTTCTACTGCTACTACTACTATTGTTACTACCACTACCACTACAACAACTACCACTACTTCTACTACTACTACAACTACTACTACTACTACTACTACTACTACTACTACTACTACTACTACTACTACTACTACTACTACTACTATTTCTTATTTATTCATTTTTTTGCGAGGTCGTTTTTTCTGATTATAAAAAAAATCAGCAGGCTGTACTATTACTGGCTGTATCATATTGCACTTACCACTGGATACCAGGTTGACCAACACACAAACTGCCAGCACAGAATTTGTCCACAGCTTCATCTTTTAGCCCTGTAAAATTTATAGAAAATTGAAATTGTATGGTTTTGGTTTCCAGCCGCCGTATTGGGTAAAGCTTTTTTCAAATCTCATATTCATCACAAACTTGCTACTGCTATATGGTAATTGAGCTGAGCAAAGGGTTTCCAAATCTTTAAAATTTTTATCTTAAATCATGGTTCAATGAAGTTATGGTCTCAGAATTCTCATATTTGTCATTAATATTTAATTGTGGTGGTTCAGGCATTTACTATGTTAAAGAATGTCTCATATTTTGGGCGACAGCTTTATCTATATTTTTAAGTAGAACTTGAACGTTAGAATGCAAGAAGCAAAACACACATTCAATTAGCCCAAATATCCCAACTTATTTGCTGTCAGCATTTTTTAATGCACTGGAATTTGGAGCGTTAAGAATATTTTACAAAACAAATTTCATTAAATTGTAATGAAAGTAATGGGAAAGATAACTTTATTGCGTTACTGATAATTTGTTTCGTTTGGTATTTTTTTAATTAATTCTGCTTGTATTATTACGTAGAATATTATCTTAACATTGTTTTTTTGGGTTTTTTTTTTATTATTTATTTCCTTCCGACACACGATAAATTTATAGCCCTAATAACTACTAGATAGAATTACCCAGTACGAAGTAGGATTCGATGAGCGTCCTGGACTAATATTATCGTAGCTAGATCTTGCCACTGCAGAGCACATCAAACGGAAAGAAGATCTCTTCCTCTTGATGATTATATAGTGCAGGAATCTCCACCGCTAAGAATCAGGCGTCACGTTTTGCACATCCAAGAGCACGAAATGACCAAGTGGTTCAAGTGGTGAGCTGCATTATTTACAACAAAACACCATGTCAATGTTTGAAGATCATGTGGTTTGAGGTGAAATAAGTTGCAAAATCTCGATCTGTTTATCTATCTGTTTATCTATCTATCTCTTACTGTCTTTCTGTTAATCGATCCATCTCTGTCTGACTATCTCTTTAGCTATCTATCTATCTATCTATCTATCTATCTATCTATCTATCTATCTGTATGCCCAATAGCCGACAAAACCGGAACAATTCGTCCTCACTTCAGAATATATGAGATGTGATAAATTTTATTCTATTAACCTTACCTCTTCTCCACATTTTGTAATGGAACTCCAACTCAAATATCCAGAGGTCCATCTTCGTAGACTAGAAGTAGAATTTGATTGCATGTTAAACTTGAAGAAGGGATTTTTTTAACATGAATAGGCTCTTGCAACTTCGAGTAATAAATAGGAATTATAATTATAAAGACGAGTTTCACTTTGCATTCAGAGCTCTTGATGGCAGAGATCCTCTAAACTTGGTGTTAGTGGCGTGCTTTTTGGTATTATTCTTCAGACCTGTGTGAACCGAAACTCTTGTTACATAGATTGAAAATTTGTAGTACGAGTAGTCTATATATTAAGTACTGTCTGCATGTTTCAGCCTCTGATAATAATATTGGTGGCGTTATTATTATTATTATTATTATTATTATTATTATTATTATTATTATTATTATTGTTGTTGTTGTTGTTGTTGTTGTTGTTGTTGTTGTTGTTGTTGTTGTTGTTGTTGTTGTTGTTGTTGTTATTATTATTATTATTGTTATTATTATTGTTATTATTATTATTATTATTATTATTATTATTATTATTATTATTATTATTATTATTATTATTATTATTATTATTATTATTATTATTATTATTATTATTATTATTATTATTATTATTATTATTATTATTATTATTATTATCGTCTCATTAGGAAAGTGAAGTGCTGCTCTTTGATTTATATTAAAACAGGAAGACACGCACAAACAGAAGTCCTATTGTTGTGGGTCACGATTTTTGCAAGTTTTTTTTTTTTGTTTGTTTGTTTGTTTTTTAAGTAGTTTTACATTTTAGGCCACCACTTCACTGTAAGACACGATACACTTTACTCGTGCGCAGACACACATTATATGTTTGACCGAATGTATTTGTTTCTTAAGAGGTTTAAGGTTGCTTACACATTAATACAAACACATACACAGTATACAAACAGATGAAACTTTTAGCTTGCTTCTTGGTCGAGTATCTTTTAAGTGTGCTCTTTGTTTAAATAAACTTTTGTTAATATCATCCTTAGCAAGCAATAATATTTTTTGACACATCTACCTTCGACTGACGAATTGTACTATTGTAGTCGACTGCTTTGCTCCATTTTTCTTTTTTGCTCATGGCTTTCTCTTCCTCTAATTTCACCAATTTAGGACCTTCTGTTATAATTTCGGATCCTTTGACTCATTTATCCTCAAAACAGTGCTTTATCCCTTTCTATCTTAAGTTAGATTTTTTTTTATTTTTCCTGTCGCCTCTTTGCTTCATACTGTCATGATGTTTTTTACGTTACCACAGCAGTGAGGTTTTTGTATTTTTCCTGTCGCCTCTTTGCTTCATACTGTCATGATTTTCTTTACTTTACCACAGCAGTGAGATTTTTTTCATTTTTCCTGTCACCTCTTTGCTTCATACTGTCATGATGTTCTTTACTTTACCACAGCAGTGAGATTTTTTTCATTTTTCCTGTCACCTCTTTGCTTCATACTGTCATGATGTTCTTTACTTTACTACAGCAGTGAGATTTTTGCATTTTTTCTGTCGCCTCTTTGCTTCATACTGTCATGATTTTCTTTACTTTACCACAGCAGTGAGATTTTTTTCATTTTTCCTGTCACCTCTTTGCTTCATACTGTCATGATGTTCTTTACTTTACCACAGCAGTGAGATTTTTTTTATTTTTCCTGTCGCCTCTTTGCTTCATACTGTCATCATGTTCTTTACTTTACCACAGCAGTGAGATTTTTTTCATTTTTCCTGTCGCCTCTTTGCTTCATACTGTCATGATGTTCTTTACTTTACCACAGCAGTGAGATTTTTTTCATTTTTCCTGTCGCCTCTTTGCTTCATACTGTCATCATGTTCTTTACTTTACCACAGCAGTGAGATTTTTTTCATTTTTCCTGTCGCCTCTTTGCTTCATACTGTCATGATGTTCTTTACTTTACTACAGCAGTGAGATTTTTGTATTTTTCCTGTCGCCTCTTTGCTTCATACTGTCATGATATTCTTTACTTTACTACAGCAGTGATAAACATCCGACCGTCCTTGAAACTCATTTAGGACCCTTACAAAAAAAAAAATAGAGCGGAATCATAAATGAAGTCTCCTGTATTTTTTTCTTCATATCTTGTTTGACTCACGTCGCTTTACAGCCTTATAAAATCATTTTCGTTTTTGTCTATGTCGATTGACGTCAACTTACGACCTTCTGTACTTTTTGACGTATATCTACTTTGACGTTCACCAATTTACCCTGAATACTGACATTAGTTTATCTTCTTTGACTCTCAATGACCTACGACCTTCTGTTATCGTCTTGATTTATGTATCTCGACTCTCTATGACTTGCGACCTTCTGTTATCATCTTGATTTATGCACCTCAACCCTCAATGACTTACGACCTTCTTTTATCATATTGATTTATGTACCTCAACCCTCAGTGACTTACGACCTTCTGTTATCATCTTGATTTATGTACCTCGACTCTCAATGACTTACGACCTTCTGTTATCATCTTGATTTATTTACCTCAACCCTCAATGACTTATGACCTTCGATGATTATCATACTTTATCTATTTCAACATTCGCCGATTTATTATCTCCAGTCATTTTCTCGCTTTTATTGCCTTTTATAATTTTTTTTTCCTCAACCTCCACTTGCTCATCTCATTCGGTACTCTCACAGTTTTGACACCAAATCCGACCGACTGAGATAATACTACATAGAGCGGGCCAGGCAATAGTTTCACTTCAGAGCTCAGTCTGTTTCGGACTGTCAAGTCTTGCAATCACCATATGAGGCTGGCGTCGTTTAGTGTAATCTAAGCTCATAGAGTTGGTAATAGCTGCTTCCTTCTGAATCAGTCTACAATATGAAATTAGTTGGCTTCAAACAAATCCATTATCATTACCGACATTCATCCCACGCAGCCAACATACATGTATTCGACTTCAGTGCAATACAGAGAGTCGAAAACTATGATCCAAGTCCGAGCGCATGGACGCCAGCTAAAGGATTGGAGACTGGTTAGGCGCCTGTCTATTCTCAGCCACTTACAGCCATCGACAGTTCAAAGCACGTATAGTGCAGCCTCGCATGAGGACGAGAAAGAACGGTGGAAGCGTTGTAGAAGTACTTCACGCAAAAACGGTCTTCGTGCCAACTATATCGTTTGATAAACTGAACTCATGCCACTTCATCCTGCCATCAAGAGAAGTGTTTTTGTTGACACGAGGAAGAAGAAAACTTGTAAAGGAGCAGAAAAGTTCAAAGCCGTGCGAGTTTGACATGACCAAGAGTACATCAGAGAACAGAATAACAAGATAGGAGTCCGTTGTTGTCAGCCATTGTCTTGTTTACTGTATGCAAGGGGTGGAGGAAAACAAAAAAATATCTCTGATATATTTACATTCGTTTCATTGTAGGACTTACTGCATGCAAAGGGTAAAGGAAAACAAAGAAATGTCTCTGATATATTTACATTTATTTCATTCTAGGACTTACTGTACGCAAGGGGTGGAGAAAAACAAAGAAATGTCTCTGTTATATTTACATTTGTTTCATTGTAGGGATTTCTGTATGCAAGGGGTGGAGGAAAACAAAAAAATATCTCTGATATATTTAAATTTCTTTCATTGTAGAGCTTACTTTATGCAAGGGGTGGAGTAAAAACAAAGAAATATCTCCCATATATTTTCATTTCTTTCATTGTAGGGATTTCTGTTTTCAAGGGGTGGAGAAAAAAAAGAAACTAAGAAATGTCTCTACTAAAGTTTTGTTTGTTTCATTGTAGGGATTATTGTATGCAAGGAGTGAAGGAAAACAAAGAAATATCTCTACTATAGTTTTGTTTGTTTCATTGACCAGCGTGACAGAAAGTTTGTCTCATAAGTTTCTTCATGTCCACTTTCCACTTGTGTTGCGACAGCTTCACCGAAGCACTTAAAAAATAACGGCACCACGTGAGCGGCGTTTTTTGTTTTTTTTTTTTTTTTTTGGGTTTTTTTCTGTACCAAAAAGTTAGGAGGAAGGTAGAAGGGGAGAGGGAGTGGCCACAATCACGAAGTGGTGTTTACCAGCTTATGACGATTAACCGGGTAAAATAGGTAACAATCGACCAGATGATGTCAAAAATAAATGGTTCACAAAAGGCTATTCATCCTCCATTTCTGTTTTAATAGAAATTAAATATAAAAGTGTATAATTTAAACTTTGAGAGATCATTGACGTAGTTTTAAAGGAAAGGTACTTTCTTACGCACAGAAAGACATGCTAATTGAAATGCTTAATCGAAAAAAAAAATTGTTTTTACTTCTTTAAAGTAAAGCTTTAAGTGAACTCTTCTTGTTGATGTTCCAGCCTCAGTAGAACTGGAACTAATTTTTTTTTTTTAGTAAAAAACACAAACAACTCACCTTATCTAAAATTTATATATATATATATATATATATATATATATATATATGTTTACACAATATCGAAAGACATTTAATGATGACAGCGAAGACTTATTTTCACTAACATTATTTCAGTATACTTTAACTCCCTGGGACAACTGAAGTAATACTGTCATAGATATCATTGAAATGGAGTAAAAAAAAAAATTAGTATTTATCCCCTATTACACGTCAAAGATGTTTAGATGTTTTATATGTCGATATTTCTATTTTCATGTTAAGGAGATTCTCCTGTTTTTTTTGGTGTACCATTACTCACGCTTTGCAGTTGTTTGCTTCCAAGTGTGCTTCCTCCTACACCACCTAGGTAGAAAAAAAAAATAACAATTTTTTTTTTATTGATTTTCGTAACAAACTGGAGAACAAGGGGGGTCCAGTGTAGCGCACATTGAAAACTGAAAAAAAAAAAAACACAGAGTGTTTTACTGAATGGAAAGCTGTTTAATAAAACGTTCGCACCAAAAAGTAGTACAGGAAATTTGGACTCATTTTTAAAACGACTCGCCCTTTATTTAGGGAAAAGAGATTGTCTCTCGCTGTATGCTTATATAAAATGCTGGCTTGTCGAAGTATTTAACGCTACACTAAAAAAGATTAAAAAGTATAGTTAAAAATTAATATAATTTTATATATACGTAAATTATAAACCTATACATATAATATATGTTTCGTATGTATTTGACTCTTTTCGTGAATACTGTACTAAGTCTTTTGTCCCTCTTCTTCTTTCTGTTTTTCTCTGTAAACTTACCCTTTACGACTGTCATTCTGAATTGAACAAGTTAAACATTTATTTCAGCTATGGACTTCCAAGCTGTGTAATTCACTTCCCCTCCCTATCACATCTCAACCTGTGATAAGTGTTTATTGTAGACAACGTACCAAACTTGTAATATTATGCGAGACCAGCTCCTGCAGCTACTGCCGAAACAGTGCCAACTCCTAAACAGATGGGTAGCTTATCATTGTCATGCGAGTTTTTTTTAAAGCTGTTAGAGAAATAAAAAGAAAAATGCGTTTATCGACAAAAGAAGAAGATTAAGATTGACCCGTTTCAAACAAAAAAAAAGAAAGCATTATAAAGCGTTATCATATTAAAGCGTATGTGAATAGCGGGATCTTAAAGACAAATGGCAATACACAGGAGGGGGAAAGATATATATGTTACGATAGATCACTAGTAGACGCAGGTCGCACTTCACAGATACAAGAATAATGTAGTAGTAACATTTCAAGTAGCAAAAAAAAAAAACAACAAAAAAAAACAACAACAACATGGAGCTTTAAGCTATATTTTGCACCATGAATGAAAACAAAATTGATGCGTCGGATTAATATTCTTTGAGCTCATGTGACAGTATATTGTCCTCAGAACACTTCTTATACTGGCCATGTCATTTTTTGTTGACTTCAAACGCTTTCAATAAAGGTAGTTATTGTTATTGATTTTATTATCAGTTAATCTCCCCTTTTCTCCAGCTGTCTTAAAATCCTTCAATTCTCACCCTTGCAAGATTATTCCAACTTGCGTACCTAAATGCCTACGCGTTTGCTTTGTTTAAGACCTACAGACTCCATGTCCTCAATTTCATTATGTTCTTTTGGTCTTTATGTTTGCGAAGAAAGATCATTTCAAAAATCGTATATATCTCCATTACCAATATATGAAGACTCTCAGAAAATAATTTGATCTATTAAACATTATCATTGCGGAATCTGCAACCCCCCATTCCCACCCCCACCCTCCACACACATACACACACACCAATATATTGGTGATTTATTTTGCTCTCGTGTTGGTGCGATGCTTTCTATATTTCTTGTCTTATTTTTTCGATAATCTCATGTTTTGCATTGTTTGCTGAGTGTTACGGCGTCTTAAAGCTTTCCTGACTTTCGGTCATCAATCATCCAATTTCCAAGACATTAACATCTCTCTCCAAAGTCATACCGATATTCTTCTTCTCTGAAAAGTCAAATTTCTCCTTGGCAGCTGAGGACATGCTCTCTTTCTGTGTCGAAACAGCAGCTCCAGTTATCCCTTTATTCAGCCATACTTTTTGACTTTGTGAAATGATGAATGTACCATCAATAATTTCAATTTCTTTAGTGATGTGGCTGAATATATGGATAACTTCTTTGTCAATACCTCAATAGCATTTTTCTGTGCAGATGACTTTTCCCTTTCTATTCCTCCTCAACTTTTTTAGATAAGAACGTATAACTTAGACTTCAACCGTTAAAGTAAGTTAAGTATTTTTGGAACCAAACTGATACAGCAGAATTTCTTTCGGCAAAAAGAGAACCAGGAAAAGTTGGTATTAACAAACTGGGATTTTGAATTTAGTTCCCTGTAACTGGTGCAGTTTTGTCGATGCCTCATATCAAGCAATGTATCTTACTTCTTAAAAAAAAAAACACTTGATTGCTATTTGTAATTTGGTCATGGTTTTCAAACATTTGTTGATCATTGCATTATCTCGTAAGGCAGGAAAAGTAAAAACTCAAATAATACTGTTGTGCTGAAAATACCGTTTATTCAAGGTATGTGATGATCATTACTTTGTATTTTAAATATGGACCTGGCCAGGATATCCAAATACTTTGTTTACTTAACTGTCCATATAGTTTTATGTCTATTTGTTGAAAGGAAATGCATAGACTCATGAGACTTGTATCTCTGAACATGAACATGCCTTTGTCTCGCCTGTTTGATCTATGCATGCATCACTCCCAAGGTGATACCGATCACGGGGCAGATAATCGCGGATCAGCGAATAGGAGGATTTCTCACCTCTATTCCTAATGTTCGTCTTAGAGTGACATAAGAAGGAAAAGGAAGGACTTACTCAAGGAATAGAAATGAACAGAACGTAAACTTTTTATTACACTGGAGAAGATTTCAGCCGATGTAGATTATAAATTACAGAGAAATATAAATTATGATAACTATAGAAAAGCAGCTAGGAATATTTTTTAAATACCAAACACCTGTTAAATGCACCCTAAAAGAAGCAAAATACTTATTTACTTCTTTTATGTTGGTTGCCGTATTGCTGCCATCGAATAAGCTCTGCAGTTTAATATTTTTTATTCCATTAGGCCTATTTAGGTAGCAACTGGTCTAAAAAAAACAGTATCGGTAACAATCAATATTGTTCTGTAAAATGATGGTTCAAATGAAATATAGAGAATGAAATCACAATACTCTTTAACGCAAAATGTGATTGTTATGTCTACACAAATCGCATCAGTGCACTAAAATATCCTGCGTCACAAAAATCACTATGGTGGGCATTTGAAAAAAGAAGGAAATTTAAAGCAAAGAAACACAAGTTGTGCTTCCAATCTTTTAAAGTTTAAATCTAGGTTATTTGAAGGTTATGATTTTGTTGTAGATATTTAATCTAATTGGAATACTATACTTGAAGCTGTCAACTTGTGTTACCATCTCTAGGATTTAAGAGCAATGTCACGAGAAGTAAGTGGATCTAATCTAGATCTAATGAATTTTATTCTTCAAACCGTATACAGCACAACATTATAAACAACTGATTTTGTAGGCGTAGATAAATGTAGCTCTAAATGAAGATCTAGACTTAATCGAGATTAAATTTAAGCATGATTCTTTTACACGATATAGATCTAGTCTTATCTTAGACTAGTTTTCCTCACACCTATAATGAAAACACTTGGATCTAGATCGTGATACATTGTAGAAATCTAAGTGAGTAGAGCATTATAAAAGAAAACTGTTCTGAGTTTGTAGCTTATGGGAAAGGAAATCGTGGCGATGAAAATATAAAGTTTGATTTGTATTCGATTTCAGCAATATCTTCTAGGATTTGTGGTGCTGCAAATTGTAACGGCAAACGATAGTATGCACTCTCTCTCTCTCTCTCTCTCTCTCTCTCTCTCTCTCTCTCTCTCTCTCTCTCTCTCTCTCTCTCTCTCTCTCTCTCTCTCTCTCTCTCTCTCTCTCTCTCTATGTTTGATAATGCTCTCTTTTACACTTTTTCCTGCCTTATTTCTACATCTCCTTCTCTATCTTTATCTCTCCCTCTCACTCTCTCTCTCTCTTTCTTTCTCTCTCTGTGAATATATATATATATATATATATATATATATATATATATATATATATATATATAAAATAGAAGTAAAAGATCCTACCTAGAACTTTTAGGTCACACTGCACATTTGTTTCGAGCGGCGGACTAGGTTGTCGATTGTCCTGTGCTCTCATCAGGCGTGACTCAGGGTTGTTTTCGTTTTCGTGTCGGTCTTAATGTTGTTTGTTCTTCGATTAATTTCTTTTGTATTCCCGAAGAAGATGTTGGGTTGTTGTTTTGTTGTTTTTTTTTCCTATGGGGACATGACGTAAACATTTTTCTTCTTTTATTCAGAGTTGTTTTTGCTTTGAGGATATGAATTTTTTTTCTGCGGTGCAGAGATTTCTTATATATATATATCAGTATATATATATTTATTTATTTATGTATCGCCTCTTCCTTTTTATCTTTTCTATCTATCTATCTCTCTCTCTGTCTCTCTCTGTCTCTCTCTTTCTCTGTCTGTCTCTGTCTGTCTCTGTCTGTCTGTCTGTCTGTCTGTCTGTCTCTCTCTCTCTCTCTCTCTCTCTCTCTCTCTCTCTCTCTCTCTCTCTCTCTCTCTCTCTCTCTCTCTCTTTTTCCATCCGTTTTACTCAATCTCCCTGTCTCTCTACTGGCATGTTTTCATACGTGGATCAGTTTCTGTTCTTTGATTCCTTTTTTTTTCTTTTTAGGCAGATAAAAAGAAAAAGAGAGGCGTCAAATTTGACCCCTTCATAGGCTCCAGATCCGTGGAGGGGCTCGACAACGGAAACTACTCGAATGTCCTGCAAGAGAAAGAGTTAACCATGGTTATGTTCTATGACCCGAATGACCCGCAGTGCGAGTGGTCCAAGAAACATTTCTTGAAAGTAAGACTGCGTTGTGTTCAGTTTTGAAAATAGGTGTCCTAAAATTATGAAGCTTAACTATCAAGGCATACGGAAACTTTCCTGTTAGCGCATTGTGTTGAGATGTCGTGAAGCATGGTAGCGCTTAAGCGATACGAATCCAATCTAACATAATGGTACTGGCGAGATTGGAACCTTCAGCAAAAAAATCCGACATGGCTGAAGGTGGTCCTATCCAACATCCCCATCCCACCCCCAACCCCCTTTTTTTTTTTATTATTATGTTATTTCACATAGGTTACTCGCCTGCAATCATTTCGTCTTGAAGCTCTACTCCGGTTGATCAATGAGGCGCTTCTAGTGTCATTACTACTGTAGGTTTTTTCCAGATTATGAATCGCCCACAATCACTTCATCTTTCCTTCATTAATTTTTCCCTTCCCTCCTCCCCCCCCCCGCCCTAATTTTATATTCCTCCATTGTGTTTCAACGTTCCCATTATTTCTGTATCCGGTGTATCTGTAGGCAGCCAAGACCACTCAACGCATGAACCACGCCTATGCGGCCGTGGACTGCACACGTGAAGCTGACTTGTGCGAGAGGGAAGGCGTGGTCACCTACCCTACCTTCAAGCTCTACACGCGGAACACGCTAGTGGACACCTACACCAGACCGCAACAGATGACCTTCATCACCATCAAAAATTTCATGGAGACTATGAAGGTCGTCCCTGAAGTGCCACCGTGCGTCAGACCTTGCGACAAGGAGAAGAACGTGTGCAGCACGAAGAGGAGTTAGGGTCTCGTCGCACTGCAGTGCTGTGGGGTACAGGGCAGAACCGCGTTTTGATGCTTTGAGACTAGTTTGCAGCAGAAATACATCTTATTGTTCAACATTTTTTTTAAGGATTGACATCTGCGGTAATATTCATTCATACCTTCGATTGTGGAATTGGTATTAAATTTTTTTTTTTTTTTTTTTGGTTGTTATTTTTTTTTTCAAGAAGTCGAAGATATATGAATTTCAGGATATTGGGTGTAACATAACATCAACAGGAAAAAAAAGTAAAAAAAAGTCATAACTGAAAAGAGCTTCAATGAAATATTCACAAAGAAGAAAAAGGAGATTCGAAGTTTAAGTGAAAAGTCATCTGCACAGAAAAATGCTGTTGAGGTATTCACAAAGAAGAGTTTTTAAATTGGAAGCTTAAATAAGAAAGCCATGAGCACAAACAATTTTATTGAGCTCTTAATAAAGAAGAGAGAGTTAATATCAAAGATTCAAAAAAATCAATGTTTGTCAAGATGTTTGATTAGCAAAATGAAGTGAATGTCAACCTCTGTTATATGGGACAGCCGTCGTTAAGCGACACTCAATGTATCTCCTTGTAAGATTCCTCGATAACTATAAGGAAGGCTTAATGAATAAACCATCTCAAACACGAATGTGGTGTTGGCCAGAGTTCATTTTCAAATGCATTGAATATGTTGGTATGGAAGTTGTAATCTTAAATCACGTGATGTTCACGAGCAGTTGCTTTTTTTTTTTTTTTTTTTTTTTTTCATTTTACCGAGATGTATCAAGGATAAATCGTTATGACGTAGCGTCAGCCTAATACACTACATACAACTCATGTGTGTCAGGCTTGTCGTGTCAGCATAAGCTTTAACTACGTTCTAAAATTATTCTGCTTCAAAGTTAGATCTAAAAAATTTTTTTTCAATTTAATACTCAGTGACTCACTCTAAACTGTGATGACCTTCGGTTGGCATGCTTATACCTCAACGGCTTTGTGAAAAAGTTAGGGAGATACCTCGGACAGTGGCCACGCTGAGGCCTGTGAAGTCCATAACAAGATCAGGTCGTAGAGAAACTTCCCCTTAACAAGATGAATTCATGAAATTGATTTTCAGACTTCATCCAGAACAGTATAAGGGTAGATCTCCACCGGCGTAGGGCCCGACGGTCAGACCGGGCATATTTCCGGTGAAAAAAACTGCGACCCGGCAAAATGGTAGTAACAAGTAACAAAAAACGCCAACCCGTCTACACCAAAACCAGACGGAAGCCAGGCGTCACGGGGCCGACGTTTTCGATAGAGCTGGTTCTATCGACGCCGTCCGTCGGGTGAAAGGGGAGAGAATTTGTGGTGATCTGCTGCTCGTCGATAATGCCCCTTTTTCTATGTCATGCCTATTAATAGTATTTTGTGTGCTTTTCTGGGAAGCTAGAAGTCGACAATGGAGGACGAAACGTTAATCATGTGCGTTCAAAATCGGTCATCCATTTATGACAAACGAGACCCGCTACATCACAACAGGGACCACATTCAAAAGCAATGGGAGGCCATAGCCCAAGAGATGGGGTGTGAAGGTAAATACTATGTAGATGTAGATCTAGATTAGATCTAAGCCTAAATTACGAACAGAGTTACTTTTGACTCTGTTACTACTGCTAATGTTGTTTTTAGTAGGCTACATTGTAGATCTAGATCTAGGCCTTAATTCAGAGCACAGTTAATTTTGACTGTTGCTGCCACTGTCGTTGTTGTTAGTACATTGAAGATGTAGATCTAGGCCTAAATTCAGAACACTGTTCATTTTGACTCTGATGCTGCTGCCACTATCGTTGTTAGTACATTGTAAATAGACCTAGGCCTAAACTCAGAAAACTGTTAATTTTGACTCTGTTGCTGTAGTGTTACTGTCTTCGTCGCTGTCATCGTTGTTGTTGTTGTTGTTGTTGTTACATTTTGTTTTGTTTTTTGTTGTCGTTGTTGTTACATTTTGTTTTGTTGTCGTCGTTGTTACATTTTGTTTTGTTGTTGTTGTTGATGATAGTGATGGCGACGATGATGCTGATAATGGTGAAAATGATGATGATGATTTTGATAATGATGAGGAGGAGGAGGGATGATGATAATGGTGATGGTGATGATGATAATGATAATGATGATGATGATAATGATGATGATGATGATGATGAAGATGATAATAAACATTTGCTTTGATTGTCATGACACTTTATTTCGTTTCATAATTGACAATGTAGGCTACAGAATTTTTTACATTGTTTATTTGATTTACATTAACACAACTTAGTCAGACTGTTGCTTACATATACAATGCACTCAAGTTAAATCAAGACATTAGTTTGCCAGTGTACGCTTCCTGTTGGCGATGTGAAATACTTCATCAATATGTTTCTAACGGCTTTCCCGTCCCCAGTATGTCCACGACCAGGTCTTGCTGGTGTGGGAGTAAAAGTTGAATTGGTATCATCTTCGAAATTGCCCATTTCTTTTATTCTATCCGGTTCCCTGTTCTGAATATAATTGTGGAGGACGCATGTCGCTTTCACAATGTCAGTAGCAAAATCTACCTGGACTTCAATTGGCTTTCTTAAAATCCTCCACATGCTGGACAAGACACCAAAAGCACACTCAATTTGCTTTCTGGCTCTTGAAAGCCGGTAGTTGAAAATGCGTTTCTCATCCGACAGTTCTTTGCGTGGAAAAGGTCGCATCAGATTTTCCAGCAAAGGGAATGCCTCGTCCCCAACAAACACATATGGTGCGATAGTATTGGTGTTAGGGATCTGTATTGGATCTGGCAGATGCAATGTTTTTTCTCTCAGCCGTTGGAAGAAGTTGGAGTCTTGAAATATCCTCCATCACTGGAACTCCCATACGCCCCTACGTCAATGACAATAAATTTAGACTTGGCATCACAAATTGCCATCAATACGATTGAATAATGCCCTTTGTAGTTGAAATATTGAGAGCCAGAATCAACAGGAGCTTTTAGTTGTACATGTTTTCCATCGATGGCACCAGCACACAAGGGAAATTGCCATCTTTCTTGGAAGCCATTGGCTATCTGTTCCCACGAGTGTTTGTCAGGGACAGGCATATCTTGTGGTTGCAGCTTCCTCCACAGGACTTGCACTGTTTCTTTCACAATGCGACGCACTGTTTCGTGTCGAAGTCGAAAGCGAAATGCCAGAGACTGGAAAGATTCTCCGGTTGCAAGAAACCTGAAAGTATACAATTTTTGTTGACAATACATGTATAAATTAAAGAAAAGTTTCTTTTATTTGTTAAACAAGTACGGTAAAAAAATGTAACATCGATTTTCTTTTATTTTAGTCAACGCAGTGAAGTCTAGATGGGGCCACATGCGTGATTACTTCTTAAAGAAACGTCGGGAGTATCAAACTGTCAAGTCAGGTCAAGCAGCCACAGGAAAAAAGAAGTGGCACTTGTATGATACTTTGTCATTTCTGACTCCCATCTATGAACAGAGGGACACGTCTAGCAACCTTTCCCAGGAAAACAGTGGAGAAACAACACAGGCTACAGAGTCGTTAGCAGACCTCGAGTCACAAGCTTCAAGCCCGATGACTGTCAGATCTGACACTCCACCCCCTCAAGCGCCAGTTGTGCCCTACAAAAGACCCCAGAAGAGGAAAAGAACCGCTTCTCCAGGCAATGACGTCGATACAGAAATACTGAAATCGCTTCAACTGCAACAGCCTGAATGCCTTGACGACGACGACATGTGGGCTAGAAGCATCGTCCCATCTGTGAGAAGTCTGAACCATCTAGAGAAGCTAGAATCCCGTTTGGAGGTCCAGAGACTTCTTCTCGGCTACCTGAGGCGACAGGATCAGAGAGCTTACGGACAGTCGAGCACTTCTCACGGAGCCTGTAACTACGATGATAATACATGTAGTACCGCCGACAGCTATTATCAAAACCACTGGATGGGCTAAAATATTGTGTGAACGTTCCAATTTTTACTACCTTTTGAAGCAAGAACACCATTTTTTTCAATCATGTATTTGTTGGTAAAACATATTCTTCAAAGCAGAATATATGTGTAAATTTTATTTTGGAAAATTTGTTACTTACGTTACTGTTGTTACTTGTTGTTTGCTGTAGTTAGTTGTAGTGTATTATTTATTATTGTTTATATGTATTGGTTTTTGTTTATTTTAATTTCTGTTGTTGTTGTTTGTTGATGTTATTGCTAGTTTTTGTGGCTGTTGTGTTTCTTGTTGCTGCTGCTTTGTTGTTGTTGTTTTTGTAAGGAGGATGGGAATGATGGTAACAATATCGATACAGCACAACATGATGATGATAGCAACACTCACCTCAAGGTAAAAGTAAGTCGCTCAATTGGAGAAATCGCCTTCCTATAATTGGTATTTTCCTTGAGTAAATCATCCTGGCAAATATCTTGCAATTCACTGAATGAGCTTTTTTGCATGCGGAAATATTTTATGAACTTTTCACTGTCTTTGATGAGCTGTGGGTATAGGTGATGGAATTCACCAAGAGAATCCCGCTTCTGTTGTATGGGATGGACCCAATATCGTCTTGTATTGCGCCTTCGTATCCTCCTTCTTAGCCACAGTAACAACAACAATTTTGTCCTCCTGCTACACGCCATTTTCTACAAATTTAGTCTGTGTAGTGTGTTGTCTGACCGTCCGGTGCCGTGGCCGGTGTGGGTGTGCAAACCGGCAAAAAATCGTCGGGTCGGGTAGGACCGTCGGGCCCTACGCCGGTGGAGATCTACCCTAAGACAATAGTATGGGTGGAAGATTGACGGCTTGAGCTGGGATGCCGGCAAACTGCGGCTAGCCGGATGACTTTGCCGGCCGATTTATTATTTTGATAATTTTTTTTTTTTTAAATCACACTCTCGAGACGCGAAAATCAGTTTCCTTTCTACTGTTCTACTGGCGCGTCAGCCACTAGTGTCAAGAAAAATGCTGTTGTGAATCAAGATTCTAACCCGTTGGTTCCCTATTGGCCGATCCGAACTCTTAACTCCGTCAGAGGATATTTTATCGTTTCATTCTCTACTACACCCATGACAAAAACTAGAATCTTCGGAATGATGAAAGAAAGAGCAAACCCAGCTACGGGTAGATTTTTTTTAATGAAAATATATGCTCTGTAAGTTGACTTAGTTAAACACCGGTATTTGAAGAAAGCTTCCATCGTCCTTTTTTTTTTAAAGTAGAAAGTGTTAAAGCAGCTACATGTATTAACCAAGAGCTCTTTTCACAGAGAAGCTGATGCATTATAGGTGGTGGGTATAAAAATTAGATTTCACTAGCATGCCATTGCAATTTATTGTAATTTTTTTTTATTATTCTAATACACAGAATCTGATGTTCTTAATGAACAGAACTGTATAAAGATTAAGAGATGGACAAATCAAATATTTTGTAGGGATTGGCAGAATCATATCTCACAATTGAAATGGCAAAAACTGAATCAACATTCGTGTATTAAACAAAATTATGACGGTATCATCCATGTAATAATCCACGAAAACATAAAAGATACGTGAACCAAATTAGAAGGCAAATTTGGTTTGACTTTTATGGCTTTGTTTCCCACCAATTCCTGCAAGATGGTGCGGATCAAATTATGTTTGAGTGTAATATAAGTTTATTACATAACTGTTCTACACTAACGGTATAAACATCTATGCTTTATACACAGTTATGGCTGTTTTATTGTACATATCACGAAATACCTGAGGAGACATAAATCCAATCAGAGGGCAAGACTGATTTGACTTTTATCGTAGCAGTTCATCCGAATGACTGATGTCTGAAGTCAAAAGAATGAAAAGCTCCACATTTGCAAAATATGTTTTTATAGAGCTAATGAAAATGACTTATAAATAGAATACGTAAAAGCTTTGCAACCCTTTTCGGCCATGTAATGAGAAGAAAGAAACTGGAACGTTTTGGGACATCAGCTCGAAGGAAAAACAGCGAGAAAAGATTTGGATGGACTCATCATGTGGCAAAATATAGGACGAGTGACAGATGCTCTAAAACTAAAAGTGACAAAGGATTGAGTTGCGTGGAAGGTTGCGATCGTCTACGCTAATGGCCACGGCACCTGATTGATTGATATATCTAATAAGAAATAGTTTTATTTGATACCAAGGCTTATACAAGCAAAATAAGTGGTTATTGACCTATGAGGTGTATGAAATAATTTCTGCATCTATTCTTTATGTTTTCGCTTTCTCTGGATATGGAAGTATATGCACGAGCTAAACTTTTTTATTAGCCATGGACATGGTGTGCCTATAAAAACTTTTGTTTCAACATTGCTTTATCAAAAAACAAACTAACCTCCATGCAGAACTTATATTTGTGTCAACCTACTCACCATATTGATCTCTTCATCTCGATCTATTCTTAGTGATTTAACTCACATCTATCAAATAAGGAAAGATAATTTAAGGAGGTGCAAAAAAGTATTTAAAGATTGCAATGAAATCTGTTTTTTTTTTTTTTTTTTTGGTTCATTTTACGGATAATTATGCCCGTATTATCTAAAGTTAAAGATTTTATAGTAAAAAGATTGCCTCGCAAACAAAAAAATAAATAAAACAAAACAAAACAACTGCGTATCTTTTCAATATCTAAAGTCTTTAGTCTTTAGAGGTAAATATATTTTAATTGTCCATTATAAGGGACTTTGGATTTTATGCAAATTCAGTCTAAGTATACCTCGCCAGGCTTTCGATCCTGATTTAGAAACGGAATCCTGACAATATTAATTTACATTAGAATGTTTGAATTGATCCAAAACTCAGATTTAAAATCGGTGATCTGATTTTGCTAGGTCTACTTCATCTAGATGTAAATCGAGCTAGCTAGGCTAATTTCAGAAGATCTTCCTTCAAGTTTTTAAAAGGATGTACAACGTGCCATTTGTCCTACAAGAAAATATTTTTTAAAAGGCGGAAACAGATACATAAATAAAAAATGATAAAAATCGAAAGACTCAAACAGCTGAATACCTGGTAGATGACTGGATAACGTGGAGAGAAGAAGGAAGCGGAATGATAAGGAGAGAGAGAAAAGAAAAAGGAGAGAGAAAGAGAGAGAGAGAGAGAGAGAGAGAGAGAGAGAGAGAGAGAGAGAGAGAGAGAGAGAGAAAGAGACTCAAGTCCCATACAAAGTGTTTGGGAGAGCATACCCTGTGTGTAAAGACAACAAAAGAGTTTTATACAAAGAAAGTGACATTATTAATTTTGAGACAGCTATTGGACAATTTTAAATGCACTTTTTAATTTGCTCACACGTTGCTTCTTGTTTGGTATTCACTTTTTTATGTATAAACTTTCTTTCAATCTTGCATAGTCTCTATGATGCTGAAAGGTTTTGGTGCGTAGATTTGTAGAGAGATAAAATTGATGGTAGCTTGATGTTCAGTTCTCTATCAATACGATTTGTACCTTCAATAAGTTGAGGTTTTTTACAAAACTGGTGACCTTTTTGGAGTCTAAACTTAACTACATGGACCACATTCCTGTAGCGCCTTGCCTGTCTCGCCAGTTATGGCCGTACGCTTGAGTGTGTGGCTAAATCAACTATTTCTCTAAAATGGTTTTTTGAATTTTGCCTTCCTTGACGTTTGGTGTAAAGACTCTTACCTCTTACCTAGCCAGTGTAACTGATATGGCTGTCACTTGGCGCCACTTCGGATAAGTCATGACCTGGGTCTCGCCCGGCCCCCTTAGAGTATCAGAAGTTCAGGGCCGAAACACTTGCTATAAAAAAAGGGGGGGGGGGGGGCGGGGGGAGTTCTTCTCTGAAGACTCTCTGTTATCTAGCTCCCCAATGAGTTTCTATCTACTATATAATAGATGGAAACTCATTTATATATATATTTATTTATTTATATATATATATAGTAGTAGCAGTAGTAGTAGTAGTAGTAGTAGTAGTAGTAGTAGTAATAGTAGTAGCAGCAGCAGCAGCAGCAGCAGCAGCAGCAGTAGTAGTAGTAGTAGTAGTAGTAGTAGTAGTAGTAGTAGTAGTAGTAGTAGTAGTAGTAGTAGTAGTAGTAGTAGTAGTAGTAGTAGTAGTAGTAGTAGTAGTAGTAGTAGTAGTAGTAGTAGTAGTAGTAGTAGTAGTAGTAGTAGTAGTAAGAGTAGTGGTGGTGGTGGTGGTAGTAGTAGTAGTAGTAGTAGTAGTAGTAGTAGTAGTAGTAGTAGTAGTAGTAGTAGTAGTAGTAGTAGTAGTAGTAGTAGTAGTAGTAGTAGTAGTAGTAGTAGTAGTATTTTAGTAATAGTAACACTTTACGAAGTATTAGTAATTGGTTATATAGTTGTTGCTGCTGCGTCATGTGTTGTGGCAAAATATGAAGAACAATGGTAAAGGTAATGAGTACCTGAAACTGATAGTGTAGGAAATATTAGAAATAAATAGTAACGGGCAATGTTTATCAGAGCATGTAAAATGACGCTAAGGATTTTAAATATATATTCACCACTTGGCGGATTATCTCTAAGCTCAAATCATAAAAAAGAACATAGGCAAATACTTTAAGAAATCCATCAAATTTTATTTTTCCTCTGAAACCATTGCAGATGAAAGACAAATTGATGTCTGTATTCCTAATCCGTTGTCAATGTTCTTAAGGTAATGAAATGAGTTATAACAAATACAATGAATAGATTTTTTTTGTATTGAACATATGAAGGGCAAACAGATCTGGTCTGGTTAACTTTTATTTATGTTTTAAACAGTCCACAGAATCCAATATATTTATACAGAAATGAAATGCTAACTTTTACAAGAAAATTGAATAATCACACCATGTTGTTCATGATGTAGGATTATGTCAGGTATAAGATGAGTAATAAACATCCTTAGTGTCCATCAAAACACATACATTTTAGTTGTCTGAGTTCGCAACATAAAAGTCAACAAAATATCAACATGTTTCAAGATAGTCAACTGATTCAAAAAGCTTTATATTACAAGGAAAGATGAGTTACATGTATAAATTTATTACAGCATAAGTCAGGAAAAGTGTTCTGACACCATTTTAGCGCATATTTAGTGTTGAATAGCATTCCTGTTTATTCTTATAGCAAAGTACATGTATCTATATTGTGGATGATTTGATATTTTTCAAAGTAGATAATTATGATTAGTGACCAAATGGTACATTATTCCTATATATTCAAGTTTATTTATATTTCGATAAACTGTATGAGTAATTATAAAGTTAAAGGCGCATCTAAACAACTCTTTCCTTTTCAATCTAATTTCAGATGAACATCCTCTGTGGCTGAAAATAAAAATTAAACATCTTCGTACATCGTTTACGCGAGAGTTGACGCTCAAGAAGTTCTCAGAGAGAAGTGGTGCTGCTCTTAATGATACAAGCCGAAATGGCCATATTTCGATAAGTTACAATTCTTGCTGCCTCACTGTGGTACAAGGCTGGGCAAAAACACTTAGAAGTTCCGGTAGGTCTGTGAACTTCTTTATTACTAAGCTACAGCTTATTTGGATTTGGTTTAAACTTAAAATGAAAATATGTGCTGCAATCTGTGACGCATAAAATGAACACCCAATCTGCTTTGTTATTTTATTTAGCTTTTCACATAAAAATTCAGAGGTTTATTCTGAACTTGATTGAATTGAAAAAGCGTTGTATTGTAATGAAGGTAGGCTGGTCTCAAAAATATAATCGTTTTGCCATGGTACAGCACTGAGCCCATTAACGTACTGTTTAAACGGGTCTCTAATCTGACGTGCATTTCCTGCACTTTTGTTAGCCTTGTGATCGTCAAAAGATGAAAGGCTATCCTGCTGTATAGCTTGTTCTTGAGTCCTGTCATTATATGACCTGTCCCTCTCTGTTATTAAGAAGTTGTGAAGCCTGAGGGCTGCTTGGGTTACCAAAGTTGCCTTCTCTAGTGTGAAATTAATTGGTGATTGGAATATTCCATATCTTTGGCACAACGTGCCAAAAGCATTTTCAGAGCATTGTCTTGCTCTCGATAATTTATAATTAAAAATTAGTCTCCATCAGGATAAGGCTTCATGAGAAATGATTTTAATGGAAAGGCATCATCTCCGACAATCATAAGGGGGAAAGGTTGGTCCATGCCAAGCAATGGCTTATCTCGTGAATTATTGAGCGATTTTCTCTCAAGCCCTCGAAAGAGTGGTGAATCCCTAAAAACACCAGCATCCCCAGATCTTCCATTGGCTCCAACATCAACATACAATAACTTGAGATTTGCATCCTCCAATGCAAGCAAGATAATGCTATGAAAGTGTTTATAGTTATCATAAGACGACACTTCTCTGCTTGGTGCCTTTATGGCTATATGTTTTCCATCCAGAGCGCCAATACAATTAGGAAACCGCCATATTTCTTGAAAGTTTTTGGCCGCACACATCCATTCTTTTTCAGTGCGGGGTGGCTGTTGTAAAGAAAGGGGAAAAAATGAACTTATATATTATTATACTACATCAAACTATACTGTTTTTAAATTTTAAACGATGCATAGATATGAATTTGTTTAAATAAACTTTTGTTTTCTTATTGTGAATAGAGGAAGTTAGTTCTCAAGTGGTGGCCTTCTGTGATTATCAAGATGACACCAATGAAGAACCATGTATTGAATACTAATTAGGCATCACAGAGGATATAGTTAGACCTGAACTATTAGAAACATCATCAAAGGCCCTTTATGGGCCAGCCTCTAGTGTGTCTCTTTCATCTTCACCATCAATTCTCCAAAAATAAAAAAAAATCTCATTTTTCTAAAGGCCAGAAAAAAAAATTCCTCAGAAGATCTCAATGCAGCAGATTTGTCTGCAACTTTTTTAGCTGCACAGAAAACTCTTAATGATAACTCTAATTCAAGACACAAATGAAGGGAATTTGAGGGCGGGTTTTATCACTACGCTATGGACTTGGCTAAGCAGTTGGAAAAATTGAATCCACAGTAGGCACTTGAATGCATGAACCAAATCAATCAAAAATAAAGAAGACTTGCAACAATTATTAGATGAAAGCAGTGTTACTAGAACTAGAAGCCAACTCAACAAGATTACTTATAAATAAACAGAATACCTAAACGCCATGCAACCTTTTTTTTTTTTTTTTTTTTTTTGGCCATGTGATGAGAAGAGAGAAATTAGAACATAATTATTGTGACCAGTGGAATGATCGAAGGAAAACTCAGCAGGGGAAAACAGCATGAAAAGATGTTGGATGGACTAACAAAGCAGTTAAAAGTTGGATGAGTGACAATTGTACTGAAAGCATCTTAGGTCATAAATGCTTATGTAAAGAGCATGTAATTGATTGATTGATTGATATAGATTTAACATTTTTTTGACTTTGGTTTTCGATGAGGCTGGCTTAAATATAGATCACCTCAAGCAATAGTAAAGCCGCATAGTTGTCTTTATAAGCTTACCAAATAGACTGTCAACGTAACTATCTTGTAACTTAATCCAAGTATCTTTCCTTAGGCAGCTGATAGTAAGTTAACCTTTTATTTTTTTAACATCTCTTGGTTGGTAAACCAGAATCTAATTAAATGATTTCAAGTTATTGTGAAAACAAAAAAAAACATTGCTTAAAAATGAACAGAAAGCTAATGTGATAAGTGAGGTTAATTCGTTTAATTAAAAAAAAAATCAAATAATATAAATCACATTAAAACTAACTTCACCCAACTGAATAGTCATACATTTCAGACATAAATTATTAATAAAAATATTGGCCAGACACAAAAATATGAATACATGTAAAAAGGTGTAGTATCTAAACGACCAAATTGAATATTTTTTATCTTGTAAAATATCATTTTAAGAAAATCCTTGATACGTTTACATGTATATGTTGTCGTAAAATCTAAAAAGTATCAGTTCAGAGGTAACTTACTAAACCTAAATTTACAGAATAAAATCTGAACACATTACAGAGATGAAAAAATAGTTGAGATAAAAACCTCTGGCATAGACAAACTCGATGTCTAGATCTAGATTAGAAATAAATTACGCTGTGCGTATATAATTATATCACAAACATTATTGAGTTGAATTATTTAAGATTGCTTTCGATAGGAAGTCTTTCACAAATGTATAAACTAACTTGAATCTTAATTTGGATTTAGACATCAAGATCTAGATCTACTATATCCCAGCATCAGATGGCCCAAGCCAGGATTTGAGCTTGGACCTCCATACTGTCTGCTTAGCGATCTACTCTCAGAGCCATCTGGCTCTCCCAAAAGATCTCAAAATAAATATTCTGTGTAATTTTTGTTTCCTTGAGATGAATCTTGACACTTCTACACATCGTCTTTTCTGTTGTGTTTTATCAGTTTTCATTATTATCACCCAAATCCAGGAATCTATTGCTGCTCTTCTCTTATTGAACTCCCGCTCCTCCTCCCCCCCCCAAAAAAAAAAATTTTTTTTTAGAAAATCAAACAAAACAAGCACAAAACCACAAACGTTGATGAAGAAACATAAACAAGAAATGGCGTGCTCATGTTTTATTACAACTTTTTTTTCATTTTAAAGGCTGACATTCAATTCAAGTCAAGGTACTTTAAATATAAGTTGAAAATATTGACATTTTTACCAACACCAACACTTTAGTTTTGGGGAAAAAAAAAACAAAAAAAAAAACAAATAAAGTCATAATGTAAAACAATTTTTTTAAGTCAAATCTGAGCACATGAGCACATTTTCTGATTTTTTTTTTCTTCTGAAGCAAGCATTTTGTGGTTATACAACTTACAAGGGCAAAAAAAAAAGCATTTAAGTAAGCTGGAAGCAAGAGGAGACATGAAATGCATAAAAAACATGTGCTTTAACATGAAAACCAAGTTTTTTTGACAAGCAACCACTTAAAGATCAATTACTACTGAACCAGATGACGGCTCCAAACAGAAATTCCAATATGAATCCATTTTTTAAACTAAAATATCCTTTGAAGTTGCGTTGTTATTTGAGTCATTCAAAATTTAAAAAAAAAAAAATGTTCCCTCCGATGAACAGATTTTCTCATGATATGTAAAGAAAATACCCTACACTGTTTTCTATATTAAAGTGATACACAAAACTGCAACAAATAAAAGAATGACACAGTGATAATGGCTTCCAGTTATAGGCACTGAAATAGAAACAAAAACAAAATGGATATGGCAGAGCAATGTACAAATGAAGGCATCAAATTATATATGTATACATATATATATATATATATATATATATATATATATATATATATATATATTTATATCATTTACTGCATGTTTAAAAAAAAAGTTAAGTATTAAGGTCCAAGCAATTTTCATCGGATTATGACTAAACAGTGAGACCTCGAACAAAACTTCAGTAAAACCAGAATAGAAAAAGCCTGTTTACTGCGTACATGTGTGCAAGTCTTGCATTTTTCTGCTTTCGGTTTCTCAGTTCTTTTTCACTCCTAGCTTATTGTATGTCTTTCCCCTGATATATTTCTCTGTCCTCTCTCTCTCTCTCTCTCTCTCTCTCTCTCTCTCTCTCTCTCTCTCTCTCTCTCTCTCTCTCTCTCTCTCTCTCTCCCTCTTTTTTTTTCTTTCACCTTTTTTAACACGCAAAAGAATCATTTTTCCACTGCAATTTTAAAACTATGACATGTCATAACCTCCAATTTTTTAAAAGTTTATATCCACTTGAAATATCACAAAGTGATAGTAAAATATATTTCAATCATTATATTCCATAAACATTGTCTTACAAATATTCTTCATGACAACCTAAGTTTCCTTGCCCCTCACACCCAGAGATACAAGCAATTAAGGACAGTTTCAAAAATTAAAATGATTATACCTCAGAATTTGCTATCACAAAATTTCGTGAAACTTGAATGTTTTAATCAAATCAACTTTCAATAAATCATCATGATCTATCTATTTCACACTTTGAGAAAATGAATGTAAAAGTATGGATTTCAAAGTGGGTCGAATTCAATGACCCCCCCCCCACCCCCCCACCCCCCCCAAAAAAAAAACAAAAAAAAAACGTAATTATTTTTTAGTTGAAACCTTTCCAATCTGAGTTGTTTGCTGTGGTTGACACCAGACCATCTTTAAAAGGCTTTAAAAAAGTCATCAGTCAACAAATAAGAATTATTAAGACTTCATTCTCTCATCCATTAAGCCTATGTTTTGCAGAAGACATCAATAATGGTTGATATAAAAGTGTCTGAAGTGGATACCCAACACATGCACACACACACAAAAAAAAAAAAAAATAAAACATTTAAATTTTCCGTAATAATAGTCCAAATATTTACCCAATTTAAAAAAGGCTTTCAATTGAAAAGAAAAATTTCTTGTGCAAGATGAAAATTAAAATTTTCAAAAAAAAACACAAAGATTTATGCAAATTTAAGTCAGACTGACTGCCTGCAATGTAGGCGTTTCAGCAATGTGATAAATTATTTAATAGCAGTGGGGAAAATAAATCAAACAGCAGATTTAACCTCAAAGTAAGCTATTTTACAAAACATTAATAATCACAGCATTGATTTCTACAAATTTCTTTACTTCATTTTGTACAAGGACTAAGGTTTATAGAAAACCATATTAAAAAAAATGCTTATAGTAGTTATAAACATGCCTTCTATTCTACCATTCTTTCAGTGCTGCTCTTTGTTGCAAGAGAGAGAGAGAGAGAGAGAGAGAGAGAGAGAGAGAGAGAGAGAGAGAGAGAGAGAGAGAGAGAGAGAGAGAGACAGAGAGAGAGAGAGAGAGAGAGACATAGAGACTGAGAAAGAGAAAAAGAAAGGGAGGGGGAGAGAGAGACAGACAGACAGACAGACAGACATAGAGAATGAGAAAGAGAAAAAGGAAGGAGGGAGAGAGAGAGAGAGAGAGAGAGAGAGAGAGAGAGAGAGAGTGAGAGAGAGAGAGGCAGATAGACAGACAGACAGACAGACATAGAGACTGAGAGAGAGAAAAAGAAAGGGAGAGAGAGACAGACAGAGACAGAGAGAGAGAGACAGACAGACAGACAGACAGACATAGAGACTGAGAAAGAGAGAGACAGAGAGACACAGACAGACAGACAGAAGATAGACAATGAGAAAGAGAAAAAGAAGGAGAGTGAGAGAGGCAGAGAGAGAGAGAGAGAGAGAGAGAGAGAGAGAGAGAGAAACAGAAAATGAAGCAATAATTGGAGTGATATGTTATCAGCTTAGCGCTGACAGAAAGTCAAAAAAGATCTGGGTCTGCATTGACAATTTTCCTCAGGCTGAGAAAGCAAGTACCTACAAAGCACAAAAACAGTGTGCTATACATAATGTTCTCACACTTGCATACTAGTCAGGCTCCCAAAAGAAAAAAAATCTCAAACAAAAAACTAGTCACACTCAAACATTTAAACATTTAAAATACATAAGGTTGTAAGGTGTTACCAAAAAAAAAAAAAAAATTATAACCCCCAAGATGGTCATGTTAAATTTTTTTCTTCATTTTCAAAAATTATGTTCAATTATAGACTCAGGTTTCTACACTGGGAGCTGGAAAAAAAAATGCAAAAAATGTTCTTCACTCAACACCTTAAAAATACAAATAGATCACCTGGTTGAAAAGACAATAGTGGTTGTTATACTAAAAGGCTAATCATTACAACTTTCATTTTAAAAAATTTTGTTTTAAAAAGGGAAAAACTGAAATCATAGAAATTGTTAATGAGCATGATTAATTTACAATTAATGAACTTCACATGAAGAGAATGCAAAATATACAGTACACCTCAAATCCAACGAACTAGGATTTCAAGAACACCTTGCATTCAAAAGAGTAAAATCCCTGGATTTTTTTTCCTCCTTTGACTCTTTAAAATACCTTGCATCAAACAAACTAATCTGAGACCTATCCTCCGGTTCAACAGGCTACAAGTATTGGCAAATCCACTATAGCATGCTTTTCTGCTTAGAAACTATGTAGTTGAAATTCAATCAAAAGGTTCCCTGTCGGCTGTTAAGAAATGCACTCATTTTGCCTTAGTATATACTAAGGGTAGGGGAGAGCAAAGTATTGATATACAAAGAGGAGATAATAAAAAAGAGAGAAGGAAGTGGACAGGGACCAGCAGCAAATGCACAGGGAGATCATGATAGAAAGAGCCAGAGCGGCGGTAACTTGGGCAATGATGGGAAGGATAGGGAGTGGCTTTACCCCAGTGATTAGCTGATAAAAAAACAAAGGAGGTAATTATGCTATTTCATTTTGGTTGGTTACTTCCCTTGTGATGCCTTATAAAAGCCATGGCTCCAAAGAACCTTGCAATCAACAAACTGTTAAAAATGACCGAACTAATTTGTTGAGTCCAAGGTGTACTGTAATTTAGATGGTACGACAAAAATTCCTATATGTACAACATGTCAATTGTAGACCATAATAAAAGTTGGATTTGTCAAAACTGTCAAAATAATGTTCAAATGATAGCAACTAAAAAGTTTAAACACAAAAAAAAGACATTGAAATGACAAATTAACACATAACAATTCATAATAAAAGTGCAAGCAAAATCATATATATATATATATATATGAATAAATAAAAAAAAAATTGCATCCACATCAAGATTTTGAAAAAGAAAAAAAAATATTTTTTCCAATTTATTTGCGATGCAAATGGGTAAAGAACAGGTGACACTTTCTTTTATTTTTCAAGGGGGGGGGGAGGAGGACAAAATTACTATTTACCCTCATTAAATTATTCACAGAAAGTAATCTTAACTTCAGCATAAAGCTAAAGGGTAGCTTTTTTGGGTTTACAATCATCGAATCAAAAGATGAGCTACCCCCTTGTTATAATTCATTTTACTTTAAAAAAATTAACCCTGTATCAAGACATGCTTCCATCAAAACATGATTTATTTTTTTTATTTTTTTGTACAAAGGCATTAAGCAACAAAGTTTTTTTTTTTTTTTTTTTTTTTTTTACTTTTCACTCGTTTCAAACAAAAAGAGCGGTATGTTGCCTTGGGGCTCCCCTTGTGTGTTGAGGATAAAATCACCCTCTTCCTCGCACTGTGTCTCACTGCCATCTATCATTTCGGGTGTATGCTGAGGACTGAGCTTTCCCCACATGCCAACCACTAGGGGTTTTTTCCCCTCTGTTGGTGCAGGGGTTCGGAGGTTTACCCAAGGCAGTGCAGTATCTGGGAGAGGTGACAACACTTTGTTGCTCCTCTTTTCCAGCCCGTTATACTCCTGACGTCCTGAAGAAGGAGGTGCGACACGAGTACTGGCAGCTGCATTCCTGCTGACAGTGGAGAAATTTGTAGTGGTTCCAAAGGAGATACTCGAACCTGCTACACTACTTCCATATCCGCCAAATGAATAAGCGGATTTGCCTTGTGCCGCGGCTTGCCCGTTTTCTTGCGTTGCCAGCTTCATTTTCAGATTGAGCAGGTGCTGGGGTAGAGGGGCAGGTTTCTTGACACCACAGGTCTCCTTCAACCATTTCAGGTGTTCCTCATCTTCAGTCTCAGGCTCCTCAACCTGAGGAGGGAAAGGTCGGGCCGCGTGGCTCAGCTTGCGGGGCACCAGTGGCTGGGCTCGGGGGGTGAGAGCAGTGACGAGTTGAGATCTCAGTGGAAACTGGCCTGCAGGAGGTTTCCAGTGAAAGCCTCCCATGCCCATAATATTTGATGGTCCTGCTGCTCTGTTCAAACCTGAACCAGTCTCTGTGGGTTAAAGAGATATCAAAACGTAAAAGAACAAAAAAACCATTAGACATAAAGTCTATAGATATGTAACATGGTGCTAAATAACATAGATTTCATAAATAATTTTGACTTTGAAAACTCCAGTATAAAAAATCCCCCCCCCCCCTCCCTCCCTCCCTCCCTCTCTCTCTCTCTCTCTCTCTCTCTCTCTCTCTCTCTCTCTCTCTCTCTCTCTCTCTCTCTCTCTCTCTCTCTCTCTCTCTCTCTCTCTCTTTTTTTTTTTTTTTGCATTTGCATTTGCAGCTTTCTTTGTATGTTTCATTATCAAAGAATGACAAGGGGGACAACATGTTTGGTTTTAGCACAGTACTTTTACTGCCACTTACATGTGTATTTGTAGGGAGATATACATTGCAATCTGGATAAAGTCAAGACCCCAGGACCGAAAAAATTGGTTGACATTAACCAATTGCAAATCTAAAAAGAAATACAGTATAGAGCTGCCACACAGAGATGACTTTAAGTAAGAATTTCCTTTATAGATGTTTTTTTTTTTTTTTGAAACAAGGCAAGAGAAACATAAGCTATCAAATCTTGTGTCATTGAAAGTAACTAGAGCACAAAGTATAAAAAAAAAAGGGTAAAAGGCCATTTCCCAGACATGCTTAAGATCTTTGAGAAGAGACTCAACACAAACATTTGATTCAAACTGGATGTATACATGCCTACTAGTAGTCATACAGATGTGATTCGTTTGCAATGAAACGAAGAGAATCCTTCCAAACTTACCCTGAGTTTTCACAGCTCTGATATTGAGGTTCTGACTCAGGTCCACATCGTCAATATTTCCAGAGGGATTTGCCTGCAGGAAAGATATTTTGAACACAGAAGGATTATTTCAGGCTTTAAGGAAATGAGCATTTTTTTTTTTTTTTCAATTGGTCTCTTCAAGACAAATATGTTTTATCTCGTGGCACTAAAAAGGATTATAAAACTCATGCCATGAAAGAAAGGCATTGAAAAATTGATGAGGAAAAACATAGCACAATTATGTCAAGTTAAGGCCCAAAGCAGTAGTTTTTTCAAAACTTTAACCCATGAAAGATGAGACGTGTTTGGGCCTTAGGTTTAGAAAAGGTATCATTCCAAAGGAGAAACTAATGGCTTATTGTCAGCTATGGAAGTGCAAAGGGAAGTGCCATTGTGATGTTTATAGATATAACATATGTATCCCAAGGCCCTGTAAGGCAAGCCTCATTCAGCCTGGAGAGCTGAGATCTGGTTTGTAGATAGACGTCGCCTGACTAACTGAATGAGCTTACATAAGGTAATCTATCTATATTGAATTAGATTATTGTTTAATAAAAGTATTTCTACCATGAGTTCTCTTTGCTTTTAGTCAAATGAGTGAACAATGTGAAGGGAGGGGTACAAAGTGACAATGCTAAAACCTTGCCCCAACTCAACAATGCACTTAAAACCATGACAGAATTTTGAAGTGTCTCTATATTAGCCTAGTAAATGTGAGTATAACTGGGTGACATGAAGGGATAAGCCATGGATAGAAAAAGAAAAAAAACAAACAAAAGAAAAAACAATGCAAAACAAAACAGAAAAATATCTGCTAACAGAGAAATTAAAGCATTGTGATTGAATTTATTCAGAATTGTAAAGTAATATAACATTGATAACAAGTTGAAACATACCTTGCTAAGCACTCTCTCCAAGTTGCTTGGGTTGCCCAGCTTCCTGTACTTCCTTGCAGGTGATCCATCGGAATTCAGCTTGCCTGGAATAAATTTAAAAAAAAAAAAACTTGATGCGTCTAGTAATGCAAATGTTACTTTAAAAAAATTTTTTAAGAAATATTTCCAAAAATACGCACATGTAACTAGGGGTATAGTTATAGCTGAGGGGCAAAATGAAGGATTTCAACGACAGTTTATAGAGTATTCTGTACTTTTTTGTGTATGTGTTTATCACCACCAGGAGTTTAGCTCTTACATAACTACTACTTCATGCCAAAAATAAAAACTGAAAAACTGTGCCAAAATACAGTAGAAGCATCAAACTTTCTCTTAAGGTCTTCTGATGGCAGTTGAATAATCTTTTTCGCCTATGTCCATTTGTTATTTTGAAATCCTTATCAGCTTTAACAAAAAAATAAAGATAATTCTTTTTAAATCAAATTTATCTAGGTGGAATAAGAGAAAACAAACAAGCGCATACACAAAACTGAACAAATTTCTCTTTGAAGAAATTATGCTTGTTTCTGTTACTGTTTCATATTAAGTACTCTGTATTCTAAAAGTGTTCACTGAAGCACATGGCTTTTCAGCTATGCCATGTTCAGCACTTCAGTACTATGAAACTATGAGATGATAGTGATACACAAAACTATCCATTGTGGTAGGGATACTCCAGAACCCATTTAGTCTGCATCGTTAAGGCCCTATAAGGCTAATCTCAGTCCGGTTACATTCAGTAACAAACAGTGCCATCAGTTAAAGAAAGGAAACTAAAAATGTGAGACACGATAGGATGGCGATGAGGTATAGTGCTGTCCAAATTGGGCTACGATGCAATGCAAATTTAAGAGAATCTTCAAAATATGAACTCAGATACATAAAATTTGAACTTGTTTGAATAAAAAGTAAAATTTGAAATAACTCTTCACACTGCACTTGTTCCCAAGCAAATGAGTAAAAGCAGTTTTCACCTCAATCACAAACACATCACTTCAAGATCATAAAGAGTTCACATTGTACATTCCTGATAACAATAACAAAAAGGGTCTCATAGTTTTTCCAAAGCAAATGCAAAATGTAAAAAAAGACAAATTGGAAACCAAAAGAATAAAAAAAAAGTTGGATTTTTAGCTTCATCTGAAGAGACTCCTCAGATAGTATAATAAGATGGTTATTGAGGCAGATAAGGCCCTTTTCCTTTCATCAACCTCAAAACTACTTTTTTTTTTTTTATGATTTTCAAATTTGTTCCTTTAATGTGATCCTGTGAATGTTCATGTTATCAGACTAATTAGAACTTGGCTTTCTGTATTTGTATATCAGCAAAAATGTAGCTTAAAAATGTAAAAATATGTCTAAAAAGTCTTTGAAAATCAAATTTGAATTATCTGAAAGCAACTTTACAGAAAAGATATCTTATCCATTACAAAATTTCTCCAAGATTCAAAAAGCCTATCTCAACAAGTCTTCTTGAAGCTAAGAAAACACTCAATGCAAATCATAAGACAAACCTTGGAGAAACTTTACAGCTTCCTGTGCTGTCCAGCGTTTTTTCTCGTTCACAGCCAAGCAGCCCCTCAGAAGCTCTTCCATGACAGGCCTGTCTGGGTGGTTCAAGAAGAAATGTGGTAGAGGATCTCCTAGTTGGGCAAGCTGGAACAAAAATTGAAAAACTTTTTGAAAACTCACGGCATCTCGTGCAGTTCATACTTACTCAAGGGCCTGTACATTTTTCCTATATTAGAATAATGTTACTATCTAAAACGATATAGGTCATTATCAGATAAGCAGTCTTTAAAACTTACCAAGACACCCCAGATGAAATCTTAACTTTTTAAAGAAAACTAAAGCAGTCTGATTCAAAGCCTATTTTTTGCTGGCCTGGATATACCTCTATACTTTTCAGAACATGATCTAAATCTAGATTCTGTATAAGATGTATGAGATCTATTCAACGTATTTTTTTAACTATCTCTCGGGCAAGAAAGAAAATAAATAGCAGGATAAAGAATGAGTTAACATAAAAGAAAATTTTTAGAGGTTCCAGGTGGAGGAGAGAGGGAAGAAGAGGTGAAAAACATCGAAAATTATCTTTTTTCTTTTTCAAATCAACAATGGGTTTAAGTGCAAGGCACATACTTTGCTGGAACCTTTGCAATCAAATTAACTAGTTTATAAGAAGATTCATAAAAAAAAAGACCAAGGTAAGAAGCTCTTAAAAAAAAAAGATTTGATTACACAAATTTGGAATGCAGTAAACCTTGATCAGGTCTAAGGAGTACATTTTGTCTGTGTGTTCATGTGCCTAGCGATTGATTCAGCACCCTTTGTCATGATAGAGTGAAATGGAACAATTATACAGAGCACAATGCGACTCTGCTAATGATTGTAGGCTTAGGCCTAGGGCACAGACAGTACGAAATCTGAAACAAAACTATGCTTGGAAAACGCATAGCAAAGTTATGCTGGCTTTCACTATTGGCATTTTCCCCCAAAACTTTTCAAGAGAGGGAGAGAAGCATCATCAACATCTCTCTTCCCTCCATACCATTCCTGTAGTATTACTGTTGCCTTAATTCTACATTCGTCCATGCTAGACAAAGTTTAGGTAGTTTAGTTGCTTCTCTCCTACATACCCTCTTTAACTAATTTTGATTTGGTGTAGGTGAGCACAATTCCCTACCAAAACAGTGGACTGATTTTCTTCAGTAAAAGGTTATTTTGTTCACTTACACGGTAATCACTACTAATTTCAAAAAGTGTATACAAGCAATGTAACACTTGTTGAAAAACATACTGATTACATAGCAAAAATTTGCCTGATTTTATCCAGTTGGTGTTAAATGAAATCTCAGTCAAACCGTTAAGCTTTCTTAGTTAAGTCAGCTTGACATGTGTTAATAAGAATGAATTATAAGAGAGTCTTTGGTCACTAACCTTGAAAAGGACTGTATTCAAGCGAATTTTCATCTGATCAGTTGATGGTGGATATTCTGGCATTTGTGCGAAGTGCCATATGACTGGATGTCCCTCTTTTATGATATACAGACCAACCATGGCTGCGCCCCACACATCGTCCTTTTCAGACAATACTGTACCACATCTCTACAGATATAATTGGAAATGGATGGTATTAAAAGCATATTCAGGGGTATTGGTATTTAAAAAAAAAAACGGGATTGTTTTACACCAATTGATAACTGTAGATGATAAACTTCATTTATTCTCAGTCTTGACTCATACAAATCATAATGAGATCAACTAAAAAAAGTAATACCAATATTTATAACTGCTTTGAAACATCAGGAAAACGTTTTTTTGTGTGTAACAGAAAAAGGAGACACATTTGTTTAATTGAAAAAGATATTAGGAACTTGCTCTTGTGGACTTCAGCCGGTCTAGTTCATATTTACTTTGAACAAATTTTAAATCTTCTTTTATTCTTGCTTTAAGTATGGCCTGAACAGCAATTCTGCTGATAAGGTAAAAGAACTTAGCATCTTTGAATCATGCTGACAAAAATAGAGGTGGATGAAAGAAGCATCACATTGATACCTTTGTAATTAAGTTCTTGCTCACAACAGGGGGAAGATACTCAGGGGTTATACCTGTCAGAGATGCTGGAAAATGAGAAAATTTTTATAAAGATTTCAATTAACGGAAAGGTTACTTTAAAAAACTCCATATGACAATTTTTTAAATATTTCCCTTTCTTTCTGAAAGTACAGATCACTTAAAAAATCAGCCAGCACTATCTATATCATTTTAAGCCCATAAATTAATTTGAATCCATTTTGTCCTATCAATATCATTGACTGTGAATAGATTAACAAAAACCCACACAAAAAACCTGACCAAAAACAAGTTCTCATCTTAATGATAAAGGACCAACTCTGTTCAAGAAAATATCTAGTCCTAAACCACAATTTGGAATTTATGCATTAAAGTCTGTGAATAGTCTGTGAACAAAACAGATTCCCACACTTAAACATTGAGCAGTTAGGACTTGAGAAATTCTTGGAATTTTAGAATAAAATTGTAGATACATTCATATTATCCAACTCTGATTTTCTTTCACAAATGGCTCAAGAAAATTTTAGATGCTTGACGATGGGAAAATAAATAACAGGTTTTATGATTTTTTTTTATTAAATATTAGCAAGATGTAGTTAGATGTATTTTAGAAATCCCATGCTGAAAACCTTAAAAATAAAATCTTTGGTAAATTTTTAACTGGATCACTTGCTTAACTCAATCATGTCAAGAGCCACATATCAAGAGGACAACTGGGAAGGATGATATCAAAAGGAAAAAAGTACATAAATATATATAATAATGTAAGCTCTGGAACAGCAATAGAAGGTCGGAGTCATTGTCAAGGATAAGAGTGGCATTTTACTTCATCTGTTGTTGTTTGTTGAATAACACTACAGCAAAATCAGTCTAAGATGCAAATTTCCCACCTTTGCCTCGAGCAAAAAGATTTCAATTGATTGGGGACATTTTTTCATAATGCTTCTCAATGATGCAAACCCCATAAAAAACACATCAAAAGAAATATAAAGTTTTCCAGTCGTCTCAGACATGAGTGGTCTTCAAAAAATGGTCTGAATTTTTTTATCTGCCATATCTTGGTACGCGACAGAGGAGCAACAGAGGCACAAGCTTTGCATGGTCTCCTGGAAAATTTTAAAAACCAGGGTCCAAAATATGCCTTCAGGTGACTATTTTAAACCTTTTAAGGTTCTACATTTTTCACAAAGACTTGATTGTCTCTTTACTTAAAACTTTTTTTTCACAAGCTACAAAGAGGCGTACAATTAAATATCAAACCTACAACTAAATGAGTCAGTCAACATTTCTCTTCTTAATGCATCACCTGTTTTGAAATGTCTATTGATCTGGGTGCCTAGGCTGAAAACCAAAAGATCCATACAGTGACTTGTTTGTGGTGTGGGTATAGCTTAATGATAGACTGATAATTATGGTTAAGGTTCTGAAACAATTTTGAGATTATTTTTTACCTTCTTGCTTGTCTTGAGGAGTGCGGGAAGACGCAAAATCAATCAGACGAACCTGACCACTTAGAGGATCCCAACAACAATTTTCCGCTGAAAAAGGAAAAAACTGACCATGATGCCATTGCAAACACAGGTTGCTATTGACCTTTAAACGTTTAAGCAGTGCAGGAAGAAAGTTATTTTCTTTAAAATTGGATGATATGAGCACAAGCTAGAAAGTCCATTCCAACATCCACACTTGCAGCTTTTAGTTTTGTAATCAAATGCTCTACCCTTAAGCTATCCAAACCCTATGGTTCCAATAAGCTACACACATTTATAAAAGAGATTGGATAAGAATCTTTCTGTGAACAAATTTTAATTGATCTGTATCAGTCAATGTCAATCACTGATTTCCATTTTTTAGGAAAAGTTAAGACGTACATTGGAAGCAGAATAATTTATGTTAGTTATCATGTAGATAGAAATACATAAAAAAGGGGCTTTTTTATCTAAGAAATGATTTATAAATTTTACAATTCTGCTAAATTCTTTGGCTTTAGAAGAAGAAATTTCTAGAGCAGATACCGGTTTCCCCTTGAAAAAGCCAAGGGGCGAATATCTTATATATCACAAACGACCTTTTGTCATCATTTTCATATACAAGTCACTCTGGCTTCACAGGATTCACTCACGTTTCAAATCTCTGTGTTTAATTCCATGGATGTGAAGAATCTCAACAGCTTTGAACAACTCAAGCATTATTTTCCTGGTGTTACCCTTCTGCTGCAAGTACAGGCTGTGCTGTGGGTTCTGCATGGCCTCACGAAGAGAAAGACCTAAAAGAGTAGAGTAAGAAAATTATTATCTTCAGCTGAGGTTTTTTTTTTGGGGGAAAATACAGTGACATTTTTTTTAAAAGGTATTGTGTTCAATTGTTAAAGTGAGGTTGTTAACCATACCTGATATTACCATTTATTGTCCCCATTCATCTCTCCAACGCCCCATAAACTATGGAAGCCATAGAATTTGAACTAATGGACCAACCTGCATGCTCCTGTAGGATAGAAGCTTTCTGGCCATCCCATATGATACCCAGCACTCGTGTTATGAAACTGCAGTTAGGAAAACTCAAAGGAACCTGCACCTCATTGATATGAATCAAAGGTACTGCCTAAGGGAAGACAAAAAAAAAAAAAAAAAAAAAAACTGTTTTATTAGGACAAAGTAAACACTGGTATGGTGTATCTAAATATCCCACCCTGTCTGTATTGAGCACATGTCACAACTGTCGAAAGCTTGGCTTTATATGGCATGAAACAACTGTGTCGGAGCACATCAATATATCATGATTCAGTTAACTCATCTCTTCCTGTGGTCAGACAAAGATTGTGAAGCGAGGCAAATTCAGGCAAGTATAAAGGACATATTCATAAATTCTGTGTAAGATTCCCCTAGAAATTTAAGTGAATATATAACAACCTGTAGCTTTTTTTAAATAGCCTTCTCTAACAAACTGATTTTCCCTAGTGAGTTAGAAGATTTTAAAAGTCTGTATTTAGACTGCAAGAAAATTGAAGCCACATACAAGGTCATTTCTGTCCTTTGAATCAAAATTACATGTAAAACCACATTTAGGAAAATTCAAAATTTTTCCTGACTTTAAGTGTAGCATTGAAAATGTTCTGTGACAAGAGTGACAAGTACTCAAAATATAATCTACATGAAAAAAGCCATTTTAAATTCCGTTTGTAATGAAATGCCGACAAAAATGCATAATAAGTGCTGCAATGTTTTCAAGTTTCTGCAGCTAGAAGATAACCAAATTTTAGGGATTTTCCAGATAGCTATGTCAGTGAAGCAATGGACTGACGGTAAAGAAGTCCAGAGTTTGAATCCTAGCTTGGGCAATCTGGTGGAGCTCAAGTAATCAGGCTTGGCAGGAGCCTAATAATCTCTATACTGTAGAGATTACAATTTGAAGGATGTAGATATAGAATTTGTTGTACCTTTTCTCTCCACAAAGCCATACTGTTTCTCTACTATTTCTGCTTTGATTTTTGTTTTTGACTCGCATGATGATGATTCTCAAAAGTATTTAAGTGATACGACTCCTCTTTATGTGTACTTCACACTTTGTTGCCCCTGGTTTCTTTGGCAGTGTTATAAATATAGACTTTGAGATGTCTGGTGGAATTTGTCCAGTTTCGTAGATTGTGTTCAGTATTGTTGTGATCTTATGAATTCCATAGTCTTCAAGTGCTTCCAAAAGCTTTACTGATATACTGTCTGGGCCTGATTTCTTCAGTGTTTCTGTACACTGTCTGCACCGTACTTCTGTGGTATAGATTAGACTCATGTTTCTGCACTTGTCATTGATCCACTTCTACTTGGTTCAATCACATGTTTTTATGATTTCCTTATGCAATGTTTCTTATTTTTCCTCAATATTTTTTACTTGTCTTCTTTTTACCAGGAATTCCAAAATATCACCAGTCATACAATACGAGCAAATAAAAACTGAATAAAATTAAAAACTTGTCTACAATAAATCTATCAAATAATTTTAGATTGGTTCATTAGTTGAAAAAAAATCTGTGATTACAATAATATTCTAATTAATTTGTTTTAAAACTGAATTAAAAAAATATCAAATAATCAACAATTAAAAGTTTCCCCAAGGAAAGTGATGTATTAACATGAATGGTACTTGCTGGTTATTCCCCTATGACCATTCTGTAATCATTCAAACTGTTTGATGGATAGGCTTTGATGACAAATTGTTGAATATTGACTTCCAATTTTTATTTTTTCTAAGACATCCTGTCTTAAATAAGAGCAAAGTAAAATATGTTGTTGGATTTCAGAGTCTGCAAATGATTATAATTATTATGTCCAAAATACCCTAAAAAAATAATAAAAAATAATATTACACAGCATCCCTGTTGATTCACACTCTTAGCCTGTCTAAATCTACAAGTGTGTTTATCTCACTCTAAATAATACACAATCTAGTTTCTCTGTTTGGATGGGCAAAAACCTTGTTGGCCTTGGCCTATTTGAAGGAAAAATATTTGTTATTTCTTTCGTCCAGTCTTGGTTATATGTATAGATAGATAGACAGACAGACAGGTAGGTAGATAGATAGATAGATAGATAGATAGACAGATAGATAGATAGATAGACAGATAGATAGATCGATAGATAGATCAATAGATAGATAGATCGATAGATAGACTGATAGACAACAGGCGTGTATACTTCAAAATGTTAGATCCCTGTCTTTTCTACAAGCTGTAGCATTATTATTCAATGTCCAAGAAATGAGTCAACAGCCTCTGGATATAGTATAGATTTTGGCTACATCTGGATCTTACTTCTCTTCAAGTGAAATTGATATTGGAATGGCATTATAGGATGTAAACCTGTTCATCTATCCAATCAAAGATTGCTTTTATTTTGACAACTTTCCGTTTCTTCTATCACACCATGTTAACTTTTTGAAAAAAAGAATTTGGTGATAAAGCAGATATTAACTTGTATTAAAGAAAACAGAGACTTGTGAAATCTAAGACCAAAAAAAAAATCATTTGAGGGCTTTTGTTACCATCTTCTTATGAGGAAAAAGTTGGCACAGATATGACCATAATAAGAAACAAAATTATTTGCCTATTTTTGCTCACCTTCTGTTGATCCGGTGTGAGATCTTTTTGAATAATCTTCCGCCCTTTACTTATCAGTAAGCTTGTCACTTCCCCGAATGTTCCACGACCAACCAACTCCTTGTGTAGAGGAACATCAAGATCTGACCAGTCAAGACTCTGATCAACCAAAACTTTCTTGGGAGCCAAAGACTGGGTTGAATGTGACAGACTGGCTTTGTTGATCTTGTTGATCAAATGGCAAGCTGCGTCTCTGGTTTGTGCTAGACCAAAACTTTAAAAAGGGGTGGGGGAAGGGGAAAAGAAAAAATCACAAGGTTGAGTTGAGTTTTTAAAAATGTACTTACAAAAATGATATAGCCATTTAGAATTCGACTTAAGATAGCAGTGGTCACCATATGGACAAGAAAAAAGGGGACTGGAAACAACAACTATTGAGGTACTTTTAAAAACAAGTCATTTGTTTATAATGGACATGACTGGAGGCCAGATAAGCCTTCTTTAGCTTTTTTTTTTTATACATGTATGTTTACACGTACAAATGTTCTGCAAAATTGTAACTTAAATTTCAGTTCCACTATGAAAGCTTAAAGATTGAAAATTGATAAGATGAACAATAGGAATTATCAACCAAGTTATTTGTTCCCACACCTGGACTTATTTACCAAGCACACACGGGTCCATATAATTTGACCTCAAAACCTTAAGATTTCGTCAGCTCAAGTGAACCACAACTGTGTTGAATTTTCTTTTATTTTTTACATTGCTTTGAATTGAAAATCTAATGGCTTGAAAAAGCCAACTGCAGTGAATCTTTTTCAAACATGTAAAACACAGGGTGCCCACTCAAACCTCAGAATAAAATTCAAGACTGCCCCCAAAAAAATCAAGACCACTTCTAACATGTGAGCACTAATAGCAATGATTTATCTTACTCCCTGTCTAATCTTGAATTAGAGTGAAGACTCATCTTCATTTTGGTAAGCATTGGACAGGTGACTTGAACTAAGCCATTGCACCAAAATTTTACACGGACCTCCAATTGCTTTTTTGCTGTAGATTTCTTCAATGATTCATCAAACAATAATGAAAAAGGTTCTCTTGAAGCTTGATCTAGCAGCTTAGTCTTAAAATAGGGGGCTAGACCAAATACCGTGAGGTATGTGGTTTTTGTCTCCCTACAATAAATTTCTTTACCCAGGGATCACTTGGAAACATTTGTTTTAAGTAAGTCTATGTCCTTATTAGAACTGGCAGAGTGGTTTTTCAGGGCTGTGTGTATGCACCAGATCTCAGATGTCATAGAACCTGCGTTAGTAATAACAGAGTTTAGATCTACTGATTTATTTGATGCAATATCTGGGTCAGACGTAGATATGGTGGAACTGGCTAGGCTAGTAGATTCTGTAACACTTGAAGTGTCACCTAGTTTACTTTTGTTAATGAAACTAAACTAAACCTCTGCCACCTCTTACAAAAAAACACAGAAAGCTTCATGTCTGCTCTCAAAGGCTCTAAGACAGTATTTAATTTGACCCAAAAAAGCCTCTAGATCTAGATTAACAAGGTCAGCTATCCTGGTCTAGCTCTAGAAAACAGATCAAAGTTAAATTTGCTGTTTTAAATCAATGATCTCCAAATAAATTCATTTTATGATCTCACCCACAGAAAGAAATTGAGTGAGAGATCCATTTGAAAGGTGAAAGGTCAAAGGCAAAAGGCCTAGTGAAAACAAAATATCAAACTCGCAATTTTTTGCCCAGTTATGGTGCCAGGAAAAAAGTTCCGCCCTCTTGTGTTATTGATAAGATTGACCATAAGTGGGCAAATGAAGGAAACGGAACACCTACCAACTTGAGAACCCAGAAAACTTTACCAAGTGACAAAAAAATATCAAAGTCAGGTGAGGCTATCCTTGCTAGACATAGATTTCCCCACTATAATTTTTAATTTCTCGACCATTTCAATTTTTAATGCTGCTTTTTCACTCTATCAAACAAATTACAAAATTCAAAATTCTTCTTGTGATTGCAAGACTAAGCGGGAACACTGAAAATAGTTTTACAACGATCCCATAAATCATAAACTAGTATTGGATGAAAGGAGCCCCAGACAGTTTTTAACATTCACTTTAGTGGACATTAGAAGTGTCTAATGAGTGGATGTAGACAGTAGTTTGCATTTTAGTTTTTACAAAACTGTTTGTAATTACTTTAATTCCTGTGAGATTGCTTTCAGTCCTGTTTATCATGTACGTTTGTAACTGAAATTTTAGCAGTAGTTTAAATCAAAGAAAACTTGCAAACTTTTGCATCTTGATTTAGGTTGTTGTCATGGCCAGTATTGATAACTTATAAAGGATTACTGAAAATAATTTATAATTTAATATTATTTAAAATACACCACTGATTTCTCTTTTTTAGGTAGTTGTTTGCTGCTAATTATCAGAAAATAAATAAACAATAAATACTATTTAAATGGTAAAAAAATCCTATGAAAACAATCAAAAAAACTTTATAGCTTAGAAGTTAAATCGTCTTCAAGGTCACCCACTTGGTACCAGGACTGCATGACTGGTCAAGCTTGACAGGTTGTTTAAAGCCAATCTTGAAGTCTACACTGCTCTTCTCGGGAGCCTTGTCAGTTTCATCTCTCTCCTCTTCATCATCACGCATGCGTTTCTGGGCAATTTTTCTCGTCACTCCAAGATGCTGGACACAGCTAGGGCGTGGAGCCTCACTTGCACTCACATCTGGTGGTACAATTTTCTTCCCATGCCATCGTCTGTCAATGACCACTTCAGATTCTGGAATTTTATACAGGCAAGAGAGGAAATATTAAGAGATTTGAGTGGACTCATCTATGACTTACTATTATCATTTTTGTGGTGGTCTTCAGTTTTTAGGCTAAATTTTTGGGCTAAATGACTAGTTTGGATAAATTACGATTTCCAACTTTTCTAAATCAATTCCCTGTATAAAACAGTTTAAAATCGAACATATGGTTGAGGAACAAGAAAGTGAGCAAAAGTTAAGGTTAGTTCACATAGAGTATCTTCATAAAAACACACTAAAAAAAAAATTTAAAAATAACATGTAAGGTTGCTTTTGGGCTTTGAAACTTTTTTATATGATAGAAAATGGATGATTATTTATGAGAAGTAAAGAAATGGGCAATCTCTTTTTTTTTTCCTTTATGGTTGAAGCCCTATAGCTCAAACAATGATTTGTGACATGAGACTAAAAATCCCAAGCCACCTCAAAAAATTATTTAGGGAATTCGTTAGTAAGGGATGAGAACTGGGAATAAAATTCTTTAATAAACTTCTGGTAATCAGTCCCTGCAAGCCACTTTCTCCCAGCCTCCCACCCCCACCCCGAAAAATAAAAAATAAAATTAAGGTTGCAAACAGAGCAATGTGGAGCACTTTTCTTTTCTTACTGATTAAGCTGATTTTTTTTCCTGTTCTCAGGCTAAGATAAATAACCTGAAGAGGCCCACCTACAGCTGTGTCTCCCTATGTTCCTACTTTCAAGGTTTCATCAGCTCACTTGAAGCATCATAAACATTCACTCAGCAGAGTGTAGCCTACATACCTTACATACTGAGCTTATCTCTATCTTTTCTGAAGACATTTGAACTGAATATAGTTAATATCAATAAGGTCTAGAACTTGAGACGCTCAACCAGGCCATGAAAAAAAAAATTTGAAAAAAATCTATCCCTAGATCTAGATTTATAATTATAATTTGCTTTAGAAGGAAAATCACCTACTATAAATAAAATCTTGGATAGTTTCAATTGCAACAAAAATATCAATATTGCAATCGACAATATAAATGATAATAAAAAAGAAAAGATATCACTATAATATACCTCTCAATTTAATCTTTTCGCACAGACCAATATCAAATAACAGAAAAATGTGTTCATTGTAAAATTATCTTTTCACTTTTCCTTTTCATGTAAAATTTTACAAACATAAATTTTATGCATTGTATCTAAAATGATTAACATACTACTGATAATGAACCTTATATCAACAATTTGACACAGACTGTACCTGATTTCCATAAACTGTGAACATAAAGTTTTGAATTTTTGCAGATTTTATTGTCCATGTTCATTATTTGCATATCTTTGATTTCAATCCAAAGAAAATATCTCATTTAGGAAATTATATTTTCTTCCTCCAGAGAGCTATTTAAGTTTTCTTATGTTCAATTTTTTTATTCTCATGCCTTAAACATTTTTATAGCTATGTATATCCATTTGCATTATGGAATAGCATGAATGAAATTTTAGAAAATCATGATTGACCAAATAATTTAATCCGTACCTTGTCTGAAAAGCTGCACAGGGGGGGTTACCATCTTTTCTTTAGGCACACCTTGCGAATGTGCAAACTCAGTGAAGTTCTGTTGAGACCCATATTGCGATTTTATTTTTGGTTCCAAACGAAACGCTTGCACAGCTGAGGAATATCAAAATTAATATATCTGAAGAAATTCTGCTAACTAAATAACATTTGCAATTGTAAGTGTAAGGAGGAAGGCATATGATAGCGTTTCAACCAAATTAAAAGAAAAAAAAATGTGATCACTTTTCCCCTTGATCATATAATTGATGAAAAAAGACAATTAAGAACAAATGAAACTGATTTAAACTAAAGGGGGAAAAAATTGAAAGTTTCCTTAGTACAAACCATTTTTATTTTACATTATCTCAAAGTCAAAGTTTCCAAAAATATATATGAGTGTATCGCCACTGTCCTACTATTTTGGCATAAGTCATTTTCGCTACTTTTGAGATAATTGATAAAAACTTTTTTTATTTTATTTCTGCCTCAACTGGCAAATCGTTTCTAATAAGGTAAAGGAAAAACCTATACGCACATTTTTAATCTGAAAGTTTAGTTCGATAGATCTCATTTTCATCTTTACAAGGATATATCATTTGCATTTTGGCATAAGTCTCACTTATGCAATAATCACCGTGACGATATTAATAAACCAATAACCTTTGATTTATATGTTTTTGTTTCAATTCATTCAAGGCCAATATAACAATTCAATATCTAGCTTCACTCGCAGATTTACAAATTCTCACCTTCATTTATGAGTTCACTTGCAGGAGTGATTGTTGAGCATTCCTCTTTCTTCAGAGTACCAGGACAGACAGGATGATATTGTTGCTGGTGCATACTGATATCCATTTTGTCCAGCAGTGTCTCACTGTCAAAACATCCGTCTCCCACAACTTCCTCCTCCATCTTTTTCCGAACTACGTGCCACATGGCAAAGGAGGGCGTGGGCTCATAAAGCCAGCCCTAAATCAGCCTTACTGTTGAAAATTGAAATAAAGGGTTTAAAAAAAAAAGAATTCAACCTCTTGTAGCATAAAATGTGAATTTTTTTTTTTTTTTTGTTAACTTACTCCACTGATTTTCAAATAGCTTTCTGATCAAGTGTGTAAATGACAAGGACATGGTCTGCACAGCTTTCTTTGTTGATGCTTTACAACTTGTTTGAAAAGATTAACTAAGCTCAGCGTTACGCATTATTTTTTTTTTCATGAAAATTAAGAAAATTGTGTCAGGTGTCTAAGGAATCAAGTGTCACCTACAGCTGCATAAAAACCCTTTCAGAGTGAGAAATTAAAGTACAGATTATGTTGTTTTATCTCAGTATGATTTAATAAGCATTTCTGTTGGAAATATGCAATTCTCAGTAAAAAAAAAAATTAGTTTAATGTAATTCAGTAGTATTTTTAATATTTTCTTGAAATTTAAGAAACAAGGTATAAAATTCAAATACAAGGTAACAAATCAAATGCAAAATGCTTAATCCATTTCTAGTTTCAGTTTACCAGAACATGTTTTTTCCTTCTGAGAACATACTAGTTTAACTTTTACAATAAAATTAACAAACTATTCTTATTGCATGATTCAAGCATGTGACATTTTTAAACAAATATTAAAGCAGTCCAGATTTAGTATGTAGGTTTATGATTTTCACATTTCATGCAGGGTTTTTTTAAATTGTGATGATGTTAATAATCAAGAAGAATGCTGCAATATAAATGGAGCTTTCAAGCTAAAGGCAAGAGAGAAATGAAGTAAAAAAAAGCTTTCTATGTCAATATACCCCAATCAATTTTTCTAATTTTTTTTACATGAATATAGATCAGTCCTACTTTCTAACAAAATTAACACAATAACAATATTGATCTTATCAATTTGTGACAAAAAATGACTTTAAATTTGTGTTCAGAACAACAAAAAAAAAACAGAGTCATCATGTTAAGGAGCACAAAAATACCTGTTTACATCATATCAGAATAAACTTGTTTACAGAAAAGGCACTAACCCCTTACATCATTAAGTTTTTAAGCACTTGGCTTATTTGTAAGCTAAAGATGAAATGATGGCAACTAAACTTAAATGTTAATTCATTTAGAGTGTAATAGCTTGTGTAAGTCCCATCTTTGACATTAAAAAGTGAGTAAAAATTATGAATTTAAATATTTCTGTTGTTACAAGTAATAGATCTAGATCTTGATAAGTACATTAATTCTGATTTGACCCTTTTCAGCCCACGTGGTAAAAAAAAATTAATGTATGAGGATGATTTATCTTTTTAATTCCATTTTTCTGTAGTTTAGATAAATGAAAGAAAACTAATTTTTCAAGTGTTTAAGTGAATTTTAAATTTCAAGTGTCTTGTCAGGATTCTTTTTAGGAATGTCTCACATACATGATGTTTATGTATTTAACAATTTAAAAACTTTATAATAGAGACGCCTGTAAGGTTGGTTTTGTCCCTTTTGAGTATACTACTTTACTAGTGACTAGGTATAAACATGAATGTTTACTCTGTATCTTTCCCCTAAATTTTTCTGTAGTTTCAATACATTCACTGAGTAGGAAAACAAATAAAACAAATCAATTGACACTTTTAGAACAAGTCATATCTTTTGTTTGTAGATATCATTTTCATATCAAGAAGATCTAGATCCAGACTTATGCATTTAAAATTTTATGACTTTCTTATATGATCTAGTTCTATTTTAAATATTACTATTAGATCTAGATCTTGAGATTTAGAATCAAGGGTAAATTTGCAGATATCTTCCAACTCCCACAGAGGACTATTTCTTGTCTTAAAGTGTTTCTTTTGCCTAGATTAATGCATTTTTGGAAGTGAGGGTCTTAATTTTATAAACAGTCGTGTATGAAACAATTAAATGGAACTTATTATGACAAATGATACTCCCCTCATCTAGATAGCTCTAGAATATAGATGTAGGTACTTATTTTTCACAATTAGAAAACAAGCCTCATGTCCCCAGTTTCAGAATTGTGCACATAAGCTGGGACTTTGGTGGGTAGGCTAGCTGACCGGCTTAAAAATAAGTGGACCAGGCAAAAGCAAAAGCTGATTGGTATACATTTATACCAGAATAAACATCAGGAAATAGAGCGGCACAAAAATGCTTAGGCTATATTTTAAAAAGTATAGAATTTATTTGTAGAGAATTATAATAGCCTGATAATATTTGTCATTGTTACTTGATTCTTGAGTGCCTCTCAGGTAGTGGGTCCATTTCCTTCAGACCAGGCTTATTGTGTGGCTGAAGGGCCCTCAAATTATGAGGCAAGTGAGCCGCCTTAAGAGGTGAAGTTTCTTCAATATTATAAATGACTTTATATAAGGCCTTGTCCTTTTTCAATCTTGTGTTTATTTCAAAGATACAGAATATTGAAGAAAGACAGTTGCATTATCTATTGTCAGTGAAAAAGAAAGAAAGGATAATATATATACATGACTAGAGTGGAGTGTTTTAAACAATGAAAAGTAAACAGTAACAATAACAGATATCATTAGGCTATTATGATTCGCTAATTTGCGACGAACTAATCCTTCATATTTGAGTTTAGCATATCAAATTCATTGAGGAACAGGCAATTCTAAAGCTTAAAGGAAGTTAGGCCGATATCTTCAAATTTATCGAATCAAGATTCCATTTTGTTCTTGGTTGAATTTAAAGCACATTTTTTTCCGCAAAATTTTAATAGAAATTTCCGACACAAAACAGGCTGATACATGTAATCAGCATATTGAAGATTTTAACAAAGGTTAGATACGGGAGAAATTCAAAACTTGGCCCGACACTGACTCCAACTTCAAGATTAAAACAAACTTTAAAAGTTCTAGATCTAGATCTAGATTCTAAATGTAAGCTACGTTTGAACTTTATCCTCGATGCGACTGCTATAAAATTTGATTGTCTACCCGCATTTAGAATCTACAATTTAAGGCTGACCAAAAGAAATATATGTTTGACATGGTTATCAAAGTTAGGTTTACTACTGTTCTAAAAATTTCGATCTGAGACGTACCCAATATTGTTTCCTTGTTGAAATATTCAGCTGTAGTTAGTTGGTCAGGTAGTCAGCCATTGCTGTTTGCTGCCTTACTGATTTCTGAGAAATTTCGAAGTCTCGCGAGATTATCCGCTTATTTATCGCACTCGGTTTGTCTTCGGTTTTGTTTTATTCGGACCGAGAATTGGTTTCTACGGTCAACAAGATATTCATGCAAACTAATCTTCTTCTTCTTCTTCTTCTTCTTCTTCTTCTTCTTCTTCTTCTTCTTCTTCTTCTTCTTCTTCTTCTTCTTCTTCTTCTTCTTCTTCTGCGTTCAATCTTTTTTGACCATGCTAAATCGACAGTCCCGTCAGGTCGACTAAGTTGGTCGTTTTCAGTAAATCGTCGCCAGTCCCCAGAGCCTCTCGCTGACTGAAAGCTTCTTTAGGCCAAACTTGAAGTTTGGCTTCCTCAAAGTAAGGGCAGCTTTGGAGGATGTGGACTGAGGTCTGTTCTGTCGCTCCACACTGGCATTGCGCAGATTCTGCCGTTCCCATCATTTTCGCATGTTTGTTGAGGTTACCGTGGCCTGTTCTTGGGCGAAACAGTGTTGATTGACCTTTTCTGTCTAGCATGAGAATGAAAATTAATCAACCCTTACTAAGACCAAGAAAGAAAGCATTTAAATCTAAGCTTACTTTTACACACGCATATGAATCAAAATTTCTGATTATCGCAAGCATCGAATGAAACTTCAAGACTTTAAAGACGACGTATGATATTAACCATCTCTACACAAGAGATTTTTTAGCATTATGTTGTTTCCTTTTTTTTTTCATCTAATTTTATAGGCTATATATGAAAGAAGCATATAAAAATACAATTTATGCGAAAATGATTCTGACGCAGAAGTATAGATTAGGAAAAAAAAACTGGTGATAAAATGAATTAAACCAGTAATAGATAATTTGTATCTCCGAAGTGTTTCTCCGAATCTTATACGGTAGTGTGAGATACATCTTTTGTAGAAAACTAGAGATTTATTAACATTCTACAAAGTCCATCGAAGATTAGGACAAGTTTCAAATTTAAACGGTAACTTGGTACCTCTGGAATTGAAAGTTCATGGTTACAATAAATACTATTTCCTTACATGCTACACACATCAGTTTTCACTGTTTAAGCTAATAACAGCGAAAGAGAGGGGCATGAGTATGACACTATTTATGTATTTGCAGAGCCATCACGTAGACTAGGTCCGGTGAACGTAATTAACATGCCGTGGTGAAAATAAACTACAAAAAAGATTTTTCGTTTTTTTTAATACAAGGTATCTCTCACTTAAAACACGCTGGAAGTCCATGATTCTTCATGACCCAAACTCCCTCATTTTCGCTCATCTTCTTTTTTTCTCCTCATTTTTTCTAATTGTCCGGCCTATCCACCTTCTTCATTTCCTGTCCACCGGCGGATTATTGGATACCGGTAATTAGAACTGACCCTCAAGCCGTTCATGGTACTTAGGTTTGAGCAAGGCACGAGTCTATAGATTAAAATAAATGCGGATTCACACTGAACCTAACCGTAAACATCAGATAGTTTACTTATTCGGGTGTTATAATAAAATCCGGATACAATCACGTTGAACGCGAGGAAGATAGCTGGAAATTCCGTGTACCTATATTTATCACTAAACATGTGATCAAAAAAACGAAGGCGATAAAATTCACGCAGGCCACTGTTTCAAGAGATGATGCAATTGTTTTCAGACTATCTTATATCCAATGTGCCTGTTCGTATAGTTACCAAAATTGTGGAATCGTAAAGATGGTACACATTTATGCATATTAGGCGAACTTTCTTTAGACGAACACCGAGTAAAAAAATTGTTAAAATATGTTTTCAGCAATATAAATTTTAAATCCCTCGGATTATTACCGCCTCGGTAGCGCAGTAGGTAGCGCGTCAGTCTCATAATCACTAATCACGAGCGATCTGAAGGTCGTGAGTTCGATCCTCACCCGGGGCATTTCTTTTTAATTCTTTATCTCCTTTGCAATAGATGGATATGTAGAAGATCCTACCTTAAATTCTCTGCATACTACACTTATGTTTCAAGCGGAGGAAAAAGGTGTCGCCTGTCCTCCGCTCTCTTCGGGTATGACAGGTGTGTTCGGTTGCCGCTCCGACCTTGTGTTGTTTTGTATATTTATATAATTTTTTTTGTATTATCATTCAATCAGTTTTGAGTTTTGTTCCTTGAAATAAATTTATTCTATCACATGGCCATATCGCAGCATTTTTATGGACTGGCTTGGCATCTTCCACTGGGTCCCAGGTGTCCCAGTGAACTGAAATAATCTTTCTGAAGTCACGACGTTCACAAATTCAGATGGAGAGAGTGAAGAGGTGAGGTAATATATATATATATATATATATATATTTCTGCTTCTTATATCTCCATGCTGGCGCTTCTCTTCACATAGAGAGATTGACGAAAAACTTGTCACATAGTGATGTTAATTTGAAAATTTGATTTAAAGACATTTAACTGTCCTTTTCCAGTTTACTGTACCCCTTTGTCTTAAAGATCCTGGACAGAACCAGCTTAAACTTTGTGAACTGTTTTCTAAGTTTGTATGCTTTGATATATTCCTTAAGTTTGTTCTATTATCTTCCATGGTAATAATTACGTTAATTGTGGTGTGGTGATTCATGAGTCACTCATTCCTAAATGAATTTACATTTCAATGCATAAAGTGTCTGTTTTAGCACCAAGTTATTCTTGTCTTTTTTTTTTTTTTTTTTTTTTTTTTTTTTTTTTTTTTTGTCGTCCGCTTTCAATGTTCGTTGCCTTAAATCTTTGAATTTTAAACTCCTTTTTCCTCAAATTTTTAAAAAAGATTTTAACGATTAGCAGCAAGTTTAAAATAAATGCTGTTTAAGAGATTTTGAAATAACATGTTTGTGTGATGATGATCAGTGTGTCAGAATAGTCATTATTTATTGATGTGAGGGATGGTGATAATTTATGCGAAGCGCCACTCTTTGTGAAGAGCCAAACTTGATGACCCCGAGAGTTGTTTTGAGAACATTAGTGATGCTGTGCAGTGTTACGATGATGAAGATGGTGTCTGAGATAGCTGGTCGGTTAAATTATTGCTTAAGTTGCCCTAGAAGCACGATAGACTGTTGGGGGTCAACTTTAAAAGTGAATTGCCTACAAGCACATTACATGTTTATAGGATGATAGGCTATGCCGTCTCTCCCGAGACGTAACCACTGGAGAATCAGAGCAACAAAGGTAAGACACAATTCTAAAGTAACTTACATTAACCTTAGCGCTGCTCAAACCCCACACGTAGGTGCATATTTTAGTTGGTGATAGGCTCTGCCTTCTCTTAACACAGTCATTACTCCTTAGACTTGTATTCGCTCTCTCTCTCTCTCTCTCTCTCTCTCTCTCTCTCTCTCTCTCTCTCTCTCTCTCTCTCTCTCTCTCTCTCTCTTTCTTCTCTGAATATATATATATATATATATATATATATATATATATATATATATATATATATATATATATATATATCGGAGGGGTCGGATCCTTACAGTAGCCAAGTTACAAACAATCAATGAAACAATGATATGTGTCAGTTGATAACCATTGTCTCGGACATATAAAAAAGCGACATTATTTTAACTTTGAAATTTAGATAAATCAGAAGAGACTGTATAAAAATAAAATGCGCATACATTATATATTTGATAAGCTGGAAAGTAAGCAGTTATTTGGTCTTTTTTAATGCAATAATTTCCTTAGTAAAAATTTCGGCCTGCGAATGGGATTTAGAGGGTACCAATCAAAATTATTCTAGACTAATGTGTGAAAAAATAAAAGAGTGAGAGAGAAAAAAGGGGGAGGGGGAGAGAGGAGGGAGGGAGAGAGAGAGAGAGAGAGAGAGAGAGAGAGAGAGAGAGAGAGAGAGAGAGAGAGAGAGAGAGAGAGAGAGAGAGAGAGAGAGAGAGAACTTTTAACTGTTAAAAAAAGAAAAGGAAAGGAAAGAAGAGATGATAAAAAAAAAGGAACAGTAAGGTTTGTAAGGTTACAAAGAGTGAAACCTTCTATGGTTTAGTCATTGGTCAACATAAATTATGCATGGTCATAAGTCAATCTTAGAACAGTTAAACGTACGAGTCTGGCGATGTTTCTTGCGTTCACTGAAAATGTGAGTCTCAAGAATGTCAATACTGTGATCGGGTTTTTCTGGTTTTCATGATGTGAAATATGAAACTTTACGCCATAACCGACTACTATAGCAAGGCTCGCCCTTTTTAACTAGACTAGGTCTGTGATTGTGTTTATGAAGACAGCAAATAATTACAGAACACGGCTTGTGGGGTTGTTTGTTTTTTGGGATGCCTCTTGCGTGGTTAATGAAAAGTTCTCAATGAAAATGTCTGCTATAGCATTATGTCCACATTAACGTTACAGAGAATTTTTTTTTTATTTTTAATTTAATTCTGTTACACGAATCCAATTAGGCGTACAGGTATCGATACACCAGCTCTGTAAGCTCTCTACTCTAGTCCACATAGATTGGAAAGCTTAGTTTTAACTCCGCGTCCTTTAGAAATTATGTCACAGTAAAGAGTACCAAGGTTACGCATGGATTCCAAAAGTTCATGACCCTGAGTTGTTCCGGTGTAAACATTGATGCCAGTTCTAAAAAAAAATCACAAAGTAAATGCAACATTCAAATTTCTTAGGTCAATACTGCGCTTTGTTTTCGTTTTGATTTTCAGAAAAACGTAATGTATGAGTTAAGATCCATATTGGAGAATCTAAATGTTTCAAAAGAGAGAAATGAAGATTTCTCGGCATGGTAAAATTAGAGAGAAGTTATAGAAAACTGAGTCATCCATGACAAGAGGCAGGGATCAGTATAACTATAAGCTCAGTATGACTAACTCTCACCCCCTCTCTCGGGTTTAGATCTAGATCCATTAAGATTTGATTTAAGTTTTGTTTAATTCGGTGTCATTTGCATTCATGGGCCTATTTTATCCATGCTATTGCTGTAAAACTGTATCTTCCTGAAAGGGTGCTAGATCTAGGTTCACATAGCATTTTTCCATTCCCTTCACAAAAAAAAACAACCGAGGAAGCAGTCTCAAATTCGATGTTACGAAGAAAATATATATAATTTTATATCGAGATCTAGATTCTAGTTTACTTCAAATCAGGATAGATATCAAATGTTGACTGTTGCATTTGATTATATCATCAAAGTCCATTAATATTGTTTGAATAAAAATTTTCGTTCAAGTTCGTTGCTTTTTAATACTTTGGGAAGAAAGATAAAATTTAGAAATCAGTAATATATGAAAAATTTCTCAATCTTTCATTCCTGTTTTAATTTTAATCAAATCCAGAAAAAAGTATCTAGAAGGTGAAACATGTCTTCAGGAGAGGACAGTATTATGAGTATAGGATCAATGAGGCAAGCCGATGTCCAAGAAAAGTCTGTACACTATTCTACAGCACTTACACATCACTCAGAGCAAGAACTTGTAGACAAGACAGAGACCAATCAAGTTTTCTGCGGTAAGGGAAAAGACAATCTCTTGCCAATTTCATGTAAGAGATTTTTTTTCAATTTAAAATTTTTATCAGCGAAACATTCTTCTTTGATATCTATCTGCGACCTGCAATGTGTTGATGTTGCTTTCTAATCTGCACCATCTTCTCGTTACATCCTTTAAAAACTGGGATGCAAGTAGTGCCATAACAAAGACACACAGACTTATTTTAAACCTCACATGCAATGACTTTGTTTAATGTGATGTTACCTTTACAATCACAGAGACTATCTGAGTCAAGTTTGAGAGGGTGAGATCTGACTTTACATCAAACACCATTATTTAGCCTTAGCCAAGATTCAAATCCACTTCTTTGCACGGCCAATCTATTGCTGGTTTATTGTTTTATCTGGTGTCCAACACAGAAATTTGCTTATGCCATAAGTTATGGTCAAATTTGATCCACTGTAGTATGAGTACTAGAAAGCCTTCGAGTGTGAACTTGAATGGAAAGAGTATGGCTCAAACAAGCTTGTACAATCCAACCTGTGCTGCCAGAGTAGATTTTTTTCATCTTGCCATGTCTTCTTTTATGGTGCCACAGAAACAGGCTTGATTAGAGTTTACTAGTTTTGTTTGTTCTTGCTTTTGTTACGAATGTGGCAATTAAAATATTTTAAGCTTTGGAAATGTTATACCTTCAGATCAACTTAGAGATATCTATCAAAATTCCTCGGGTGTGGATTGTAAATTCTATTTTTGTAGTTGCATGAATTTATCATGTAATTAATTCTCATGAGATGGTTGTAGGAGTATTAAAATAAGGAAAAACAGCATGAAAGTAGGTATATACCTCTTTGTTCTACTTTTTCAGAAAAGCAAAAAATCCAATATCTCATCAAATAATTTTGGTAGTTTCGTCCAGTTTCATTATGCATAAGGTCAGAAAAATATTCTTAAATTGTCCTAAATATCATTTATTTGATTGTGGTATATTGGCAACATGCAAGTCATTCAGATTATTTGGAAAATAGATTTACTGCCATTAAAAATCCAGGGTTGCCTCTTATCAGGCATTAGCCTGAAATTTTATCCTCAAAAGATTTTTTTTCAGGCTCTTAGAATTTTAAAGGAAAAGGAAATGCAGTGAAGATGGGGGCTCATGAAATTGTATATTATTTGGCGGCATCCCTGAAAATCAGGATAGTGGGTTTTTCATACAATCATGTGACGAATTGTATCTGTTTCAATCCTTTTTATTTTCTAATTTTATTGTCAACTTCTATTAGAATAAAGCAATGAATATAATTAAAAAAAAAAAACCTCTGTTTCCAAAATAAACAACAAGTACCATACGTTTTTCAATAGTGGTCATACAATTTATTTTCACTGTTTTTATTCCTAATGGTATGGCATAGTGCGACAGTCTGCCTCTTCTAACTTAGGAGAGCTACAAAGTTATCACAGTCGCTTAGACGATCCAGATTCAGCATGTTCCACCTCTATGTGTCAGATGAGTACAGCAAAGAGTGAAGGTCAGAGCAGTGTGGGGAAAGTGCCCAATCATCTTGAGGGCAGTGAGGAGCTGGTCAGCTTTGTTCATGCAGTGCATTTGAAATATCAGTCCAGCGATGACCTGACTGGAGCCACAGATGATATTGTCATCATACATACATCAGGGAATATCAAAGCCACATGTAAGCTAGTTAGATACTACCCACCCATCCCTAACACACCTACCCTCATTCTTAACCCTGCCCTGTCTCTGTTCTCTATAAAATATCAAGTTTTGTATAATACCCACAGGGCATATTTTAAAATCTGCTTTGTTGAATCACTGATAAATCGAGTAATTCACTCCTGCCCACAAAAATTTTATGTTTTTCTTTATTATTTCCTGTCTGTTTTTTTATTAATATCTTTTTACATTTCTTAAAATTTTTTCTCGGCTCTTATTATTAGGTGGCCTGCTTTTTTTTCAGCTTGTATTTTCTCATCAGCCTTACACAAAACAGGAATAATGTAAAGGAAACTATGGAGATGTTGATATGTTTTGTTAGTTTGTGAAATAGGCACAGAACAAGATGAATTTATGGTCAATTTGCTATATCTCTATTTCATTGAAATACATGTGCAATGAAAAAAATTTAGATGATCATAATTTTTCGTAAGCCCCTTTTTTAAGTGATAACAGTACTTTTGGTATTTATACACCTTATGAGTGGAGTTTATGCTTATACTTTTGCCCAAACTTTTTGCTGAGTCACTGAAAAAAATATAATAGGAAACAAAAGGATCTGCAAATCTGCTGACAGGTGCTGCCACCTGACAAGACTGCTTTATTTATTTGATATCATATTCGTTATTATCATAGTTGCACTGAATGGATTGATTTGCAACCCAGAGTACACATGCAATTATAAATATCAAGATTGAGGCGGATACTACTATAAGAAATGCTTTGCACGAACTGTTTAAAACTTTTTTAACATAAATTGAGGACTATTTAAAAAAATATTGGTAATATAGATAGCACATTCATTTTTTTATTTTAAGTTAGCTTACAAATCTTGTAACTTGAAAGAGATATTGTTATTTTCAAGGTTGAGGCAAATAAGCAAGGCATACATTTTCAGAGGGACAAAAGTTAGTATGTAGTGAATTGCGCTTTAAAACTTTAAATTTCATGTGTCTCTGATATTAGTGCTTATCGAAGTTGGAAAGTTCTTGATATGTGTAGATGCTACTCAAATGTTTTTAAGAGCTGATTATGCCACATTGGTGTCCATGCAGTGAATATCACTACAATTTATGTTGCTAGGAATTATTTTGAAAAAAAAAAGTAACATGAAACAAAGGTGGATTTAGTTATCATGAGAGTGATTTGAGTATTCATAATCATATTTTCCAGTTTCCCTTTCATTCCTGTCATGTCTTTGTTTTTTTTTTTAATCAGCATCCGGCACAATCAACCTTCCAAAGAGAGTGAGCATGTCAGGGCAGGAGATCAGTGTGGCTGGCGATGCGAACTGCATCAAGAAGATGTGTGCTAATGTCACAGAACTTGACCTTATGGAAAATGATATCACCAGTTGGGAGGAGGTGGTTTTTATTTGATATATATATATATGTATACTTAGCTTTTTATTTTTTTTAAATTTTATTTTGAAAAGGAAGAAGACGGTGCTTTTTATGTCGATTTGAAATTTTATTCTTTGAATGATTTTTTGCTTTATAAACGCTTTTCAGATTTTACGTTTTCTAATGCGAGAAAACTGTGAAATTAAATTTGCTTAAACCTCTTGATACTGTCACGTGTGACTTCTGGCTTGAGAGATGTGGCCACAAGATAATAACATCCATGCCCCTTTTTCAAGTTAAAAAAAAAATAAGAAATTTCTTTTAAAATTGCATGTTTGAGGTTTGTATGCAACAAGTTAAAAAGATTAACAAGATCACAGCTGGAAATTGGATATTATTGAAAAATAAAAATTCCAAAGCTTTCCAATTTTGCAATTTGTCTCCTTTGCATTTATTATAGATTTAAAAAAAAGTTTTCGGTAAAATGATAAATTCTTATTCTTATGAACTGCTTCATTCTTTTGGTAAACCATATGGATTAATAAAAGCTCTATTTTTTTCTTTTAATGTGTCAAATTGTCATTTCCTTTCTTCTTAAAATGAAACTGTATTGTTCTAACCCTTGCATTTCTGTCCATGTTTCAAATTTATGACATAGGTCTTCAACATCATAGCCTGCATACCTCATCTGAGCTTTCTGAACTTGGCAAGTAACCGCCTCACTTCTGATATTTGCTCCTTGACCTCTGTGAGGTCACTATCTTTGCCATGCCTCACTCATCTGGTATTGAACAACACAGGAATAACCTGGGAAGTGTTGCAATGCCTTTTGGAGATCTTTCCAAGGTGGGGTTAAAATAATGTCTTGAGATCAGTGCTAATAAGGCAGACGTTAGAAATCTGAATTAAAGATTGGGTTTTTGAAAGTGGATAAATGCGCTTTTTCTGATTACCAAAATAGTAGCCAAAATTTTATTCCATGAGGAATATTTGGCACCGAATGAAAGGGGGTATTTTGTCCTTTGATATATTTTTAAAAAAAATTTAAGTCTAGCATGTCAATATTCGACTGTGAGTATTTTTGAAACAGAATCACAAGATAAATGATTTCCAGCTTTGATGGAATCGAAGCCAAGATCGATTTGAGTGATTGTATTTAAAGTGCCTTAGGTGTCTCACACATTAATCCTCCTTTAATTGAGAAGATAATCTACTTCGCTACTGCCTTTTTAACAACGGGAAAAGTGACCACCAAATACTGTAAATTGCAAGAAAAAACATATGTAGGGAGTCATGGTATGATCTTAATTTCCCTCCTTTTTCTAACCTAAAATATTTCTCAAGATCTGAAATAGTGTATTCTTCTTTTTTTAAGTGTTTTATCATAAAGACCATTAGGCTATACAATTTACAGTTTTAAAATGTTTCACAAAAATGGATTGGTTACCTTATGAGACCAAATTTAAGCCAATCCTTCACCATAAATGGCAAATTCTGTGGGTCAATGTGTTAAGGTTATTACTTTATACATGCAAATGTTTCATACAGTTTTTAATATTACTTTAACTCAAGGCTATGAAAGTCAATGTGAAATAAGTTAATTTGTGATATATATGGTCTAGGGTTTTTTTCAAGGGTCATTAGTAGTGATCAGAGGCAAGGTTTGTGATCTTTTAAAACCCACATCACTTTCTATTTTATTTTAATTTAATTTAATTTTCTAGGCTTGTTGAGCTTCACCTGGATCTGAACAAATACCGTAACTTTGGACTAGCCTTCACATCTTCTAACGAGACATCATTGCCAAAATCTCAAAGTGAAACTTCAGATAAAGTGAAAGAAATGCAAGGAAAACAATCTTTCTCCGACAACAAAGATGCTGCAGAAGATAGATGTGAACCAAATCTTTCAGCGGACAATAGTATGGCAAATGAAGTTCTTTTGCACTGCTGTAATGAGCAGAAACCAGGAGACAGTATAAATTTATCCTCATTACCATCTGATAAAAACATATTGACGGACCCATCCATATTGACACCAGCCTCAACCTCATCGCCTCATCAGTCAAAATGCTATTTCACTCTCCGACGTCTGTTTTTTGGAAACAATTGTATCACAGATTGGGATGAGATTAGCAAAGTAGGACAATTTTTCCCAAACCTGGAGTACTTGCTGCTCTCGGAAACAAACATCACTGATCTTGGCAATCCTGAGGATATTCCAGAGTATGTACACTTGTTAGTTAATGCAGTAGAAGATTTTATTTTTTGAATTGATTGTAGATAGTTTTCAGAGGAAGCCTAACACAGGCATTTTGTAAATTATTTTTATGGTGCGCTGTTATGATTTTAAACTAGGATAAGTGACATTTGCAGATCTTCAAGGTTTTCTCTTTAACCCTGGAACTCTCACTTTTATTTTAACATTTACAAATTAATCCAATATTTCTTTTTCTTTGTCCAGCATGTTTTTACCTTTATTCTGAGCAGCCTTTAATACTTTGAACTCCCTTTTTTTCTATTCATTTAAAATCAGCAGTTCTGCATTATGCTAATTTGAAGCTTGTAACTTGTTTAGTATTTATTTTCTACTGAAATATTTTTGGAAGGGCTAGTCTATTTTACCAATATTTTATTTTGGTGTCAAACCTCTGCTCTTGTCTACCCAATCATACTTTAATGATTTTAATAGAATGTGGCTGCTTTCATTCAATATTTAACCATTTTTGCCTTCTTTTTTTTTTCCTAAAAATTCCTTTTGCTACTCTAGAATGTCAAATCTCTGACATTTTTTATGGACAAAAACCAACACTTTAGATTCAGATTTCTGTAGTGATATAAAAAATTTAGATAAGTTATAGTCTGTTATTTTCATAAATCCCAATGCATCTAACCCATTTTAAATCATTTTATATTTAGGTTCGAACAAAAAAAAAAAGATTGATGGTGTATATGAAGAGCTCTCTCAAGTTTCTAAAGAATCATCAGTCATCCATACTTACAGTGAAAACCTCAAAAACCGAAGTTTTATTATTCAAATATCTCAAAAACTGAAATTCGCAAGATAATAGGTTATTTTTTTTTCTCTTTGGCTTTGTTAGAATCAGGCTCATATTTCAGAGTCTTTCTGATTCGATGCTCTTAAATCGAAGTCAATACCACCCCTTAAGACATCACAAAAGTACTACATGCATCTCTCAAGAAGAGCAAGCAATGCTAATCACTGCCCAAGAAAGGCGGATCAGTGTGCCAACAAAGCGAGAAGGGAGCAGATGCCCTAACAATTAAGTGCCAATAGCAAATCTGTACTGATAGTGATAGCAACATGGGACAAGGGAAGGGGAGGGTTGCTTGTTGCAGGTACAGTGCACACTGAGTCAATTAGTCATAGATTCTGTTATAACCATTTTTGTAATTCGAATACTCTTAATTCGAAGGTTTAATCCATTCCCATACAATTCAAATTATGAGGTTTCCACTGTAAGTATGATGTGTGTCCAAAAAAAAAAGCCAAAAGAAAAAAAAAAAAGCAGGAGAAAAAAACCACGTGAAAATAAAATAAGAAATGGGGATAAAAAATAAAAGAGAAAGCTTTAGGTAAAAGAGTGAAATATAAAGGGAAGAATGAATAGTTTTAGTGTGACCTCCTCATGTGTGTTACTTCCAGGTGCTTTCCCCATCTCAAATCCCTCGGCCTCGGTCGCACTCAGCTCAGGTCATGGGCTGAGGTGGAGAAGCTAGAATGTTTCCCTATGTTGACAGATGTGAGACTGAGTGGAATCCCATTCCTTGAGGTGGTTCATGATTTATTGTTTTTATTTTGACTATCTAATTTTTACACTATGATTGCACCATTTGTGAAAAAAAATTGTATCTTTTCATATTACATGATCATTTATTTAAAAAAAAAATTATTATTTCATTGTGTCCCCTTTGTGTCTCTTTTTTACTTTTTATTGTCTCTTTCTGTATTTGACTGATGTATGTCTGACTGTCTGTCTGCCTCTCAATCTCTCTCTCTCTCTCTCTCTCTCTCTCTCTCTCTCTCTCTCTCTCTCTCTCTCTCTCTCTCTCTCTCTCTCTCTCTCTCTCTCTCTCTCTCTCTCTCTCTCTCTCTCTCTCTCTCTCTCTCTCTCTCTCTCTGTACCCTCCCCTCCCCTTCCTTCTTTAATATTATATTTAGATTTCTATCACTTTTTTACTTGATTTCTCTGAATCTGCATTCATTTTATAAAAAATCATAAACTTTCTCTTAGTGATATGCATGTTTTCAATAGCCCCATAAGATAGCCTAAAACCCTTTTACTAGATAGGCATATTGTAATATATGTCAGTAAAAGTTATTTTTATATATAAATAAATACTCAGTTGAGCATTTAGGGACCTTTCAAGAAATGATATACAATCAGTACTTATTAAAGATATAAAGCTTTTATTTAACAAACGTTGTCTTTTCCTTGAAGGCCAGACATAGATTACGTAAGTGGTAAGGTTAACAGTGATATTAATGTGTAGTTATCTATGATTGTGTACTCTCACTGCCTCTGTGATAGTTTACAAAATTACACCCTTTCTTGTTGTAGAATTATCCTGATGAAGTTCAAAGCAATGTCTGCCTACTTGATAATTTGATTCACTTCCCATTATCAAAAAGTAAGAAAAAGAGATAATAACCTTCCCCCTTTGTTTTGTCAGGCATTACCTAAAGATAAGCGTTTTCAGCACACTGTGGCCCTCCTGCCCAAGATAAGCACTCTCAATGGGAGCAGGGTAACAGAGTCAGAGAGGGAGGATGCTGAGAGAGCCTTTCTACGCAGATATATGGATGCAGATAACAAACCCTTAAGGTTGAAAAGCTAAATATGAAATTTTCAGGGGGAAAAACTTATAGCATTTTCCAAGTCTTTATTGTTAAACAGTTTCAAAGAGAAATGGCATATTTGTAAGGTTACTCCAAATGTCAGCTCTCCACATTGCTAATATGGAATAGCAAAGTGAATAGTTGTCTAATTTTGTAAAATTCTGATCTACTTGTAGACCCATTTAGAACCTTGTTGTAATTCCTGCAATGCCATGCACCTCTTGATGCTTTCTGCAGGAATTAATGAGGATGTGGAAGGATGTTTATATACATTGAGAAAGAACAGAATTAGTCAATTTATAGTATGGTCAAATGGATGTAATTGGTTAAGTTAAGTTATCTTATGTATTTCTTGTCGTGAGATTCATGTCTTGATCTGATCCACTAGTTTGCTCTTTATGGCCTCCAATCAGAAAATAAAATAAATCAACATTGAATTTTTTACAAGGTTTTAAAGGAAATAGGCACACAACTTTACAATTACGGGACAAAAAAGAAATAACAAAAGTATTATCAATTTAACATATAAATGTTTCACTTTGTAAGCTACGTCAGTAATAATACAAAATCCAACAATTCAAAGCAATGTCTGCCTCCTTGATAATTTGATTCCTTCTCTATTGTCAAAAAGTAAAAAAAGAGATAATGACTGTCCTCCTTTATTTTGTCAGGCATTACCTAAAGTATTGTATTATTACTGGCGAAGCTTACAAAGCGAAACATTTATATGATAAATTGATAATACTTATAACAGTTTTGTTAATTCTTTTTTGTCTATTTATAGACACACACATGTCCTTTTGAATCCATTATAATTACCAAGTTATCATCCAAGTCTGGTATTTTTGCTTCCTATTTGCATGGAAGTTTTTGCTAGAGACATATCTAAAGGCTTTGAAGCTATATGAAATCATCCAGTACTTTCTTTACGCTAAAGGAATTGACGTCCCGGGAAGTTTTTTCATATCATTCAGTTAACATCCCTAAACTCCCTTCACCTTTCTGCTTTAATCAGTTTTTTCACTGCTACAGCCAACGGGGAGGGAAGATTCTCCAAGAGTTACTAAATGCCAAGTTACATGGCATATATAAGTTTCATATCCTGAAAATGATTTTCCCATAATTTGAGTCTCTTGGTTGGCAGTAGTTACACTACTTTCTACGCATATGATCTGTTTTGGATTCTGCTATGAAATCATCGGCATTTTTTATTGTAATAGTAACATCATTCTTTGATCATTATTCTCAGGTTTATTGTCTACATTGTCATTAATTTTCATACTAGCTTTGTGTTTCCTCTTTTCATTTACACATTTCTCTGGGACAGTATTCCTTTATAGATTAAAGGGGTACTTTTAATTTAATTATTTTTTTCTAAAGTCTACTTATCTTTATATCCATTGTTTATTAATGCCATGTTACATATCATCTGCAGGTATTATGAGTTGGAGAGAAAATATGGGCGTCTCGATCCCCTGGCCAAAGTTGAACTCAAGCCACAGAGAACAGTCAAGATTAAGGTATCATTTTTAATGCAATGCCCCGCCCCCTTTTGAAGTCAGTAGGAAGAAAAAGTGTGACATCATTACTGGTTTTAAACAATTTGAGAACAATAGGTGCTGTGCTTTATGGCATCTTGAGTGACTTATTTCTTTTTTTTTATTTTTTCTTGTCTCTGTCTTTGACTAATGTATGTCTTACTGTCTGTCTGTCTGTCTCTCTCTCCCTTTCTCCCTCTCTCTCCCCTCTCTCTCTGTCTCTCTGTCTCTGTCTGTCTGTCTCTCTCTCTCTCCCCTCTCTCTCTTTCTCTCTCTCTCTCTCCCTCTCTCTCTCTCTCTCTCTCTCTCTCTCTCTCTCTCTCTCTCTCTCTCTCTCTCTCTCTCTCACTGTTTTTTTTTTTTCATGCCCACTGATCAGTGTATGTGATTGACTAAATGTGAATAAAAATGAATCAAACTTGAAAATACAGAAATAGATCTTCTGTTTCATCACCAAGTTGGATTTATTTACACGCAATGAATCGGCCACTGTGACAAAATAGACTTATAGATTTCTTATTTGTGGCATGGCAGGCTGGTCTTGTGTGGTAAATCCAATTAGGAAATGAATGCTGATATTGATAAATTCTTCAGGTCAGGGTGGAGGATGCTCAACAGCAAGTGGTCAAGCAGGAGGAAATGGACATTGAGCTTGACCAGACGGTCAGGGCATTGCGTAAACTGCTGAGTCTCATGGCTGGCAGACCAGCTGGAAAGCTTTCACTTTTTTACATGGACAATCAAGTAAGGTTTCATTTTCCATGACTATTATTATTATTTTTTTTATTTATTTATTTCCCATAATCATTTGGGTAGCAATGCCACAAAATGGAACGTTTTGGAGCAGACAACTGCTTGGGAAAATTCCATTTTTCTCAAGAAGTCTTGAAATCCTCGCTATTCAAAGCGCTCTTTCTTCTGAAATAATATAAAAGTTAGAAATTAGAGCGGTATAAAAAGTGGAAATTTCAAGCTTTATTTAGGAACATTGCATTTACCGCCAAAAGTTACCTGCCGTTAAACGTCTGATTTCGTGGCATTGCTACACTTTTGTCTTTGCCTTGACATTATTATAAGTGAAGCTTATAATTTATGATAATCCCCTGGGTGAAGTATCTTTCAGATATTCTATAATTATTATTATTATCCTACCTATGACTTGATAGATTAGTCAAACACTGGTTTGTTGGACAAGAAAAAGCATGAGATAACTTTGTGATGGATCAATCAATAAATCAATCAAGTGCCGTGCTCTTTAGTGTAAGTGATCATAACCTTCCAGGTATCTCTATCCCTCGTCATTTTTAAGTGATTCTGTCACTCTTCCTACTTTGAGCCACCTTCTTAGTCCATCCAACATCTTTTCACGCTGTTTTTCCTCGATCTTTCAAGTTGTCACAAGATGTAGTTCCTCTCTTCTCATCCCATGGTCGAAAAAAAGTTGCCTGGCGTTTATGTGTTGTTTTTATGAGTGATCTTGTTGTGTTGGCTTCTTGTGATGGATAGTTTACTTCAAACCATTGTGATTTTGAAGTAAGGTGTTTTATGACATGGCAGGAGTATTAGAATGTAACACTGTAATATAATGGAAACACCCAAGAAAAATGAAACTCTTGTCTCAGTTTTAAAATAATTCCAAAGTGTGATATTTTGCTTTGATTTTCCTTTTCACATTTTTAGAACCTTTGCTATTAGCTATACTTTACATATGTATCATAATACATGTGTTGAATATTTTATATCAGTCTACTTTGACAGTCAAATCAATTCCTTTCGTCTGTATTTTTTTTTTCTTTTTGTCTTCTTAATTATTTTCTTTCTATAGCAGACATAATAGTTTTTGAATGTATAAAAAATTTAATTCATACCCCTTCATTATCTTCTTTTAGTTTGATTGCTGTGAAGATAAGTCTTTACCAACCATGATGTGATTTAGTCTTATCAGCCCTATTAAAGGACTTATACATGTCCAATTTGTCTGTGGGCTCTAGTATTGTTAAATAGAGAGGGTGCAGGTTCAGGAAGAGCAACAGCAACATACTGATGGTGTATACCTTGCTTTATCTCTGCATTTTTTAAATGGCTATAAATTACATGTGAAATAAAGTATACTTGAAAATGGTAAAGTTTGTGTAGATAAAATTGTTAGCCAGCTTTTGTGGAAGGTCCATGCACATAAGTGCGGCGTTTTTGTTTTTCAATTTTTTCAATACAGTAATGAATTTTTGTGACATGATCCGACTTAATAAAGCTTTCATTTTCTGGTCCAGATTGAACAGGGTTTAGACAGGCTTATCTACCTTGATCGCAAGCTCCATTCCTATGGCATGACAGATGGAGATGGAATAGTTGTAGCTTATAAGGATTGAACTAACGACTATGCTTGTAGACATATAGTTTTGGTTTTCAAATTCTGTATTTTTATCAGAGGAGTAAGTTATCCAGGGTAAAAAATTAGAGGGCAAATGCATCAATATGAATGTGATATGTATGTGCGTGAATTCTGGCAGCTACATGCCTTTACAAGAAATCTTAAGTCCACTTGACCCAGTCTTAATGAGAAAATTATGAGAGATAGGAAGCTATGTACAGTTTTATGTATTTTTCCCCTCTTAATTGCATTTTTTGAAGATTAAAGTATTGGATTCGTATGTAGGTCGATTAAGAAAGTTTTAATACTGCAAATGTGTGCTGGTTTTTACGTTTTTAATACTGTATTTAAAGAGTATTTCCAGCTTTGCTGTGTGAGTAAGCTGATGGGTTAAGATTCGCAAATCCCACAAATATTTCTTTGGGCCAAAGATTTCTATTTTTTGCAAAGCTAATTTTTAGAAATTAAAGGACAAGTGGGTCTGTTTGAATTCGCTTCTGATAAATACTAAAGATATTTTTTGGTGCCAGTTTTTTTTTTCAATATTTTTTTAGTGAAAATTAGGGCAGGAAAGATTATCTTTGATTTGATTTTTTATCAAAGTTCCAACGTAACACATATTTAATTGAGAATAAGTAAATTGTGTACAGAGTAATGGTTGTGTCTCAAGTTTACATACAAAAAGCCCTACCTCCTCTATCAAATAAGCTTTCCTAAAGTTTATTATTTTTTTTTTAATTTAACACTTTTTTGACTAGATGCATGGTTATACCATATCTTCAACCACTTTTCATGCTTTCTGCTTTCAAACTTTGTATGCTTGCTTTAAAAATAATTGTTTAATTTTTTAAACTCATTTACAAATTAAAAAAAAAGTGATTGATAATAAGATCCTTACACATTAGAAAATCATTCACTGGGAGACGATAAAAAATAATTTAAAGATTTTATTTTCAAACAAACCTGAATGATAGATAGAACTAAAACATCAAGAAAGTTTCATAACTAAAACACCTACACGCACATGACCGAAAAAAAAAAAAAAGAGAAATATCTTCAATGTTCGGATATAATTATGATAGTAGCTATTTGTAACTCTTTTATTTTCTTTCAAATTTTAGACATCCTTCATAGTTTCCTGCACATATGACTCAAAAATGAAACTTTGATCGAAAAAATATTATCAAAAATGTATTTGCACTGAGCCCCTACCCTCAATTTCCAGACAATACAGAAAGAATTGGCTCCACAAATGTGCGTTACTTACTTAAGCAACATTAATTTCATTGTATGCCTTGCCCACTATGTTCTTTTCATCTGGTGCTGCAATCATGAGCTCAAGTCCATATAGGAACTTGTAATCACTGCCAATTGATCATACAATTATTCAAGCACAAGTGAAGTGATTAGCTAGTCAATTCAAATAGCATTTACAAAGAGAGGGGAAAAAATGTACCTTTATATGGTGGTTGGGAACAGGATCATTTATCACATGGAAAATATTTCTTTTTTTAATCTCAATGTTTTCCCATCTTTATCTTTTGTAAAACATTTTGTTTTGGTTTTTTTTTTGTTTTTGTTTTTTTTTTGGGGGGGGGTTATTTCGGAAACTGGGATGCATAGACTTTCTTATGTTACTCTATTAAGATACTGGCTTTTGAGATAAGAAGTTGTCTAAATTGATTCATATCTACTTTAAATAATGTTAATTTGAATGAGTCCCTTATTTATGTATATGCAATGACTTCTTAGTAAAGAAAATATAATGCAATCTGAGCAACTGCTTTTGCTGATATTAAATTATTATCAAAAGAATCCAGAATGGCCAAGGCCATTTTTGTGAACACCATCAGGGTTTATAATGATATTGATAGAGTAAGCACAATTGAAGCAAGCAATTTGAAAGCAAAAAAAGTATCCCTGGTTTACAACCTTGTCTGAATTCAAGAACGAAGGCCAATATAGGTGAGGAATTATGAAGATTTCATGTGATGCATATAATTATGCAAAATGAATTAAAGCCAAATTACACGTTTTAAATTCTTATTTATAGATTTAAACAGGTAGACACATGGGGATGGGGAGCACTTAGGGGGAGATCATCATAACCAGAGAAAGTTACTGTGATCGTCTTCTGTCGCATTTATCAAATTCCATTTAGTTGCTGAAGTCAACCTTTTTGTCTGCTTACTCTATGCAAACTTCACATATTGCCCTTGTGGCTTGTTGTACTTAACTGGCCTCTTTTGTTTTTGCCTTCATCCATCTTTCTGTCTTTGAGCTTCTTAACTTTCATAGTTGAAGTTCATACAAATTAACAGTCAAATATCTTTTATTTCTAAAAGATGATTTAATCATGAATATGTGTCTATGTATATATGGTCTTTCACGGATATATTTGAACTACTGTGCATTCATTCATCACTTACCATGTAGCCTTTCTGTAATTTTTAATATTTTTTTTTTCAATTTGGTTTTAAAACCGTATTGCTAAATTTTTACCTAAATTTTATGGGGCAATTTTGTAACAAATAATTTTGGATAGTTTTGCGAATGAGTGAGTAGGGGGAGGGAGGGCGGAGAATGATCCTGGAATTCATGAATATCCAAGTCTGTCAAATATCCTTATATTCTTTGCACTTTACACAAATTGAAATCTGTTATCTTTTCTGGTGTTGATTCTCTTTTCCCTTCCATGCCTTCTCTACCTTTGCACTTTCAGTTTTGCTGGTCTTTTGTTGCAGGGATATGAATTGAAGTCTTGATAAGTTGGTTGATAGTGGCCACATATATTAACTATGTACAAAAACCCGTCAAGACTTTGTACTAAACACATAGAAAGAACACTATGTACAAAATATAGGCTTGAAAACGCTTTATCTCTCAACAAATACTGATAAGCTCCATGTACGAAAAAGACTACAGCAAAACTTTTCCTCTTCGTAGCAATGCTCCTCTAGCAGATGTTAAATTGTTGAATATAATAATATGCTAGAATCCATAATGAGGAGGACAGGAATTTCAAAAACAGTAAAAAAAAAAGAGTCTTTACAATCCATTTATTTTCCCCACATAGTCATGTTAATTTAGGATGCAATCCATCTCTGAATTAGCGAGAACTTTTTATGTTTACAATAGTCATACAAGTTTTAAATCCACCAACCCAATGTGCATCATTAAGACGCCCACTCACACACATTCCTTATAATCCATTCATCCTATCCGTGGCAAAGCAAATCTACTTCAAAGAGATAAAGTAGGTAGAAACTCAATGGGGAGCTAGATAACATAACAGTCTTCAGAGAAGAAACCTCCTAGTAAGTGTTTCAGCCCTGAACTTCTGACACTCTAAGGGGGCCGGACCACACCCAGGTCATGACTCCCATGTGTCTTCCTGCTATCTAATACACAAAAATATTCTCCGTTTACAAACCTTTAATACCACTTTGGGAATAAGTCAGCAAATAACAGTTTTTGTTTGAACATATAATTGTAAAAACTAACTTTGATACAGTTTGCCAGTTATTCAATCTTAACTTTTTTAAACTAATACAAAAAAAAATATGCTGTATAGCATCACCTTTTAGTTTAACATTCCTGTTTCAGTGGTTGTCTCTCATTTCCCCACAAAGTTTGAGCTTTGAGCATATTTTTTCAGATGACATGGATATATTTTTTTTAATGATTTTTAGATAAAATGACCTGTGCATCCTTCAGAGGTTTATTTTCCCTTTAATTGATACTAATCATGCGAATGATTGCAGTGTGATTGATATAAAAGGTCAGTTATGTTCTTAAAGTCCTTCATTAATTCCATTACAAATGATAAGATCTGAAAAAAATTTTTGAATATATCCACATCTTTTCAGGGCTGAAAGACATTTGTTTTTATGTACACTATAGTTGTGATATATGAATATGACTCTGAGTCTTCTACATTATTAAGAGGTCCAGGCTTAGATCTCTGTCTTTACAACAAATAAGTACGAAAGAGTAACGTGAATGAGTCGACGCCCTTGATCTGAAACCTGTGATTTTGTGAAGAAAGATGGTTCCATTTTATAATTTTTTATGATAAACGTCTTATATTGTTCAAAACATATTCTAGCTTCATTTAACACTGAGATGGACTTTATTTGCGCAAAAGATGCAAATTCTACACACCTTAGCAATTAGTTCAGTTGCATGTGTAGGTAAATCACACAGAGGAAATATAATATATATAATACATGTATATGTGCACACATTAAACTATGAGTTGATTAGATCAGATCATAAGATACATCTTAACAGATAAGGTCAGGAACCTAAAAACTTATTATTATGAGCCTGGAGCCCAAAATGAAAGTCTCATCTATATCTCACGGTAAAGTTTTTCTTATGTGCAATTTTTTTCTCTAGTCTGACTGAACTGCAAACACTAACATGGTTTTTATTTTGCTATTGAAGAACTGTCTACCAAATTCTGATATTATTTTCTTTCATCAAGAATCTTCCTGCTATCTCTGTATTAAGAAGGTTCACTCTGCTGGTACTTCTGTTTGTTTACAGAGATGTTTAATCTTATGGTGTGTGCATAAGTTTTCAATTTATCCAAATGGATAAGTTAAAAGAAAATGTGAATTATTCCTTTTTTGATAAGACTATGCCAAATGCAAACGTCTTCTAGTTTTTCCAAATGATTTGTAATGATCATTTGAATTGGAGGTATTGGGAAATTCTAGTTTGTGTATTTTTAGTCCATGGTCTCATTTGCCGAGACAGCTGGGGATCTCAGGTTTTTTCTAACATTTTCATTCCTTGAGTTTTCAGTCGAGCCTTAGACAGAATGAAATGACAAGCAATTTGTGTTTTCATGAAACATATATTTTCTTTAGGTATTTTTAAGCAAATGTAAAGTAAGAGTAAAAGAATATAATTTTTTTAACAAGGGGCAAATAATAGTGACAAACAAAATACAAGGTGCAACAACATGGCACTTACAGTTAAAGTAACAGAGGGAAAGCATGGTTTACAATCATCTTGAAGTTGAATTATTGTAAACTTGACAGGTAAGCCTAAGGTTAAAATAGTGAAACACATGTTGCATGCCTTGTATCAGCTCCTGCAAGTGTAGAATATTATACTTGCCTTGTCTAAATCAAATTTCATGATCAATAACTTTACACAGCTTTTTGTTTTGTTTTTCCCCCTTTTGATTAAGTTAAGTTCTTCCGGATTATTCGGTTTTGAATTTTATTTTTGCTTTGAAGAAATTCCATTCCCTTAGAAAAAGAGAGAATTCGACAGGAATCTAAGTAACCCATTTTATGATTTCTCCAAGTCAAAATGGAAAGTACAGAAAATGATTAACACAAATAAATGTTTCAAAATTACACATTTTGTGTTTTAATCCAAAATGGAAAAAAAAAAGATGAACAAAACACAGTGCTTTGGGGAGATCCTGTGTGCATTTTGTATGTAAGAAGATCTTAAAGGAATATAGCGCAGGAAGTGATCCCTACTCTTGCAGCACTGCTAATGGTTTTTATCGGTAGATAAGTTTATGATTTTTTTTGCGATTCTTCAACAACAGCAATGTTACCAACTCTGAGTGCAGTTTTGCTTTTGATTCATTGATTTTTCTGTACCATATCTTGTTTTCATTTCAAGCCTCTTCTATATCCTAATTTAACTTTTTTAGCAGTTGGTGGGTCAATTGACTTTGGTCAATTTGTATAAACAAAATGAATCAATCAAAAGTACAAGTATTCAGATCTATGAATTTGATCGAGTATGTGATCTTAGAGTAAGACTGCATAACTACATGTATCTTTGTGCAGCCCATGCTTTTGTTATGATGAAAGTTTTTCTTTTTTATGCCAAAGGCTAATTTTGTGATGCATATTTTACTGCTTTTACCCCTGTTCTTACATTTTAAAACTTTTTTATCATTAATAAATTTTACAAAAATCAATTTGAAGCCCAGTGTGTTTTTTTTTCTATTCCCTTTTTGTGTGTTGTCTTAGCAAAGTTTGTAACTTGTAAAACATTCTATTCCTGTCAAAGTACTGTTCTCATGAAAGAAATTAAAATGGTCCTTGAAAATATTGAACAAGAACTGAATACGTTTAGAAAATGTTTGATTTTCCTCATTTCAGATATTTGGTGGTGAAGTATTGGTACATGTATCAGGCCTATGTTTACATCAGCGATCACTCTAATTAATATAAAAAGAAAAAGGTTTGGGAATGGGCAAAAGTAGGAGGCAAAATCTAATCGATGTCCACCAAAGTTGAGGAGCATATGTGTGTAGCCACACCACAAAATGAGGCGTTTGGCAGCAGAGAAATTATTGGATGAATGCAATTTTCCTTCAGAAATCTTGAAAGTTCTGCTCTAATTTCTTACTTTCCTTTTATTTCAAAAGTAAAAGCAGTTTAAATAAAGAAGATTTCGAGCGTTCTGAAGGAAAATGGCATTTACCCAAGTAGTCTTCTGGTGCAAAACGTCTTATTTCATGGCGTTGCTACACAAATATGCTCCTCCTAAATTACACATTTAATGCTGTATATGTTACTCCAAAAGATCTGAGGGACTCACATAAAAACTGCATGAACAAGGAAGTGCAGAAATTATTTATTTTGCCAAAGGATAATTTGTAAAGAAAGTAAACTTGAAGATCTGTGATCATTTTGGTTTCATAGTGATTGAGTTTACTGTATCCACATACATGTATTTGAAATCATAACCTCTATTGAGCTGAATTATTTTAAGAGAAATCCATATTTTTAATTGTATAAGAAAAAAAATTATCTTTTTTATTAGTTGCATTGCAGTGTAAGGCAAATTTTATGATCATTATTTTATTTTGATGCTATAATTTTATCACATTTTTGTTACAATGGTTACCACCTGAACAGGCTAGCCAATAATAATTAGTATATATTTCAGTTGCATAGTTAGGATTGCTGTACACACAAAAAGCGAGTAAAAATTTTACCATACTTATATTAAAACCACTCTTTTGATTTTAAGTGTTTGTTAGTTGGTAAACTAGAATCAACAGAGAAAAAAAATTTGCTATTGCATTATATGGAAACCATAACAAAGAAAAAAGTGGAACTAGCAATATAAGGCAACCCAAGTAGATCAGACACAAACTGGGATGTGATTTGGCTGTGCAATGTCATCTATGTAGTTATTTTCTGTCCTTTTAAAAAAGTAAAAAAAAATCTGTGTTCCCCTTGAAATTTCACATTCCAAAGCAAATTTCAAAAGCCTCCTTGATATTACAATGTATATCAAATGTGATACAGTGAAGCTTGGTGCTCTTTTTACCAGCTTATGATAAATGAAAAATAAACAATTTTTTTTTGTGTTAGACCTGAGCGGAAAAAAAAACTGTTAAAAGTTGAAACATTTAAATTATTTTTGAGTTGTCTACTTATTTGAGCTCAGTGATGTCTTGATCATTACTTCATCTGTCTTTTTAAATTTAATTAAAAAAACATTACAAACCAAGTTTTGGACAAACCTTTATCCATTCATGGATTCATTTTATTAGCTCAATATTAGATAGTTACAAAATCAGCAGTGCGCCTTTAAGCACTTTTTGTGTACATATTCATTTAATGAATATTTCGGAAGGATCTTAAAATAGACTGTGAAAGAACCATATCAGCCACTTTCCATTATTGCATTTGTATATTGAGTTAAACCTACCTAGGTTTAATCATCCTAGTTGGCTTAATTCAGTTAGACATGTAGAGTTAGAATCCAAACAAAAGCAACAATATTGAAATACCACAGAACAAGAATTTTTTTTCAAAGTTACAATGTATTTATTTTGAACTCACATATGTTCCAAAGAGCAAGCTGACTTTCAAACAAATGTGAAATTGCAAATGACAAATAGAAAGATCCTAATTACTTTGAAATCTAATCTTTACAACTTATTTCACACCATCAAACACATGCACACAGCCATATTTCTGAGTTTCTCCTGCTAGGAAAATCATACAAATCAAAACATTCTCTTTCATTTGCAACTAAACAGTTTTGTAGCAACTGCCACATCACTTGATAAATGTTGAAACAGGTCAGTCAGTTGGTCTAGAAATGCATATCCCAATTGACAGCCCCAGGGATGTTGTAGCCGATGATACCACCCTTGCCGATACATTCGCCAGCCACAAACCAGAAGAAAATCTCAACACCAACTAGCGTATTCAGCCAAGCATCCTGGAATTAAAAAGAAAGATTAGTTTTAATTCTGTATACATATTGAAATTTGTGCCAGTAAAGATAATCTAAAATTTTTTTCCACTGAAAAATATTCTGTTTAAGTCTGTTTTGTGGCATTTTTTTCTTTGTAACATTTTAGCTGTATTTCTCTGATGCTTATGGAATGACAATATGACCAATGTTGAACTATTTATAAGTATAGTTTAGTCATTGTGTAGGGCAAACAATGTCTGCCATGAATGATTCTTAGAGTGAATTTGAACTATGTCATGGTTTTGTGCTTAAAATGAAAGTCCATTAAAAATATTAATTACAGGTGAAAACAATTTGTAACTTTACATTTTAAGCAGGAAACTGGAAATGTGTAGAGATAGAGGAAAGAGAGTTTTCATGGATGAATCATATATGAATAATACTGCCTTTTTATGAAAGTTCTAAGGAACAAAATGTTTTAAAAAATAAAACCTAAAATGATATAACAGCTATTTAAAAAAATCAGTCACCACATTAGCTAGATTAAAATTATAAATAATTTGCAATATGAAGGAAATGTTTTGTCTCAAATTTATAAATTTTGTGTGGTTGTTTATATATACTATAATTTAACATTGGTGAAAATTGCCTTAATTCGAACAGGATATAAATAAATATCACTTTGCAGGCCTTTTAGCTCATATTACAGTAGGACATAGTGAAACCAAAAATCAATTCCTGTTCACTTAAAACTGTGTCCCAATGAACTTGGTGACACTTGACTTGACAGCTTATTGATATTATAAACTTCTATGTGCATTTGATGAATATCAATAAATTAAGCTGCATTATGTACATATATTTCCACTTATCATAGTTTTACCTATAGTATAATATCACCCCTTAAACAGGATGTTTTCACTTCTTGGGTCGCAGATCTATCAAACTCGGCAAAAATAATTTCATCATGTTGCTTCAACTAGCAGCATACAGATTTAAGATCTACTAATAAAAGTGTTTTCTTACCCTGACTGTCAGTTTTTTGTAAGCTCCTGTCTTGTAAGAGGTGACGAGGTTGGACAAGCCATTCTGTACCTCGCCCATGTCCCGCAAACTGGGTGGCCCAAGCTCAGCCTTGGAATATTTCCAGGCTGTGGCAAGGCGAGGCCGGCTAAACTGAACCAGCTCTGGAGAGAGTATAATACAGCACATTGTCACATTGTCAAAATGTATGTTCCTGTCTATCATAAGGGCCTAATGTCACGGTTTTCAATAGATGACATAGGAAAAATTGTTAATATTAAGTGAATAAGTCCTTATATTACCAGAATTTCCATAGCATGACAAGGCCCTTTTAACATCCCTAAATTATTCGCTTATCTTCTTTACCTTTCTTAATACTCCTATGAGGAGCACACAAATCTTAAAAATCTTCCTATGATCGAAAAAAAATTGGATCATGGAAGGAATTACAGTAACGCTTGCTACATTCTCGATTTCAGCAATTCCCCAATTTAATGCCAGTTATTGACTTGAGTGCTGAATACGCAGCCTAAATGCCCTGTCTGGAGTGGTAGAGGTGTTGAGGGAGGGCAGATAATGGAAAGCTAAGTTAGATACATATTTACTTTGTCCCTCTGTAGATAAGCCTAAAGACACGCCCACTGATAGCAAACATGAGGTAAACTAAAGAGTAACGATGTCCAGGTAAAAGCGATTATCTAGTAGTGCCTCATGGCATGTTTGATACATCGGAGGGAGAAAGAAGCAATGTAAACATGATTGGATTTGTGCATGCATGCAGGGGTCAGCAGCAAGGGCTATGGCAAATGATGAGTGGGGATATTGCTTGGTCATCAGTGCTCGAGATCATATGTCTAAATATGTACGGTTTGAGGAGATTTGAATTTTGAAAGAAAATGATCTTCCAATGATTCTTAATGAATGTACAAACCATAAAATTGTAAAAATAAATTGTTTTTTTTTCATTTTTAAGACAAAAAATAGAGGAAAGAAGAGAGAAAGTCTCCATATGCGGCAGTGTGGTAACACATAATTTTAATATATTTAAAAAGAGAGAAGCTATTAAGATATATTTGAACTCTGTCATGTAACCTTATATTATGTAATTTTTTTTTTTTAATACGAACCTACAGTACAACCCTTACTATAGAGAGAAATATTTCCTTTACATAATAAACATTTTTCTGGTCCTACATCACCCATGAGCTTCAATGACAATAACTTGTAAACTTCATTGAAAATAGAAGCAACAACACATAAAATATATAAAACATTAGTGCCATTAGCACAGACCGTCTAAAACGCATGTGTTTCATGATGATACTCAGTCTAGTCACATGTCCTAGTATCTCAAGTCACTTATTTAATTAAAAGGTGATGATGAGAAAAAGACCTCGAAAGATTATTCCTGTGCTTCTCAGTCAGGTGATAACAAATTCTTTAAATTTTACAACCCTCAAAAGATGTCATACTAAATAATACATGGGTAAATTTGTAGTCATCGGCCCAACTCACTTTAAGCTTTAAAATTGTGTTTTTCTTAATAAATTTGATATGCTCAACATGGATATGAAGATTTTATTCATCGCAAATAAATTTTTTTCAAGATATAAACATTTTGAGCTGCATTATTTCCTTATGTTTGTCCCAGTTCTGTATACCAATCCGCACTTTTTTGTATACTAATTAGTTCTGCTGAACCAAAGTAAAGATCGTAAGACGTGATTTCACTCACTTGGATTATTCCATTCTATATTTTATTTTATATTTCCTTTACATTTTGAAATATTAATTATGTAATAATTTGATTTAAAATGTTATAGCTCTAAAATCCTACTTAACTATTACTATCCTATTAAATTACAAGTTTCAAATTTGTCGAGAAACGTTTAATTGTGAAACCAAACGGGAGTTGGGCCGATATCAGCAAATTTACCATTTTTTTTTGACATAATTTAAGCTTTAGTTTCAAATGGAATCAAAATTTCTCCTAAGAGTAAGAAGCAGCATCCAAAGAAACAATTAAGGTTTAAAATTTTATCAAGTCTTTGATTATAAAATAAACATCTAGAATCAAGATCTACAGGAAGTGCATAAATGAGAAGAATGGGTATATTTCATAATTTCTTTGACATGAAAAATCAGAGAGGTCCAGAAAATTTTTACACTGTGTCAGCTGGTAAGATAAAAAAACAAAACGAAAAAACTCTGCTCCATTTTAAATAGTTTTGTGATTAAACTTTTAAATTCTGTGTATTTCACTTGATTATAGCATGTATACACATATACTACAGCCTTTTGGTAAATTTGCAGATATCGGCCCAACTCCCGTTTTACAAGGCTTCACAATTGAATGTTTCTCGACGAATTCGAAAAATGTAGATCTAGTTTGATGGGATTTTGGAGCGTCACAAAAATGCTTATTTCTTGAAAATTATGTATTTGTGACGATTAAAACCTTCATATTCGTCTTCAGCATATCAAATTCATTTTAAAGAAAAATACAATGAAAGTGAGTTGGGCAGATAACTGCAATGATACCAGCATTTTAAGTAAATAAAAATTAACATCGTTTGTCCTTAGGATATAATAAAGAATTTTTCAAATATTCATTCAAACTCTTGCACTTTGTCTAGATCTAGACTTATCTAGTCTAGTCCTAGATTCCTAGATCAGGTAAAACTTACAAATCACCTTTACCCTAGCAAAAAAACAAAAAAAAAAACTACGAAAAAATAAAATTTCATCGCCGCAGAAGAAGACGGCGTGAGAATACAATAATTCCAATAGCGATGGATTATAAAACCAATCATGTGCAACATATAGAACTAGTTATACAGAACCCAATGATGATAGTATCACTCACGGTTAGCCCTTCTTGAGAAGTATGATACGACCTTCGCCATGTTTGTTTGAGACGGTAAGGGGACAAGGGAGACGAGTACAAATCAAAACGCAGAAATACACCGGCGAACTCGAGCTCTTCAGTTACAAATGGGTAACCGTTATTTGCACGCAACAGAGCAAAATGAATAGCTAAGTGAGAGTTGAAGTTACTATCGAAATCTAAACACAAACTTTTCCTGCAGCTTGGATTTGCCTTCTGATAAAGGAAAAGTTTTTGCGCAAATGAGTAGTACAAACTGCATACTGCTGTACAGCGGTCGTTTTGATATCCTCCGCAGATTTAATTCCAAACTTTGTTCTGCAATAATACTCGCTATCCTTCCCCCCCCCCCCCCAACCCCCGCTTTTTTTTTTCAAAGTAATTATAGACAGTGGAGCCCTCAAAACAGTGATTGCACATTGCACACCTATGGTTCAGCCTCAAGCCTTTTCTAGACGTTTTCCAAGTCGAAAAGATTTTAAATTTTGGTTAATAAAATACTAGATTAGTCTATGTACCGAAATTAAATAGTTTACATTTCTCTCTTGCAAAAATCAGTATATTTTATGTGTATAACACTAAAAATTAATTAAATGTTCTACTTTTTTCAACATCTCTTTCTAGTCTTCCATCTTTCCAGGACCCGTCTGTTAAAAAAATCTCAATAAAAATATGGTTAGTAACAAAGAGGTACTCCATTAAATATATTATTTTCCATAATGACAAAATATAGAGAAGAGAGAAGAGTACCTGCCTGTGCCTTTGGTACAGAATATAACTTGCAAAGTTTCCCATTAAAAACTTAATGATACTCTCATTTCATACATCATACAAAAAGGAGATAAGTATAATAAGAATAAACAAAATAGATGGTGAAATAAGACTGTCGATCTGTAAAATGGGATACACAGGTCTACTTTTAGACAAAGGCAAGTCATTTCAACTTTATTTGTTTACAATACCTGAAATAAATATTTTGAATTCAAATGACTCTGGTATGCAAAGATTTTGTGTTTTGTTTTGTTTATAATTCCACGAAGACCCATTATGCTAGGTGTTGTCCATTCTTGATAACCCTGAAATTTAAATCTGATGCAAAGAACAAGAGTATAAACATTTTATTTCACCTTCATATCTACTCCCCACTGTTTATTTATTTGTTGGAGCGGCATACAACGTTGAAGATACCTTTGTCTTTTACTTGAATCGTTGTAATGAAGGGTAAATGTAAGAGAGGTGTTCTTCATATAATATTGATGCCGTTAGATCGATGTTATTGTGGGGTTATTGACTTGGTTTTCATTCTATCAAATATCATTTCTTTTGAAAAGGTAATGGGTGACAGTTTGGAAGCAAGTAAAAATGAGAGAACAGAGAGCGAGAGAGAGAGAGAGAGAGAGAGAGAGAGAGAGAGAGAGAGAGAGAGAGAGAGAGAGAGAGAGAGAGAGAGCGCTTTGCTCCTACTTTTCTTTGATTAACCTGTAGCCTGGTATTAGGCTGCTTAGCTCTGAAGGTATCTAAACATGTTTGGTAGACTATGTGAGCAGAATTGGCAAGTTTTATGTTCCAAAATGTGCGTGTATGTGTGTTCTAATGAGCGAAGCCAGCTTCATAAACATTTTACCATCCAGATCACCCACTTGCTTCTCTGCCCTTCCTGATTGGAACTTGATTCTCTGATGCTTTACGTCTTGTTTGAGCAGTTAGGGTTTTTCATCTCATTTTTAACCTCAGATTTCCGCAGTGGTTTCCACACCACTGTGGTGATGAACATGGTATTGATTTTCTACCATCTTATCTCATGGGGGAAGCTCTGCGGCTGACTCGGCAAACCATAGTCCTATGGTTCCATTCTTCTATCAGTCGATAACTTTAAAGCTTCCCTCATACACAGTCATGAGATTACAGTAATTAGAGGAGAATAATAAGAGAATTAGACTAATCTCAGTATAACATAGTAGGGATCATTTGCAAGGATGTTGAATAAAGCACCGAGTTATTCAATGACAATGGCGTTATTGCTTATGTTCAAATTGCGCAAATTCAAGTCAAATTAAAAAAAAAAAAAAAGGAGTGAAAACAAACAAAAAAAAAAAAAAAGGCTGTACAATAACACTCTTTTCAATATCCCTGATTCGTCGCCAGAATTCATGACTAGATTAACTAATCAGTGCAACGTGGCATTATCATAATATTAATGTTAGAGCTTGCGATTGAATCAATAGCACTTATCACATGGCACCAATCGCCTTACCATTTCAAAACCAGTCAGAGTTACCACAGGCCCCCCCCCCCTTTTCCTTCTCTCTCTCTCTCTCTCTCTCTCTCTCTCTCTCTCTCTCTCTCTCTCTCTCTCTCTCTCTCTCTCTCTCGGTACGCACTTTTTGATCGACCACTCATTATTTTGCGATATTAGCCAACCAGCTTGTTCTTCAATGGCGCAGTAACAACTCCAGTTTCGTCTATCCGTGACTCTATCGGTATGCGAGTGCCTTACCTTCATTCACGATACTGAATAAAAAATTCAATAGTTCTTAAAAAAGCCAAAGTGGACATTGGAGATGTATCTAAAAGTTGGCATCGGAGAGAGTTAAGGTTCGAACAGAGTTGAAGCATAATTGTGCTCCTGAATTCCAATGGTTACGTGAGAAACTGGTGTGCCCAAAATGTCCAAGCAATGAACTAAACAATCCTTTATCACATAATTGATTATTGTTCTTTCTCTCCTGTTTCAACCATGTATCGGATTAAGTATGGACTCTGTTTTGGAGTCGAAGGCTCTGATTATTTATTTTGGCCTCTTTAGAGGCATTTCATAAGTTAACCTACTGCCAGGTTTTGACAGAAAATCCGTTGTGGGAGCCGGTCCAGTGTTGGCTGAATGGCGATGTCTTGGAGAGATTGAGAAGGTATTTCAAGAGTTTTGCTTTAAGAAATTTATTTCTGTTGCTGCTGACGGGAAAAATTGCTGTATCAGAAAAAATACCTTCTCTAAAAGTGAGGCAAATTCAAGAGAAGATTTATAGCCTGAAAGAAATTGAAGGCTTCTGTCCTATGGTTTGTGGAGATTCTTCGGGTATTTTCTCTTCGTCTGAGAACTTGACGTGGATTCTGCTCCTCCGTTCTTTGAGCCCCAAAAATCCAAGCAATTATTAGATGCAGCCAATATCATTTATCGATAAATTGTTAACTGTACTCTCCTGCTTAGACATTGCATTCGACCGATTCCTATGGAGACACAGATGGTGTCTTTTGATATAAGGCACTTAATGGGATAACTTGCTCCCAGCTTTTAACCACAGTGGAAGCTAATCCAGAATATACAGAATGATGTTTTTTTCTAGTAATTGAAAAGTTTGCAGTTCCTTCAAGATCGACAACCTCCTTGTGGTTTTCTCTTCCATGCTTTAGTTGACTAATCCCAAAGTGTTTTTTTTTTTTCTTGTTGTATATCCTTCTTTTTTTTTTTTTTTTGCTTCATATGGACTTTCTCTGCTTTCCAGGAAAGGGAAAAAATAAAAAAAAAGTGTCCACACACTTTTGCCATTGTTTTATACCGTTCACCAGTCGCATAATTATGCGTTGATTTGCCAACCTTGTTCAGTGCCTTTTACACTCTGATCCTTTTAGTTGATAATTAAATGTAGAGTTGTTGATTGCGAAGCTATCCGTACGAAGGACTCTGGATATAAGCTATATGATATTCTCAATTATTAACGTGATTGTGCATAATGCATTTGATCGCGATTTACGTGGGTTCCTGAATTTGTCTTGGTGTTCTCAAATTATTGGAGCTTCTCCGCCACCTTCATCAACCAGGACGGATCCCTAGCCGATTCTAAGTATGTGATACGATGATTCCACTGACAAGAACCAATCAGATTGTCCGTCTTCACAGCTGATTGAACACGGTTCATCCACAAGTCCTAGAATCTAAATAGATCTATTTCTACCAAACTCAAGTTACAGTTATATTATAAAGCTAGATCCAGGTCTAGTAAAGAATCTACATCCGGACTTAAATTTTATTTCTACCCTTCTTAAATTTCTAGGTCCGTGCGTTACACTTTCAATATATTCGAAGATTATCGAGATAATGCGGAGCACCAGTTAAGAATGACCAACTTGCCTCTAAAGGGTTTCAGTGTGATTTGAACCAATCGTGTGATTATGTAACGCTTTGTTTATTTGGTAAGTACCGGTAAAACGTAATCAGTAGATGCATTTGAGCATTCAAATCGTGCCTTTCAACTAAAGTATTTATTCAAGTGGGCACTCCTTTACACTGATGGTCCCGTTTGTTTACATGGAAACGGTGTGCATTAAAATAATAATAATCTTATCGTTTTTTTTTTAATTTTCCCATAATGAAAATTGAAATAGAAATGTAAACTACATACTCCTTAAAACAAAAACTTAAAAAAACCCTTGCCAAGCGCATGTTGGCTTCCATGTGAACAAACTGGACCATCAGAGTATAGGAGTGCCTCCTTTCTAATATGTTTGTGTCACTACGCTATTTCAATTTGCTTTGTTGAGTCAACTTAATTACAAAACCGGCCTAATATACCCAGGTCTAGACTTCTATGTACTATATTGCCATCAGCATATAAAACTTCAGATACGTTGATTTGACAACTAAAAAAAAAAATTAAAAGTACCAATGAAGATATGTCGCTCTGCTATTTACTCAAGTAGGATAACACTCATTTTGCAAAAAAAAAAAAAAATCAGAAACAGTTTTAGTCACATACGTTGGTCTGTCATGGGGGGGGGCAGTATAATTAGATCTTGGTAGGTATTAAGGTTCTCAGACCATTTTGTAAAGTGTTATTTTGTTAGGCTCTTTTTTCCTAATGGGACAAAACTGCTTAATCTTAAATTTATCTCAGTCTTGATCATGATTGGTTAATTGCGTCATGCAGCATGTAAGATTAAGAGTGCTCAGCCAGGTTACTAAAGTAATCTGCTAAGCTGTACTACTAGATAAGCTCAATGACAATCAGTCAGGTGTCCTGCTCTTTGGCGAAGACGATCATAACCTTCCAGTTCCACTCCTTTCTTTTGGTCCCTTGACACTTTTAGTGCATCTGTCACAAAAAAAGGAAGTTTTTTTTTTCTAACCTGCTAGTAAGATACAGAGAATATATATATATATCTTACTAGAATTTTTATAAACCGTAAGAAAATAAATTACGAATAATACAGACTCATCTGTCAACCTTTTTAATTGATAGTCGTAAACTTAGTGACTCACATTAAAACCAATGACATAAAGTTATGAATCTTATTGAAGCTATTTGATATATATATGCAAAGAACTCCACAGGTGAACATGCTAATCATTCTTGGTAATTGTGGTTAAGCCACATCTAGGTTCTTTTACAGTACGCTTCCCTCTCTTCTACTGTTCTAGCTTTGAATGTCTCTAGACCTTGTTGCTTTTTTTCTATATTTGTGTTTATTTGTGGGTTGTTTTTTTTTTTTTGTAATTAAAATAAAAAAAAAATCAACTTGTTTTTTTTTGCTATTTTCTTATTTAAATTTATCTAGATCTCGGTGGGACTTCTGTTTGGGTATGTTCGTTTAGTATATAATGTATTAAGATATGTAAAGGATATAATAATTATGATGCCGTAGTTTTTTTTGTACTGGTAATTCATTAAAACAATAATTTACACATACACAATCCAAGTCCAATCATTTTCTATGGCCTTACAAACAAAGTCCTCTTTAGTATGATAGAGGTACTGTACCAGTTCAGAAGTCATTCCTAGATGATCTGTTGTTATCTATATTGTTTAATTTTTTTTTCTCTTTGTTTCAGAAATAGTTTTGATGATTTGCATTAAACAAAACCCCTAGAATAGTTTAAAGCTGATCTTTCTTCTCAAAAATATTATCAGGTAAATTTTTTTCGTTAATTGAGTGATTTTTTTTAACGAAGCCTACGTATTTACCTTTCATTGATTTTAGATATTGTAATAAATCACATTCAATGCTATTAAATTTTTATTGTAAAGTCTATCATCTTTACATTTCAAAGTTTTCTCTTCATGTTTTTCTTTATTTTATTCCAGAACTGGTCTCTTTATTTCTTCCGCTGTCATCTAGACCCCATTGTTTGTGGGCCGAATTTAAGGAAAAGACTTTAAGTATAACTGGACTACAGAAATGGATCTAGTGCTTCATTATACCGATCGTTTCTTCTTCACTCCTTATGTGTACCCTAACACCTGGCTAGAAGACAACCCATTGCGTCAGGTTATTTCCCTGCTGTTGATTGCCAACATAGGTGGTTACCTTTTGTATTTCATTGTAGCTGGCCTTAGCTATGTCTTCATCTTTGACCACAAACTGATGACTCATCCACAGATATTAGAGGTGAGAGAAAATTGATGTCATTGTATTTATAATTATTACTTTTTATCAGGCTGTCCTCTGATGAAAATATCGCTGCACGCTGGATGATGTGATTGCACCTTTCAAGGTGTACTTAGCTTAATATCTCTCCTAGAATCTTATAAACAGCTACGCATAAATGTAAATCCTAAGAAAAGCCAAGATTACTCTGGGAAAATAATGAGAAAGGAATGTTAAAGTGCAATTTTATTATCACCCTGTGAGACTCGAATGTTGATATTTGTAACAAATTAGAGTCATGATAAGTGATATAAAAAATCTCCTTAAATGTGAAACAAGTCTATATATGTTTTATATTTCTGTTTTGTTATCAGTTAAGATTTTAAGCTTATCAAACAAAATATGTTCAACTTCAAAACAGATTGTTTTAAAAAATTCAACAGCACTCTCTGTTTAGCCTCAATATGATGCCTGGTGGGTCATTTCAATCTTGCTAGATACAATCGGATGGGCCACTGCATCTAAAATATTACCGAGTTTGTTTTTATAAAAGTCATATCACTTCATTTTTTGTGTCTGACTAAGGTGTAAAGCAGAAAGCTTAGATGTTTTGTTTTGTTTTGTGCATTTGGGAGCTTTACTATACTTATTTTTTTTTTTTTACGGTGCTTTACAACTATTTAAAGTGTTTTGTTTTGTGCATTTTGGAGCTGCACTATATTTATTTATTTATTTTTTTTTAACAGTGCTTCACAGCACTTCATTATAGCATCTCTATTTCAAGAGTATGTGATGAGATTATGATATTGTGTCAAATGTTTGACATGCAAATCATAAACTCCATTCAATTGGAATAGTACAGGTTGCAAGAAAAATATATCTAATGCAATGGCATTATGTCACTTGTTTTTTTTTTAATGTTCTTAATAACAGAACTAAAGTAAAAAATTTGCTTTTCATTTTGAAGGCTTATTTTATAACTGTAAGTTTTTTCTTTGTATTGATTCAAATTCTGTGGGTTAAAAAAAATGCCCAAACTGTGTTTTGTAATGTGAAAATTTATTTGAAAATAATCAGTGTCAATATCTACTTTGGAGATTGCAAACTCTGGTACAATCTATGGCCATCATTTGAAACAGAGTATTTATGATTACAATACTGTAGCAATGAAAACTACCAGAGATACTGTGATACTGATGGTTGAAAGTCAACTGGATGATCCATTTCACAATTGTTGAAATAATTATTGAGCTGGACTTAGTTAAGAAAATAATGCATTATCTGAAATCAAAACGTCTCATTCAGTTTTTATCTCTGACACGTAAAGAACCAGATTCGCAAAGAGATAACTGTGGCTGTGCTGAGTGTTCCTTTAATGAGCATCCCTACCGTGGCAATCTTCTTCCTGGAGGTCAGAGGTTTCAGTAAACTCTATGACAATGCTGCTGACACGAGGCTCGGTAGGTTTTATGGTCAGGTTTAGATTTTCTTAACTATCATTACATCAAGAATTTGGGTCTAGTGCAATCGTTTTGAACTTGCAATTTAAATTAAAAAGGAATGACCGAGACATAAAAAGTGTTTGTGAGCATGAGTGATTGAATATGGGTAATTTATTTTTAAATTTAGGGACTTTAAATAATACCATATTATCCATGTGCTATGTCCAGAAGTCTCACGGATTGATATTTCTTTCAATTCTAGGCATGGCGGGTGTTTTCTTGAGCATGTTTACATTCATTGCTTTCACCGACATGTGCATCTACTGGATACATCGCTTTTTGCATCACAGACTGGTGTATCGTCATCTGCACAAGTTGCATCATAAGTGGAAGGTAGGTGGTCCATTACCCATTCTTTTTAAACCTGGAAGTAAACCTTTACACATGGTTGAGCTGTCTGTATAAATCTTGTTTAATTAGTCACTTACAGTCTTAACAAGGTATCTGAAACGGAGATTGGCCACTCATTTTGAAATTTCTTTTTCTCCTATCCTTTGTAGTACTAATAAGTTTTTATTTATTAAATAAAAGGAATCGATAGTAGTGCTCTCGTAACTGAATATGCTAAATGTAAATAAACCATTGCTCACCTTTTTGAACTACCTACCTTTTAAAATTGAGAAAACTTAGCTTAACTAGAAAAATTATGTTTTAGAGGAATTAACATTACAGATGGAGACTTGGAACTGGAAGTGTCCATTATAGAGGAAGAGATGAAAGTTTATGGTCAAAAGCTACAAGTGTAAGAATAAGCTCCTTTAGAGGTAGATGTACAAAGATGTTACCTTGTCAGTTTAATAAGCTGTTCATAAGTTGATTTTCCTGTGGAAAAATGAAAGTCAAGATAACAAATGCCTTCATGACCTGTAATGCAGTGGAATCTGCTTGAAGTCACCTCGCTCTAAGTCAATTCTCACTTGAAGTCAACATCACATTACTGTCCGTGTTTTTTCGTTCATTGTTTAACTAATGTTTTTGTGATAAAGTCAACGTCTTCGGGACGTTTTTGCTTAAAATCAACACCTCGTAGTGGATAGGCAAAAAAAAAAATTATTATTATTATTCACGCGAATGTTTTACACGGCTTCGATGAAACAGGCTGATCAAGTGTTTTTGATGAACGGAAATATTTTCAAAGTCAAACTTCATGTTTTTTCTTTTTTCATTTTTTACAAAGGTGCCTACACCATTTGCAAGCCATGCTTTCCACCCTGTAGATGGTTTCCTCCAGAGTCTGCCTTACCACATGTATCCATTTATCTTTCCTTTGCACAAGGTCAGCCATGGTTATGTACCCTTCTCTCTTTCAGTGTTTGAGAAACACTTTGTATAAACTTCACTGTGAGGATAGATTATTCATTGAATAAATGTATGACTAATCTCACAAAGGCAAAGCAGAAGAGTAAATCCCAAATCAAGCAGTGACTTTACATAAACTGTTTACTATGAACAGAGAGTTTATGTTAAATTTGGCCACCATCCAAACTCTGACAATAATGATTGCAGGGCATCATGCCTGCAAACATAAAGAAGACTCACGGAGAATCAAGAAAAAAAATTGTACATTTATAAAGCCTCAATCACAATTACTTTTCATTCTAAGAGATACCTTAGCAAAGATAGCAAAAAATTCTCTCAAAGTGAAAGCTATCTTTATGCAGATAGAAGCACTGATTGTGTTACTTTTGAGGATGCAGGATAGATCAGTCTGTAAAGTTTTAGAAATTCAAGTAGGAGGTCCTGAGTTCAATTCCAGGCTAATTTGGACCTCACGGAGACCAGTCAGCATTACAAGTGTAATCTATATATGACATGGTCAAACATTAAGAAGACTGTTAACATTGTGATAATCAGTTCTTGTAGATGCATCCCATTTCAGGTGTGGTGGGAAAGTAACAGAATAAGTAAACATAAGGCGGCGCATTTTACTTGAAAATTTAATGGCCTGAAGTAGTTTCCAAAAGCAACCATGCCCTTTGTAGATTGAATTTATAAAAGTATTGAATTATTTAATTGTAGTCTGGGCAATATTTCACTTTTTAGAGGCGTTAACAATAACACACTATTTATTTTCTATCCCAATAGTTGACCTATCTGGGCCTATTTGTGTTTGTCAACATCTGGACGGTGTCCATCCATGATGGTGACTACCGAGTGCCTAAAGCTTTGCAGCCACTTATCAATGGAAGTGCACACCACACTGACCACCATCTTCTTTACAACTACAACTATGGCCAGTTCTTCACACTGTGGGATCGCATTGGAGGCTCGTTCCGAAATCCAAATGCGTTTGATGGCTGTGGTCCATTGGACACGATAAAAGCTCTGGAGAAAGAAAGGGCATCAAACGGGAAAGTTGAGCAATTAACCAATGGTCATGTTAAAGAAGAGTAAATCATAAATGAAAATCAAATGTGCCAAATGTTTTGAGATTATGTTCTTTTTATGGTGTGTTTTTATTTTCTTCATAAAGTATACCTATGTTGTGATTATTTCAACAGAGTCATCGTTGAAAAGTACCTTTCCTTTCTTTTAACTTTTTTGAAGAACTTTTTTTTATGTTTGAAACAGTACTTTACTTTAAGTGTAAAGTCAGAATTTTTTTCCCCTTTGTTAAGAGGATCAAAATGCAAACATTGATCCAGTTCTGGGAGTAATGTTGGATTTTTATCTTCATAATTTTTTTGTTTCAGATTATTGAACTAGTTTTTGCGAGGACTGAATTGTTGCTGAGTAAACAGGACTTTTATATCTCTAATGTCTCTCGCGTCCATGGTTATTTATCAGATCTCTGTGATATGGATGAAAATTGAAAAATACTTATAATACAATTGTATGCTTATAAATACCAAATTGCATTTTAAATTTATACTATTCAGCTTTCTATTGTTTTCAATTGTTTCCAATTTTATATTATGTGTTAGATTTCACTGAGATGTTAATAAGTTTACGCATCATAATCAAAAACGAAGACAGTACATTTCAAGACAGGTCGATCAACACTTCATAATGTTATTCCTCAATTACTTTATTTTTTGTGTTTTAACTCCAGATTCTATGCGAAAAAAAAATGAAAAAGTGTGATCCTATGTAAGATATTGTTTATCATAATGAAAATTATTGGGATTTTTGTTTTTTTTTTATCTCAAAGAAAACTTTTTTTTTATTTGGAAAAATTTTAGTGAGAGTAAACAGCAATATTCCCCCCCCCCCCATATATATTGCTCTCTTACATTCAATAGACAATCAGATAAAGACACTTAATATATTTTTGACTGTTTGTTTCTTTTTAAGCTTGTAAGCTTGATATCGCTTTGCTTTTCATCTTATCTTAACGGAAACATGTTGCATTTTAAATTTTTACCACACATAAAACTTTATTTATGTGAAAAGAGTGCGTAACTCAATGTGGATCTTTCCAGTATTATTTAGAGGAACATTTTTTTTGCTTTTGGTAAATTTAATCAATTTCCTCCTAGGAAGTCATTTTCAAATGAAGGAACTTTTGATATTTCTGTGTATGCTCCTCTAAAGTTATATAAAGTATAAAGCTTAGGGATTTGACTTTAAATAAGAGTGTCTGCCCTGATATATGTAGGGACCTTCTTCTCAAGTTAAATACCTATTTTGCTGTAGTTGAGCAATGGCCGCATCTTTTTAGTTCTAAGCTGCGCGATTTAAATTTCAGTACGCACAATCTGTGATGGACAGACTATATCAACAAAACATTTCTAGCATCAGAAATGATAGCTGTTAAAACGCACTGCTTAGCAAGCACAGAAGCAATGGATGGAGATGTTGTGCAAAGCATTGGTAAAGAAAAAAAGATTGTTATAAAATACATTCTTTGGTGCTTTGATCCTTTTTTTTTCTTTCTTACCACTGATTTTTAAAAATGCTTTCTAGAGAGTTGCTTATGACATTTGGTTGATAGTGAATCTCACGGTCTTGAAACTAGTTATTACCCTTTTGCACACCGATCAGGGTTATGTATCGTGGTAATTGATAGTTCATACAAGATTTAATGGTGTTGAAAGAAGCAATGGCTGTACTAGTTGTAAAAACTTGCAGTATTGATGTTAATGATAGTGACAGTTAAGGAATTCAAATTTTCCTGTCTTTAATTTGTAGTTTGGAGTCAGATATATACATACATGAAAACCTATTGGTAGCTCAAGATGTAGGAGAAATGAAAGGAAATGTTTTGCTGTACTGTTCTCCTTAGCCATAAAATGTTTCCACAGGATAAAATCTGATCAAGAGTTGAAAGGCACATGCAAAAAGAAAACCAGATAGTGAAATCAACATTATGTGTTATTTGATACCTTTATGCTGTAAATAATATGCCGTAAAAGTTGAAGAGGTCTCCCTTGTGGATGTAAATCAGTCTTATTTTGACTCAGAACATTTATATTTTGCTTATTGTGCAAGAGTCCTGTGACGAACTAATCGTTTGCAAAGATTTGAAAAAGAGTTCCTCTTCATTATTCTTTGTGACTGTTCTGCCATAGCTTCAGATTGTTTAAGATTTCTTTAATCTGCTATTTTACTGCCTGAGCCACATTTTGCAAAACTCTTTTGATAATTATTTTACTCAGTTGGTTGTTTACATTTCTTTTTTAAGTTTGAGAGAAGTGAAAAACCTTGATCTACAGTAAATCAAGGTAATCTCAGACTTGTTCTATTGTTAGTACAAAAAAATTACCCGTTTTATAATGTAGAAGAACTGAAATATGATAAAACGATTCTGAGCAAGCTGCTGCTGAGGTTGATAACTGATAGAGAAATTAGTGGTTTTAGACTTGTTTGCCTGAAAGTGTTTTGAGCAATTTGTGTGGAGCGCTTCTAATCTTAAGTTTATGAGAAACTGTCACCTGGCCAGCCTTATGTTCACCAATCAAGCATGCACAATAAGAGATGCCAAATAATCTCAGTTCTGGAGACCTGCACTTTCTGAAGCAATAGGGGAAATCAACTCATTCTGTATTTTTCAAATCTATTTTAAGATCTTTTCAAAGGCATATTTTTATAAGAAGACTTGCGATTCCTGCAAAAAGTGCATAATGGTGCACTGCCGTTTGGGAATTCATAGCTGCACATTTATTTAAACCTACATGATTATGAACTTTAGAAAAGATCTATTTCTAATTGGTTTGAATTCTACATATTTAGCCAACTGTTCTCCTATGAAAATTCTTCTAAAAACTTCTAATTCGACTAAGAACTCCTGTAAAAATGCACATAGAGGTGCCCTGCTTTGTGAGAATGCAGAGCTGCCCATTTATTTATGTCTGCATGATAATGAGCTTTAAAAGGATTTAAAAATAGATTAGGGTTTTATCAGATTACTGATTAACTTACTTTTATGAAAAGAAAAAATGATTGGTAGATGAATCAAGGGATCACCATGCTATGTGGGAATTACTACAAAAAACAAACAAGTAGGTAAACTGAGATTAAGGATCTTGATTTAAGGTTTAACCAGTTAGCTAACTTGCAGCTATGGTTGAAAAAAAACTCTCAAGACCTGTTCCATCTGTTTTCATATTGAACATTACAATATTTTTTTGTGCTTTTACATAGATGTCTTTTCTCAGATTTTTCTTAGTCATTTTATGATTATATTTGTAAAGGTTTTTATTACACTAAAGGCTGGTTCTGTTTTTTTTTTAAATTTTTTTTTGTTTGATTGTGATACATTTTGTAAGATTTCTCACCTGCTATTTATATAAAGCTCCACGGTTTTATTTATGATAAGCTTTTAGGCCTGGAAAATGAAGGCAATGCTACTTGCTCAATTAGAATTACATGTAATTAATGAACTTGCTGCCTGACATTTTTAATAAGAATTGCGACTTTGAGATTTACTTAACATAAACACATTGAAGTCTGATGCAGTCAAATGACTTTAGAACACGCAGAGAATATAAAGGTATTGAAACTCTCACTTAGAGCAATATTGAGTAAAGAAACTCTCCAAAATATTTCATTATTTATTTCCAAGCTTGTCCTAAATTTGACCTATCAAAGTATCGGAGTCAAACTTTTGGAAACTCTAACCCTAAATCAAGGCAATTCTTTGAAATAATAACTGTGCATATTTTTGCTTCTTGTTTTGTCTCTGATTCTGCATCCTCTTCAAATGAGTAGCTTCTGAGAGCAGGAACTATTATATTGCCATTGCCTGTTTTTAAGGTTATGAGCAACGCAATTAACTTAGTGCCAAGTCATTGCAATCTTTGTAGCTAAACGAACCGAAACTAATGTTTCTGTCTTGTTGAATTGGGGTTGATGAGATGGGATATGACCTCACCACAAGATAGCCGAGGCTAGAATTGAATTGTTGCTACTCCATCTCGTCAGCCATTTTTTTTTACTCTACCGCTTATGCTTCCTACAATGAGCAGACCAATGTTCTCATTAACTGCAAGATTGCTATGTTTTTCACCTGACCAAAAAAAGTTAAATTGACAGTTTTCATAATTCCAGAATAAATCAAACTCAAATTAATTAGCAATTGAATAAATTTTTTTTTCCAAATAAAATGTGTTGGTCATAGCACTTTAATTTTCACTCTTGTCAATGATTCTGCCCATGTTACTATAGACCTAGTATGCTTTTCTAGGCACGACTTATTTAGTCAGCCCTGCATGAAAAGGCTTGTTATTTCAGCAACCATTTTCAAAGGAATTTTGTATGATTCAATTTTGAAAAGTGCACACAACCAAATAAATTTGTAGAAAAAATTATTTACTCCCCGGATGTCTACAATTTTTTTTTTGTATGAATTGTTTTCTAAGACCATTGTTTTTAAAATTATATTTGATAATAAACATGCCTCGAAATAGCTTTATTGTTGGTACGCAGTCATATTCATAATAAAATATTCTTGAAATTCAGTGTTTGTTATTATTTTATTATACTTGAATCATAATTTTTGTTATTTTATTATACTTAAATGGTAATTTTTGTTTTGCTTATAATTTCTCTGCAGCGATATTTTCTCAACAAAGTCACTTCTGGCTGTCCTTCAGATAAATAATTATGCATGTGTTCAGTTTAGATACTGTGCTGTCCATTCCACTCCTCATGAAACAATTTCCCCTTTTGTCTTGTCAGGGATTTCCTTTCCCAAATGTTCCTTTAAAAATACCCATGAAAGAATTCTTTATTAACTGGCAGTGAAGTTAAATAGTTTCGCTTCTAATAAATCGAAAGCTTTAAAAATCTTGATTTTTCAAAACTTTTTTTTTTGGTTGAATGTTTTATCTCAAATTTGTGATAACTGGGAAGTGATTTTCTTGCCCAAAACTTTGAGAAAAGCGAACTGATTTGTAATTTATTATTCAAAATAGAGGAATTCATCAACTTTATCTAGACAGTTCAACAATTTTGTTAAACAGGTATCTAGATCTAGCTAAGGCTCACCACTTTGCTAAGAGCAAAAGTGACCATTCAAACAGATCATGTATAGTTACAGCTGCCAGCTCTAGTTTTAACAAGAAGTGCAAGTTTCAAAAGATTGAGAAATGACTGCAGTTTTTTTTTCAATTTTTTTGTAATCTAGCACTATTCTGCAGAAAATAATTCTTAACAATGAAAGCATTCAGATTATTTTAGGTGTGTTGATGGCAATAGGATTGTTTTTTTTTACAAGATATTACTTAGAGTGGCTTTTGAATGTTTCAATCTTTCAATGTTAGACAATTATGCGAAATTGCATTGCAGATCTAGATAAATCCGTGTATGTCTGTTCAACAGAAGTGTAATATAACTACATGCATTTATATATAGATGGTGGTATGGATAGGTAAATAAATACAGAGCAACAAGGAGAGAGAGAAATACAACAGTATACCCATCCAGACAAAATACTCTTATCCTGTGTGTGTGAGAAAGAGAGAGCAGAAATAAATACAAGTCTAGCTAGTCAGTGAGAGAGAGAGAGAGAGAGCAGAAATAAACACAAGTCTAGCTAGGCAGTAAGAGAGAGTGAGCAGAAATAAACACGTCTAGTTAGTCAGCAAGAGAGAGAGAGAGAGAGCATAAATAAACACAAGTCTAGCTAGTCAGTAAGAGAGAGAGAGAGTGAGCAGAAATAAACACGTCTAGTTAGTCAGTAAGAGAGAGCGAGCATAAATAAACACGTCTAGCTAGTCAGTAAGAGAGAGAAAGAGCATAAATAAACACAAGTCTAGCTAGTCAGTAAGAGAGAGAGAGATAGACAGCAGAATTAAACACGTCTAGCTAGCCAGTTAGAGAGAGAGAGAGAGAGCAGAAGTAAACACGTCTAGCTAGCCAGCTAGAGAGAGAGAAGTGAACACAAACATAAAGTATAACTGAAGATAGAAAGATAAGGCAATTACCAGAATAACTGGAAAAATTGTTTTTCAGATTCAAACTTTTTTTCCTCCTCTCTTTTTATCAGTATAGTAGGCCTTAATAAAAGATCTTTGGGAGTCATTCAACTTTGATACCCATGATACCAACAAGCGTCGCCTTTACCAGGAAGAGATTACAGTCACAGTGGCTCGGCTACTGGCGTTACAGTTCCGCATCAATTAAGCGATGGAGGAGATTATTTCATTTTTTGTTATTAAATTTGTCCAAGTTAATTTATCACCAAAGGTAAAATGCAATGCACAAAGAAAAAACAATATTTAAGTGTTTTATAATTTTATTCAAAAAATAAACCAATCCAAGTAAAGACGTGAGTAACAGCAGAAAAAAATTATGGCAAAAACTGTACTTCACGTTATGGCTAAACAAACAAAATGAAAAAAAAAAAAAATCTGAATACTGCATGGGTATTGTTATTAAGCGACACCTCTTGAAAGACAAAAGTATTAATAAACTTTAACCTTTGCGTTAAAGAAGAAAACAGTTATTGGTTGAGTGAAAACGTAGAAGTCATTTGATCAAAAGTATTGATATATTCATAATTATATTTACAGAATGTGGAAATAATTTCCATGATTACGGGAATAAGGTAGCACCAACAACTATTACTAATACAATTATGGCATTATGGTAATTATGTAAGTAGCAGTACTTAAGATAATCACAAACAAATATATAATTATAATAGATAAAGAAGAAGAACAACAAGAACCAGAACAACAAGAACAACAAAAAAGTTTGATAAAGTTATATGTACATTATGGCACTGTTGTTTGAATGAAGCGTAAAATGTTTCTATTGAGGAAAAAAAAAAAAACAACATAAAAAAAACTAAAAAGAGTTAACACGGGGAATGTAGTAAAGGTATAAAACAACTAGGTTCACTGTTAAAGAAGATTAAATTGGGAAAAAAATCTACATTTTTCTTAAGATTATGCAATCCCATCCCCATCCCATCTGCCCCAAATTAGGAAAAAAAATATGAAGAAAACTCTTTTCCCTTCCCTTTTCCTTCTTCTATACCTCAACTTTCCATTAAACTGTTGACTTTTCTCCAATGATCCTAAAATTGATTTAAATTTAAATTCGTATCCAAGAATCCAACACTTCTCAAAAGCATATTCTAATGTACATTTTTTTTTTCATAAATTCTTTTAACTGTAAAAGTGAAACTTTGAGTAACTGTAAGACTTGGTGGCTGTTGTGGGCAAGAGAGTTCCTTAGAAAACTTTGATAAGGATTTCATTTAGCTTTATTTTTTATTGATGAAGAGGGTAAGGAGTGTTGACAAACAAATTAAATAAGCGCTCCATAAGCCTTTTGCCTGCTCAGATCCGTTTTTATCTGAAAAAAATATAAAAAAAAAAAAAAAAAAAGATTAAAATAAGACTACTCATCAACATGAAAGCAAGATAAGGATTACATTTGAAATTAAATGAAAACTCCATTGGTTTTTTTTTTTTTTTTATCATTTCAGCGGAATCAAGAGAGAGAGAGAGAGAGAGAGAGAGAGAGAGAGAGAGAGAGAGAGAGAGAGAGAGAGAGAGAGAGAGAGAGAGACAGAGAGAGAGAGAGACAGAGAAAGAGAGACAGACAGAGAGAGAGAGAATATTATAGGCGGAAAGATATAAAAAAAAAACTGATACAAGTATTGAAAAAAGTTTAACAGAAAATATCAATCCGGTAAAGAGGTAAAGAGATTTTTATGCATGAATAAATAGAGAAAAAGCGAAAATACAGACATCAAGAGGCGTTTTACGAGAAAAACGTTTAAATAAAGCTAGAGACTGAGAGTGGGAAAAATAACAATTCTTCGGATAATGGACGGTGAAACTAGAGTACAGAAAGAGACAGAGAGAAGGAATATAGGAAGAAAAAGAAGAAGAAGAAGAAGAAGAAGAAGAAGAAGAAGTAGAAGTAGTAGTAGTAGTAGTAGTAGTAGTAGTAGTAGTAGTAGTAGTAGTAGTAGTAGTAGTAGTAGTAGTAGTAGTAGTAGTAGTAGTAGTAGTAGTAGTAGTAACTAGTAGTGCTGGTGGTAGTACAATTTGCTGGCAATTGTAAGATTCTAAATTAACAATTTTTTTTATTAATACTATTAAAAAAAAAAATGAAATAGGTATCATTAATAATCATGCTTACAACATTCATGAACTACTTTCTCTACGCTTTTCAATTGCATATACTTGTGCTTAAGTTTCTTTTTAGCCAATTCGTCTTTTAACTCTGTTAGACTTACCACTGATTTCGAAGGTTTGCTCAAGTGCAAGAGAATGGCTCAGTCTCTTTCCGTCGGGAATATCCGGGTACATGTAACCCTTGAACGTGTGCCGCCCCTCGCCGAACTCCTCCGCTGGAATTCTGACAGAGCAGCTAGATTTATAGTAGACTGGATCTGTCCCAATTGGAGTGTGTGTCTTGTCCTGAGCAGCTGTTATGATCACTGGTTCTCCACCCTAAATGTTTGAAGGGAAGAAAATAGGACATTAGAAGTGTCCCTTAAAACTTTTGGTTCGGGAAATAAGCAATACTTCTTCACAAAACCAGTACTTAGATCTAGATCTATTTAGTTGCATTGCTCCTGAAAAATATTGAACATCTTAATGTAAAAATGAATGTTTGTCTTCGGTGGAAGTTATTTTTGAGCTCTTCAAAGATAAGGAATTTTTTCGATATGCGAACAATTCCGTTTTGTCTCTGAAAACCAAATCTAACTATCAACGATTAAGTATAAAAAATTGGGATGGATGAGAATTTTTTTTTTTTGAGATTAGTCAAGTGCTTCACAGCAAAGTATACTTAGCAAGCCTCCGTCAGACTGAAATAAAATAAGGGCATAAAGTCATCCATACGTTGAATTAAAAAAAAAAGTCGAATTTTGATCTCGTCTATTAAAGAGTGAGTTTCATTTAGAATAATACAGTATCATCCATCCTCACACACATTCAATAATGGCAAAGAAAAATAGAAATACATAGACATTGAGGAAAAAGATAAACAAAGCTATAAAAATACAAAAAAGAAGGAAAAAAAAGTCTTTACATCCGCTTGTCTTTCAAAACTGCACTTGGCCGGTGGATAGACTTTATTGGTGGAGCAGCTAATTGTGACGGCCTTGACCTTTCCGGTCTCCGGGTCAATCTCTTCAGTAAATGAGCATTCAGGTTTCTCCGGTTTGGCTACAGGTTGAAAAAACAAAGGGAGGAAAATATTTTTTTGACCTTCGTGTGGTTATTCATTTATAATAACTACATCATGAAAGATTAATAGGTATACACAGGACGTCAACTTTTTTTTTTTTAATTATGAATTACATTTTACAACACCACAACGGGGTTCACTGAATTACATGTTGCTCTTTTTTATCACAAGAAACGTCCAATTTACTAAAACATTAACATGAAACTTACCCTTGGAATGGAGGTTTTGACTGGAATCTTTTCCCCTAGTAACACAGCTGACACACCTTTCTAACATTGGATTTTCAAGTTTTCTAAAGTCCACTTTTATAATAAGCACATTAGACTCACCATAAATGACGAAATCGTCAAATGCCAACTGGCTGCCCCCACAGAACTCACACGCCCATTGTGTGTTCAGCCAGGGCGAGTCCCTGGTCATCTTCTGTATAGTCACTGTCGACCCTGTGTCAACCATTTTCACGTCAACGTCTTCCCTCTTTTTGAAGGATCCTCCACAAAATTTAGATGTACAGACTGCAAGATCTCTAGAGTCTGCCGACCAACTCATAACAAACAGGTGTGGACAGCTGGATAGATCCGCTGCACAGGTCAAGGTCACAGACTTTCCCTCCTCTACAGCGCTGACAGCTGTATGCGCAGACGCAAAGAGAAAGATCAAGAACTGTAATAAGCACGGTATTCAACAGAGACGATACTATTGAAAACTGAACACACGCGAGAATATTTTCGGGTTTTATCAGAATTTTTTCTTTCAATTTTATTTCATCTAACGTCTGAGTATAGTTTAGGGGAAAAGGATATGCCCAACCCTTTGCAAGTCAGAGCTATAAATGCAGTGTAACACAGACATGTTAGTATTGCGGTGAACATAATAGGTTGTCTTCAGTGGACATCAACGCTTTGTAAATTTTTGAAAGGAGTGAATCACACCGAAATAGAAAAGAGGATTTATATCTAAATGGTTCAGATCTGTTAAAAATAAGATTGTCAAACATAGCTTTTGTGCACAGTAAGTAAATACCCATGAAGTAATTAATAAAAATTACATGTTTATATACTTATATCTGGATATATTAGTACGCTAAAAGTATTGGTTTTTAGCTGACCACTGAGGTTTCAAATTTGGCAGTATTTCGTTTAAGTAAGTCCAAGACCTATAACCAGTCAGATGAAAAAATAAAATGATATTTTGCGTTCGGAATTCTATCTGATTTCACTCCTTAGATAAATTAGGATAATTGAAAGTAAATCAAAATGAGAGAAAAAAAACCCTCTAGCAACCTCCAGTAGAATCAATTATTGTTTTATGCTCTTCCATATCTTTTGCACAATTAGATAATTTTGCTTGACAGATAAAAAAAAAAAAAGAAAAAGATGGATGGGCATAATTATGTGAGGCAACTTGACAAAACACTACATAAGTCGACCAGTATGCAGTTTTAGCTATCGGGTTTTTTTGTGAATGTGTGTGTACAATTCTTAAACTCACTTAATGATGGAGGATCGACCTGGTCTTTGCCTCCTTTGCTGGGTCGAGTAGGAGTAACCTGTGATATGCTCGGGTCTTGGCCTGGTAAGGGTTAAAAATGCCACCCATAACAAGTGTGAAATGTTATATGATATAGACATAGTTGTAAGTCTATAGCAACATTTTAGTTGGTTGAAAATACAATAAACATTGGTACTGTTCGTTCTGATATAGATCTCTACTTTTTTGAAGTAGCAGAGAAAGACAGGAGGTTAGAGAAGAGAAAAGTGAATGAGTGAGTGAGAGAGAGAGAGAGAGAGAGAGAGAGAGAGAGAGAGAGAGAGAGAGAGAGAGAGAGAGAGAGAGAGAGAGAGAGAGAGAGAGAGAGAGAGAGAGAGAGAGAGAGAGAGAGAGAGAGAGAGAGAGAGAGAGAGATATTTTAATATCTTATAAATTCTAAGAATTTCATATTGTTATCTTTTCAAACAACTTTACAACTTTTGTTCAAGTTTGGCCAGTAACACCCTTAAGGTCAATGTCATGCAAATACCAGAATTTCTGTAGAATTTTTACCTGGAGCATACGTTTGGCCTGGAGGGAGAGTGGGGTACACATCTGTCTGGGCTTGTGGAGCTACCTTAAGAACAGATTCTACAGCGTCGCGAGTGGTCTGGGAGCTGGTGAAGGTTGCCGGCGAATCACAGTACACCGACTGGCAGCATTGGTCAGGAACATTGACCATGGAGCAGCCTGCAGGGAGGTTGAGGAAGTCTGGGCACCGGTTCTCACAACGCACATAGCCGAGAGTGGCATTGTCGCAGACACAACGTTTGTCGCAGCCATCATACCAGACTTGGTCTTGCTGATACACCTGGCCCTGGTTGACACATACACCAGACTGGGCACTGGTCGACTTGGTGGACGCTGGTCCACTGGTACCACCATTGCCGGATAGAACTCCGACCTGTGTTTGGAACTCACACAGAGGCTTCTCACAACACTCGCCTGGCCGTTTTACTAGTTTACAGTTGCTAGGCAACGAGTCGTACTGAGGGCACTGACTTTGGCAGACGTAAGAACCGTCGGCGAGACAGATACATTGAAACTGGCAGCCGATAGACCATATTTGGCCTGCATCGTAGGTCTGACTATTGTATTTGCAGCTCGATTCATTCTTTGTGCCGTAGGTCAAATCAAAAGTGCAAACCGGTTCAAGGCAACATTCTCCTTGCTGTTTCACGAGGGAACACTGGAATGGGAGGTTGTAGTAGCTGGGACATTTGTTGTAGCAGAAGTACTTGCCCGTGCTGGCGTCTGCACACTCACACTCGTAGGCGCATCCATCGTTCCACTTGTCTCCCTGGTCGTAGTGTTGACCTTTGTAGAAACACTTGTTCAAAGATAAGTCAACCTGCGTGTCAGGTCGGCAATAGCCGCAGAACTTCCTACAATTTTCCTTCGCCCAAGCTGTGTCGGAGCCAGCACACTTTTTCACGGTGTAATCTGTACAGTTATCAAACTTGTTTACGCAGGGCGGCTCCACTTTTGGCCCGCTTGGTGTGCAGACACCACAAGTCTTGGCACAGAAGGTTTTCGCCCAGTCCTTGTAGTTGGCACAAGCAGATTGGTCGTAAGCGGCACAGTTGGAGATCACGTCCTGGCATGGGTCTGGCCTGGGGGCTGGTGTTGTAGTGGGTGTCACTGAGGGTCTATAGGTAGGCAAGACGATAGGGATGTCTTCGCACGTTTGGACCTAGAAGTAAACAAGGGAGATCATTGCGATAAGACATTATATCGGTAAGACTTCTGATTGGGTACATTGGTTTAGTATCTTATATAGGATATAATTTTGAAACCGTATTTTTTCAAATTGATAATTCATTGTTAAAAAAATCATTTACACTTACTCGAGGCATTAATAAGGTCTATAAGGCAAATATTTTCCTGTTGAAAATTTGAACCAATAGTGTTCTCTAGAGGTACCGGACCCCTTCGGAAATCCTCCCAATTGATCAATCACGAAGTAAAGACGCATATATAATCAAAACGAGAATTTAGAGCTTGATATTTTGACCTTAGTAGTTTGGATATGCCTCACTGAAGGATCAGCTGTGGATTTGTACCTGGTCCAAGCGTTCTCAACTATACCACGACATCACACTAGAAGGCTAAGGTGGGGATCAGCGATCTGTGGTGTGGTTGGCTTGTGTTGGCGGTGGTTGGATTTGTTTGTGCCAATCCGCCAATTATGACGACGTGGGATGTCTTTGATTGGAGGGACTGTGACGTCATATCTCTAGGCGCAGGCGAGCTTGACTGCTGCCTTTAGTCAGTCTTGGAGTATTTGCAGTGTGGAAAGGACATATTCTTTTACATTCTTACTCCGAGGCCACCTTTTCTCCTCTGGAGACTGCTTTCTGTATCTACATCTACTGCTGCTACTTTTATGTACAATAAGAATAAGATCAGAACACCAGAGAACACTACAGATCAGTCAGATGACAGACGTACCTTGAAAGCTGTCCGGATGGCGTTCAATTTGCTGAAGTCCTGCACTGTCAGGACGTGCCTGTTGTCCGGGTCAGTAGCGATGTCATTGAGCTCTGACAAAGAAACATCGTCGCCCACGCCGACACTAAAGATGATGATACCTTTAGCTTTAGCCATGTCGGCGGCAGCTTTCGTCTCTTCCGGTTTGTTGGATTTTCCGTCGGTGATAACCACTGCAATATTGGGAATGCCCGGACGGTCACCACTCGCAGCCTTTGTGTGAGAAGGATAGAAAGGAGGAAATTGAGAAAAATTCAAAATTGTGAATTAGAAAATAGAAATTACACGAAAGCTGTTAGATACACAACTGCGCAAATGTCAGAGGGTACGTTTACAGTGCAAAAGAGTTCTACTTCTTTTAATATCGACAGCTAATTGTTTTCAGTGCAACTTGTTAATTTGCGGTTAAAATCCGACTTATTTTAATTATACTGCAAAATTTTCATGAAACCGTTAATTTTGAGGAAATCAGATAAATTGAAAAGGTAGAAATATAGAAAAAGAGGAAGAGTAGGATGAGAAGTGAACTGTATTAAAGATAGCCATGACAGCAGAAGAGAGTATCATGTCCATGTCAGGCAACGTAGCTCATCTTTCTGTCTATCTATATCTCTGATTGTCTGTCTGACTTTCTCTGTCTCTTACTCTGTATGACTGCTGTCTGTCTGTCTTCATCTTTTTCGTTATCTGTCTGCCTATCTATATCTGTCTCTGTCACTCTGTCCCGCTATCATTTCCTCTCTCCGTCTCTGCCTCTTTCTGTCTCTCTTCCTCTCTCTCTCTCTCTCTCTCTCTCTCTCTCTCTCTCTCTCTATTTATCTATCTATCTGTCTATCTCCCCCCTCTCTCTATCTCTAGCAGCATACCCTGAAGATGGTGTTGCCCATGTATGTAATGGCTGATGCAGTGTTGGTACCACCACTGCTGCTGTACTCAATCCTTTTGATGGCGTCAATAAGGTCTGTTTTGCTGCTGAATCTGTCGAGGTTGAACTCGTTGTAAGGTCGACTGTTGAACTTTGTGATCCCGATTCGAACGTTGTCTGCTCCAATTTTCAAATCCTGTGATTAATAAAATTAAAAGAAAATGAAACAATTATTGTTACACCGTGTCCCAGTGTAGTGTCCGAAAGATCTATAGACTAAACATATTTCTCAAAATGATTTTATAAACTCTGTGCTGCCTTCAAAAGGGACCGACTCAACTGCCCGCGCAAAGATTCAGTGTGTAGTCTCAAAGTTAATATATGGGAACATAAAAAGTTCAAGTTCTTCAGACAGCGGTTTTATTGTTTTGTTGGCTTTTTTTTTTGTAGACATTGAGATGGCCAGTGCTCGTAACGTTAGAATTTTTTTTCTCATTGTTCTTGCGAGGCAAATCTCTGAGAGCAATTTTAGAAATTTTCAATTTAAAAGAAAATTTGACTCTCGCTTTTTCATATTACGCTCGCATCTCATTTTTTTAAAACTTTATAAGCCGATCAGGAAGAAAATGAAAAGTTTACCCCCAGGCGCCATCAGTAAATTATGGAAAGATAACTTTTCACGTTGTTTTTCTGCTCGGAAATATATCTCTATCTATCTAGCTATCGATGTATTTGAGTATTTATCTATCCATCTAGGAATATGTATATGAGTATTTACCTATCTATCCATCTAGTAATAATTATGTATTTATCTATCTATACATCTAGTAAGATGTATTTATCTATCAATACATCTAGTAATATGTATTTATTTATCAATACATCTTGTAATAAGTACTTATTTATCTATGCATCTAGTAATATGTATTTATCTATCAATACATCTAGTAATATGTATTTATCTATCAATACATTTAGTAATATGTATTTATCTATCTATACATCTAGTTATATTTACCGTAACAAAGGAGCTCAAGAACGTTAACAGGAGTTTGAAGTTGTCAGGTCCCACACTGCCAGAGCTATCGATCAGGAAGACGATGTCCGCCTTGGGTCCACACCCTGGGTCACTTGTTGACTTGATCTCGCCACACAACTGGGCGGCGGTGAAATTCACCAGACCCGGCAGGGCGTCAAAGGCTGAAGCCCAGTGGATATTGTGGGAGTACGAGCTTGTGGTGACGCTTTTCAGCTCCTCGTAATCAGCGTCTGGGCCAATACCGATAGCAAACATGGTTATCCCGTCTTGTGGGGAACTTCTGGAGTCGATAGGTGTCGCTGTCGTGTAGTTAGACTTGCCATCCGTCATGACAATAGCGATTTTGGGAACATTTTGTCTGTGGCCGGCAGAGAATGTAAACGACTCCAGTCTCATTCTCTGCACGGCATCCGCTATGTTGGTTTTCCCTCCAGTATAGGAAATGCTGGACACAAGTTTCTGGAGCACCATCTTGTCTGTTGCTTCCTTAAGATAAAATTCGTGTTTGAACTGGCCGCTGGATGTGTCCACTCCAATCTGGATGTCCTTCGGCCCGACAATGAACTCCTGGGCGACGTCCACCACGAACTGACGCATCTTACCGAAATTCGCTGCCCCGACGCTAGATGAGTCGTCTAGGAGGAACACGATGTCAGCCTGCCCGCTGCACAAGAAGCGAGGTTTTGCCCTGCATGCGCTTTTTTCTACTTCAGCCAGGATCTGCATGAGCGCATCGTAGTTGCTCACAAGAAACACGTGAGAGTTGTCTGGGTCGGACGCAATCTCATTGAGCTCAGCTTTGTTGGGCCCGTTTCCAACTCCTATAGAGAATACTGTAACTCCCTAAAAGAAGCGGAAATGAAGAAAAAATATTACCATACTCGTATAGATGACTCCGCGCTTTTATAATTGAAACTAAGGAGAGCAGAGTTTGTTGCTAATTCTTTGTAATTTGAACAAAGGCCAGGCTTTTGTCTCAAAGCAACGATTCTAATAAAAAAAAAAAAATGAAATTTTTGGGATTCTCAGCAACGTCAAGTTCTACATACCCAGGTGAGTTAGATTCTGACAAGTATATTATATTGTATCTGCTGTAAGGGCTTGGGTTCGGTTTCTACGTTCGAAACCTAACTATGCATTAAAATTTCTCCACCGTTTGATATAACCTGCCATCTAAAACTCTTCGAAGCGTCTCTGCTCGTGAGGGTTACACCTTCGGCTCTAACACCCGAAGAGACGTTCTTTCAAGAATCGAATATCAAATTTAGGTAGGTGAGCTTAGGACATCATTGTAGGTGAGTTTAGGACATCATTGTAGGTGACTTTAGGACATCACGGTAGGTGAGGTTAGGACATCATGTTAGGTTAGTTTAAGACATTATGGTAGGTGAATTGAGGACATCATGGTAAGTGACTTTAGGACATCATGGTAGGTGAGTTTAGGAAATCATGGTAGGTGAAGTTAGGGCATCATGGTAGGTGACTTTAGGAAATCATGGTAGGAGAGGTTAGGACATCATGGTAGGTGAAGTTAGGGAATCATGGTAGGTGAGGTTAGGACATCATGTTAGGTTAGTTTAAGACATTATGGTAGGTGAGTTTAGGACCTCATGGTAAGTGAGTTTAGGACATCATGGTAGTTGAGTTTAGGACATCATGGTAGGTGAAGTTAGGGCATTGTGGTAGGTGACTTTAGGACATCATGGTAGGTGAGTTAGGACATCATGGTAGGTGAGGTTAGGAAATCATGGTAGGTGAGGATAGGACATCATGGTAGGTGAAGTTAGGGAATCATGGTAGGTGAGGTTAGGGCATCATGGTAGGTGAGGTTAGGACATCATAGTAGGTGAGGTTAGGGCATCATGGTAGCTGAGGCTAGGACATCATGGTAGGTGAGGTTAGGACATCATGGTAGGTGAGGTTAGGACATCATGGTAGGTGAGGTTAGGGCATCATGGTTGGTGAGGTTAGGACATCATGGTAGGTGAGGTTAGGGCATCATGGTAGGTGAGGTTGGGGCATCATGGTAGGTGACTTTAGGACATCATGGTAGGTGAGGTTAGGGCATCATGGTAGGTGAGGTTAGGACATCATGGTAGGTGAATTGAGGACATCATGGTAGGTGAGGTTAGGGCATCATGGTAGGTGAGGGTTGGAAATCATGGTAGGTGAGGTTAGGATATCATGATAGGTGAGGTTAGGGCATAATGGTAGGTGAGGTTGGGGCATCATGGTAGGTGAGGTTAGGGCATCATGGTAGGTGAGGCTAGGACATCATGGTAGGTGACTTTAGGACATCATGGTAGGTGAGGTTGGGGCATCATGGTAGGTGAGGTTAGGACATCATGGTAGGTGAGGTTAGGGCATCATGGTAGCTGAGGCTAGGACATCATGGTAGGTGAGGTTAGGACATCATGGTAGGTGAGGTTAGGACTTCATGGTAGGTGAGGTTGGGGCATCATGGTAGGTGAGGTTAGGGCATCATGGTAGCTGAGGCTAGGACATCATGGTAGGTGAGGTTAGGACATCATGGTAGGTGAGGTTAGGACTTCATGGTAGGTGAGGTTGGGACATCATGGTAGGTGACTTTAGGACATCATGGTAGGTGAGGTTGGGGCATCATGGTAGGTGAGGTTAGGACATCATGGTAGGTGAGGCTAGGACATCATGGTAGGTGAGGTTAGGACATCATGGTAGGTGAGGTTAGGACATCATGGTAGGTGAGGTTAGGACATCATGGTAGGTGACTTTAGGACATCATGGTAGGTGAGGTTAGGACATCATGGTAGGTGAGGTTAGGACATCATGGTAGGTGAGGTTAGGACATCATGGTAGGTGAGGTTGGGGCATCATGGTAAGTGACTTTAGGACATCATGGTAGGTGAGGTTAGGACATCATGGTAGGTGACTTGAGGACATCATGGTAGGTGAGGTTAGGATATCATGGTAGGTGAGGTTAGGACATCATGGTAGGTGACTTTAGGACATCATGGTAGGTGAATTGAGGACATAATGGTAGATGAGGTTAGGGCATCATGGTAGGTGAGGTTAGGACATCATGGTAGGTGAATTGAGGACATCATGGTAGGTGAGGTTAGGGCATCATGGTAGGTGAATTGAGGACATCATGGTAGGTGAGGTTAGGGCATCATGGTAGGTGAATTGAGGACATCATGGTAGGTGAGGTTAGGGCATCATGGTAGGTGAATTGAGGACATCATGGTAGGTGAGGTTAGGACATCATGGTAGGTGAATTGAGGACATCATGGTAGGTGAGGTTAGGGCATCATGGTAGGTGAATTAAGGACATCACGTTCTCATTTCCGCCGTATCTGAAGGTGGGCTTAAGTTTCTTATTCAAAGAGAGTACTGAAATAATGGTGCGGGGGACAAGCTAACGGCACAAAACAATGAACAAACACACAATCACTGAAAAAAACATTTTATTCGGTTGCCCAGCAAAGAGACAGAGAGACAGAGAGAGAGAGAGAGAGAGAGAGAGAGAGAGAGAGAGAGAGAGAGAGAGAGAGAGAGAGAGAGAGAGAGAGAGAGAGAGAGAGAGAGTCACAATCTTGGGAAGTTATAGACGCCACAATCTCAGTGTCAAAGAGAAGTTTTACGATGGGTGTCTTTTTTCCCCCCAAGCTTGTTTTGGGGAGAAATCTTGTTCCTCTAACTATCCCTTGATATTCCTTTCCACGTTCATTATTTTTTTTTCTTTCCCATCATACATTGCACTTCAAATTTTCATCGCGAGCTCAAGACTGCCATCAGAATTTTAAATCAAAATTATTTTCTGCTTTGCCGTGGAAGATCGCGGCTCGTTTAATATAAAAAAAAAAATAAAACAACAACAAAAAAAACCCACATGGCTATGAGCGAAATTATCCTATGGGTTTAACACAAACCTAAGACTTCCGTAAATACATACAGGCCAAGTCACCGAAGGAAACAAGCTTTTGCATGTTTGAATAAAACTGATCTATTTCTTTTATTTTTTGGGCATAGTTAGGACTGAATTGAACTCAGAATGCACTTATAATTCAGCCTACAGGCCTACACAACAAAACTATCTAACTGTCCTGACTATGCCAGATAGTGAAATGATACAGCTCACTCTTACTCTACAGGCCTACACAACAAAACTATCTAACTGTCCTGACTCTGCCAAATAGTGAAATGATACAGCTCACTCTTACTCTACAGGCCTACACAACAAAACTATCTAACTGTCCTGACTATGCCAGATAGTGAAATGATACAGCTCACTCTTATTCTTACTGCAAACGTTTATTCTCTTCGGTAATTTCGCCTGTATTTTAAGAAGCCTCGACACAAACTCGTAGTTATACGACACAAAGCACGTGTTTGTGGACTGACCTTGTCTCTGACCCTCTGAGCCGCAAGCACAGTTCCGCTAGGATTGTTACTCTTCCCATCGGTGATGACAAAAACAATTTGAGCCGCGTTGGAGCGTAGCCCGTTGGCTGTCGTGAAGCTAGTGGCCGCAGCGTAGTCGAGAGCTAAGTGTGTGTTGGTGCCACCTCCAGTGTACCTTGAAGCGGCCACTTGTTTCAGCACATCCTAGAAATATACACAAACACACGGGTTTTTTTTTTTACTAAGTTAAAAGAGAAATATGCTATGTAACAAAATATGTGACGCTTTGAAAAAAAAAAAAAAACAGTTTGAATATTATAAATCAGTATGGTCGAAGTTTGATACGAGAGTATTGCTAAACGATTTGCTACCGATAGTCATGTCTTGTTGTACGGTTTTTTTTTTTTTAATCCTGCTTTTACAAGAAGTATTTTTTATTAATCTCACATAATGGAAACTGATAAAAATTAAAAAAAAAAAAAAGAAGGGAAGAAGAACGAAACTGGAAACAAAAGTAAGAGTAAGATCAGAAGGAATTGGTTTTGCGTGGTCAACAACATAATATTTATGGGTGTTTTCAGTAATGAAAACTCAAGTTATTTTATTCTATTTCAAGGAAAGTACACACCGTCTTGAGAGTTTCCATACCGCATACCGCCGTTAATGATAGATCGGCAGTGAGGGCTAGTATGTTTATTATGCGGATAGGTGTGCAAGATTGCATGACTAAGAGGATAAATACATGCAGTAGACAGCTTCATAAGAACATCAACACGCAGTTCCTTTTGATTTTAAACTGGATTTCTTTCAGCCTTAAATCTGCAGATAAAAGCAATAGTTGAAATAAAACCAAGAACTTTGAAAATATTGCTATTCAATTCAGAACGGACCTATCTATCTTCAATAATATCGAGAAATCTTTGGTGAAAGTAGCAGGATGTCTTATATATTATTTTTTTTAATCAAAGGATGTGTTTGCCTTGAAATGCGCAAAGATAAGATTAGGAGCCGGGGTTCTGTCTGTCTCTTCAACCCCCCCTCACCCCCTTTTTTTTCATCTTTTCTAAACGATTTGCGCTAATCGGCTTGCCTGTTTGTTGGAGAATGTGTTGAGATTGAACTGGGGATGGATCTTATCATCAAACACGACCACCCCAATCTGGTTATCATAGGGCCCGATCTCCAGTTCTGTCACGACACTCTCAACAAATCTCAAGGCTTTCTGGAAGTCGGCCCTGTCCACAGATCCGGAGGCGTCCACTAGGAACACGATATCCGCCCGGCAGAGCTTTTCTGTTTGAGGAAACACGAAAAAAAAATGTTATTAATAATTCGCAATAAAAAAAGGATTGCAGCTCAATGGTTTTGGCTACGCCGTCATTACAGAAGCTTTATACACGAGTATAAAAAAAGAGTTTCTATCATTCCTTTTAAAGAGAGCTTATGTTTTTGGGCCGCTCAAAAGGTATACTTTAAAGACATACCTGTGAGTGAAATAAGCAGTAAAATCTGGTTATATTCATGCATTCTCGAGAGTTCGAGTATTTTCTTTCTTATTGCTTATACATCTTGTTATTATGGAACGGAAAGAGAATGCAATGAGAAAGCAATTTTCGTAGTAGTTACGATTGTTATCCCGCTATGGAGAAATTGAAGACACAATTATGAGTCAGGAGATTGATTTTCGGAATTATGCAACACAATGTAATTTTTATGGGCATAAAAATGATCTGTTTCTATTTTTCTTTTTTAAAGTGAAGCAACCTAGGGTTACTATAACACCCGTGGAGAAAGCCAATCTTTATCTCGCTTTATGTAAAGATTAAAAGATTAAAGACACCCTGGTTAGTCCTACATTTGTACTATCTTTAAACTTATTTCTATACCACTGTGCCAAGATATAATAAACGGACGATACTAGATTGATAGCGTATGTTTCAAATATGCAGCCAAGAAGACTGTTCTCTCTGGACAAAGATGCAACATAAGAAAGCTGTAAGCCTTTGGAAAAATTTTCAAAACTCTGCAACTAACCGTCCTGATCGGCAGCAAAACAGCAGACTGCGAGAGATGCCAGCAGTAGTAGCAGTGGCTTATGAGACATGGTTTTCGGTGAGAGCGCTCTCTCTCTCTCTCTCTATCTCTCTTTGGCTGGGAAATGGTAAGAAAGAGGAGGTTGATAATTATATTTTTACATGAAATATAGAAAGATGCAAGATGAAAAAGAAAGACTTAAACTCTCAAAGATGATGGCCCTATACAAAGGATCTTAACAAATAGGAACTGGTGCAATAATCGTTTACCCTTATATGACACATAATTATGTTGTGAAAATTATTTTTAAAAGTTTTGAGTTAAAGTAAAAAAAAAAAGTTCTCATCATTACCGCTAAAATATCGTATTCTGAAATATGCAGGCATTATAATTTTGACAAGTACTTAGTAATTAAATATCCTAAAACGATTATGGCTGGTTCCAGTGATCTAATTAAAATCTGAAGGAAACATTTATATTTGATCCCATAACTTAAATCTTAAGGAAACATTTATATTTGATCCGATAACTAAAATCTTAAGGAAACATTTATATTTGATCCCATAACTAAAATCATAAGGAAACATTTATATTTGATCCCATAACTAAAATTTTAAGGAAACATTTATATTTCATTTATAATTGTTTAAAATATCTAGAAAAAACAAAACAAAAACGATTTAAAAGATTTCTCAAAAATTATTTGTCATACATGCAGGTGTGAAAGTATATTTACCGGCAGCAAAATGTAACGCAAACGAAGTTGACGTAATCTCAGCTTCCCAGACTAGCAAGTAGAATGTTACTGAAAACCTCGCAGTTGTTCATGCTTTAAATAGCAGCCGCGGGTCCGCCTGGGCTACTTCAGTGGACAATTGCGATACCACAAAAACACATGGTTAGCCATAATTACGAGATACGTAAGGCATAACAGATCCGGTATCGACGGGTAGATCAACGCTCGATTACTTATTTTTTTTTTACATCTTTAATCTCGTTGACCTGCATTAATTTTTTTTACTTTGTATTCGCAAAATACGGTTTGAAATCGTGCAGCGGGTGCGCGTCAGCAAAAGGTCAAATCCTTTTTTTCCAGGCCAATTTATTTCGCAGTTAAAATTTTTCTTATGATTGTTAAAGTCGGTTCCTAGAATTAGCAATAATTATATCCTGATCTGATATAGTTGTAAACCCAGATGGTAAAATCATGCACATTAAACCAGAAACAAGAAAGAATAACTAGATGTAATGCCAATGCAAATTGCAATTTGTTGCTGATTAAATTCTTTCGATGCGCTTTGAAACTCAATTTCACTAATGCTGTTATTTGAATAAAAGCAATTATTTTATTCTATTTCCTTGACATGATTCGCGTATGGATTTTCTTTAGAGGTCACTATAACGATGGGTATTTATTGGGTCGATTGCCACTTTCAGTAGAATGGAAAAGTATATTAAAATACACATGTTTTAACAATTTCCTCTTACACAGTCATGATGATAATTTTTTTTTTTATTTTCGGTCCAGTAAGAAAGGCTAAAATACCTATATCTTACTTTGCTTCTGCTGTTTTTTTTTTCTTTTTTTGTTGGTTTCATTATGTTCGCCTTTTTCTCGCGTAAGGCCTTTAGTAGGTGTACAGGAACCCAAAGACAAATCGTCTAGATCGGTTGTTTTGGTTTGCTAGGTCTTACAATTACATCATTTTTTAACTCTCGGTTTATCCTCTCTCTTTCTCTCTTGATCTGTATACATTTTCTCCCATTCTTTGTCTCCATCTATCTGTTCCTCTGTAACCTTTTTTTTTTCTCCCTCCCTTTTTCTCCCACTTTCTTATCTTTTCGCTCATATCCTGAAAACAATAAGAAGAAGAAGAAGAAAAAAAAGGAAATATTTATATATGCGCAATAAATTTCAAGTGGCGTTGCCACGACATAGCCATGCACTAACCTTGCTCCTACCCAAACCCTGTTTTCCACTGACGGTGAAAGTTGGATGCTGCTCCTGTCCTGAAGCCTCGCTGATCTCAAACTGCTCACGTAGCAGTTACAACCCGGAAACAAGCACACGAGACGTGGCGAGACCCTTCTCTCACATCCTTTTATGCTGTACGTAAACAAGGACACTATAACAGCAGCTCTTGAGGCACTCGAGGTCTAGCTGTAAACCGGTGAAGATATTGGGCTAACTAAATGGGGTTTAAGAGTGAGTGAGCAGGTAAGCAAAACAGCCTAAAAAAGGTCAGACAGTGTAATTAATTGTTAATAAAAAATAATAATATAATGAGAATTATTACATGCTCTTAGAGGGTATATCACTAATTCTCTTAGTAGATTAGAAATAAATCAGAGAGACAGAGAGAAAGATAGAGGGAGAGAGACATATGATTGTCAAAAAAACTACAGACAAGGACAGAGAGAGAGAGAAAGAGATAGATAGATAGATAGATAGATAGATAGATAGATAGATAGATAGATAGATAGAGAGAGAGAGAGAGAGAGAGAGAGAGAGAGAGAGAGAGAGAGGATGGGACAGACAGACATATGATTGTCAAAAAGACGCCAGACGAAGACAGAAGAGAGAAACAAAGAGAGACAGACAGACAGACAGAGACAGAGACAGGCAGAGACAGAGACAGGCACAAAGAGAGAGAGAGAGAGAGAGAGAGAGAGAGACAGACAGACAGACAGAGGGAGAGAGAGAGAAAGAGGAATAGAGAGAGAGAGAGACAGACAGACAGATTAGTGAGTGGCACAGAGACGCCAGGCAAAGACACAGAGAGAGAAAGAGAGAGAGGGAGAGAGAAAGAGAGAGAGAGAGAGAGAGAGAGAGAGAGAGAGAGAGACAGACAGACAGACAGAGACAGAGACAGAGACAGAGGTGGAGAGACAGACAGACAGAGAAACAGAGGAGACAGAAGGAAACAAGCAGACAGACAGCGATAGGCAAGCAGACAGAGAAAAAGAGAGAAGAAATTAGAGAGTCAATCAAACATCTCGAGAAAAGCAAGCAGGCAAACAGACATATAAACATAGAAATTGAATGGGAGAAATTGTGTCTTACTTGTAAAAGTCATATACCTCATATATTACATCTATGTATGGTTTATTCGTATAAGGAAAAAAAAAAAGTAACTTCTTATTTCCTCCAGCAATAATACAAGTATATAAAAATATAGAGAACCACGGCTTGACCTTTGCTGGCAGTTGAAGGCTGTTCAAACCGGTTTCAAAACGCTCAGAAATGCCTAGTGCTGAGTTAAGGTCAAGTGGTTGGAAAGCTCAGTGGAGAGTGGGAGTGGAGGAAAGGGAGGTGCTAAAGGTGAATGGAATGAATAATATATGTATATAGATCGAGAGAGAGAGAGAGAGAGAGAGAGAAAGAAAGAGAGAGAGAAAGAAAGAAAGAGAAAGAGAGAAAGAGAGAGATAGGAAAGAGAGAGAGAGAGAGAGAGAGAGAGAGAGAGAGAGAGAGAGAGAGAGAGAGAGAGAGAGAGAGAGAGAGAGAGAGAGAGAGTTCTAAATAGTTTCATGATTCGTATTTTTTTGAGAGCTCACAAAAGAATAATTGTTATGTTTGAGCAATCAAAATGTATGAAAGAAATGTCACATAATTATATTATTATAGGGTGGGAGGAGAGATAACTAACTCTTTAACGGAACTGCAAAATTATACCGAGTTAAAAAAAAAAAACAAAAACGGGCACTTGGGAGGTGGCTTGGGAGAAAGTGACAGCAAGCAATGATTTGGGTTTTAGTTGTGTAACAATGGACCTTCATTTTATTTTATTGTTGTTCTCGAACAAATGCGTCGGCACTTTATTACAAAACTAAACTGTTCGCAACTTCACTGTGTATAACTTGGAAAGCAACCATTGCGTCTGTAATGTCTAGAATGAATGTAAAGGTGGTTTGAGAGGGGATCAGTCTGCGACCTGTGTTGGAGATTTTTTGTCGTTGGACTTCTCTGAGATTGAGTATGTCCAATATTCTGAAGGAAGTGGCTATCGAAATAGAAATTGAACAATTTGATTATCTGTTTTCCTTTTTTTAGCCAGACTTATGAAAAACAAACATCCAAAACAATCCTCAAGAAAAGGTACACGCATATTGAAGCAGATAGTGTCCACAGTGCTATCGAAAGAATTTTTTTAAAAATCGTCCAATCTATTGCTCTGCAGATTACGCGTCTGTTATGAAAGAAAGCAAGCAGTATCCCAAACTAGCCTCCCGAGGCCATGTACTGGTACCTGATCTTTGAATTTTTTTCAAAGATTTTTCTAATGTTAATAGTGTTAAAAGTTAGTTTTGGCCCGTCGCGGTAAAGATGTTGTCACTGATTTGAGGGCCATTCGATACATACAGGCTGGGTGGATCTATTCAGGTCAAAGCAGATTTTGAACGTGATTGGTCAGATCTAGCCTGTAAACTCGGGCAATCCGCCCGCATTTTCAAGCACAACCAACTCAGTTGTATGCAGATTGCAGAAAATTCCTTATTTCCAAGTTCGAACATTTGCAAGATCTAAAAGCCGTCTTGCCAGAAGATTACCATTCCTTTTACGATGGTCTTCCTCACTTAACCTATTTTCAAATGTTGTTTTATCTGTGTCTTGACTAAAAATCAGGCAATCTTTTTTTTAGCCGGTATACTCTCTAAAGATTCTTGTTTCGTAGATTATTCCCTATGCCTTTATGTTTTTCTTTGTTACACAAAGTATAGTCTTTTTAACATTAATGAATGTCAGTTCCCATCAATCAATCGGGTGCCATGCACTTAGGAGTAGGCGATCATGTCCTTCCAAGCAGCTCTATCCCTCGTCACTTTCACTTTCAGTGCTTCTCTCACTCTTCTTACTTTGGGCCACTTTGTTAGTCCACCCAACATCTTTTCACGCTGTTTTCCCGTGCTGCGTTTTCCCTCGATCATTCTAGTTGTAACAAGATGTTTCCCTAGTTTCTCTCTTCTCATCACATGGCCAAAAAAGTTTGCTTGGCGTTTTTCACATTCTATTTATTAGTGATCGTCTTGTGTCGGTTTCTTGTGAACACTGTTTCGTTTGATTTCTTTACAGCCCATAAGATTTGTAACATTCAACCCCATTTCTATTGCCTCCAGTTTCTTTTGTACCTGATTTAAAATTGTCCAGGTCTGCATCCACATACATCAGAATAGAGTCAATATAGCACTCCAGGGTTTTTCTTCTTGTGCGAATCGAGATGTGGCTATTTGTTAGTATGGATTTCATTCTCTGAAAACTTTTTTTTGCTTGCGCTATTCTTGATGCAATTTCAGATTTGTTGTGTTAATCACTTGTTATTAAAGTACCCAAATATTTGAATTCATACCTTTGCTTGAGTTTTATTCCCATTGATAAAAATGTTGATTTGTGGACTCTCATTGTTTCGACTAACGACCATTACTTCTGCCTTTTTACGATTCGATTCCTTGCTTACTGCTTTCTTCTTCAATGATGTCTAATAATTAATTGTTGCAAGTCTTCTTAATTCCTGCAATTAATACAGTGTCATCAGCGTATCTCAAGTTCTTTACGTTGTGTTCTCCTACTTCAATTCACATACATTTGCTATAATGAAGATCTATATAATAATTCTTATAATAGATGCGATATAAACTTAATCATGTAGGGCATTTTGCTTTGCTATCACTGTCGAGCTGCGATGATATAATGTAGAATACCTCTTAATAATACCTTAGAAGGCGACGCTCATTAATACTTATATCACTTTACTCGTCTCCACATTACTTTTCCTATTAGATCTTTTCCCCAGTAATCTTACTTTTTATATTCTTGGATGAAAGCCTTAAGGATATAAAGGATAAAGAAGATCAGAGTTTTGTGTTAACTTATTTCTTTGTTGTTGTATTTTTAATCCATATAATTTATCTAATTTTCATCTTTAAAGTAAAGGAAAATCAACATAGGTTAAGTTCTTAGATTCTAATCACAACATAGGCGTGCGCTTTAGCCTCACACTATTTCTGGAATGGAATATTCTAAATAGCTCATCCCACCACGACAATGCGCACTGGGGTCAGCAGGCCGACATGATGTCTTCGTGAAGAATTCGAAACGGCTATTCATTTTTTTCCCTTCTTTATCGACCTATCTTTGTCCCTCTATTTCTTTGTTATTCTATAAACACACTTTATTTCTCTCTCTCTCTCTCATCTCTCTCTCCTCCCTCTCTCTCTCCCTCCCTCTCTCTCCCCCCACCCTCTCTCTCTCCCTCCCTCTCTCTCCTCCCACTCTCTCTCTCTCCCCACCCTCTCTCTCTCTCTCTCTCTCTCTCTCTCCCTCCCTCTCTCTCTCCCCACCCTCTCTCTCTCTCCCTCCCTCTCTCTCCCCCCACCCTCTCCCCCTCTCTCTCCCCCCACCCTCTCTCTCTCTGTCTCTCTCTGTCTGTCTGTCTCTCTCTCTCTCTCTCTCTCTCTCTCTCTCTCTCTCTCTCTCTCTCTCTCTCTCTCTCTCTTTCTTTGTCTCTCTTTCAAAACAAAGAGGAACAGGCTAGTCTTTACTTGTCTCTCAGACCCAAGCTTCATTTCTTGTGTCCTCAAACTGTGAAAAATCTCAAGAAGACGAATTGAAAGAAAATAAAAATAAAAGGAACCACATGAACTTTCCACAGCGATACAAGTAATGCAGGCTATACTTCTACACTTAACTGATTAGTTTGATCACCTCTACTCTTACTCTTACCGAAAGAGTTTCCTCTGAGGCTTTTTAAAATACAGGCCAAGACACCGAAGGGAACAAACTTTTACATGTTTGAGTTATAAACAATTTATTTCTTTTATCGTTGGGATAATTATAGTCAGGGCAGAACTGGGCTCAGAATGCACTCATAATTCAGCCTGCAGGCCTAGACAACAAAACTATCTAACTGTCCTAAGTGTGCCAAATAGTTAAATGATATAGCTCACTCTTACACTACAGGCCTAGCCTACACAACAAAACTATCCAACTGTCCTAAGTGTGCGAAATAGTTAAATGATATAGCTCACTCTTACACTACAGGCCTACACAACAAAAATATCTTAACTGTCCTAACTCTGCCAAGTAGTCAAATGACAATAGCTCACTCTTACACTACAGGCCTACACAACAAAAATATCTTAACTGTCCTAACTCTGCCAAGTAGTCAAATGACAATAGCTCACTCTTACACTACAGGCCTACACAACAAAACTATCCAACTGTCCTAAGTGTGCGAAATAGTTAAATGATATAGCTCACTCTTACACTACAGGCCTACACAACAAAACTATCTAACTGTCCTAAGTGTGCCAAATAGTGAAATGATATAGCTAACTCTTACACTACAGGCCTACACAACAAAACTATCCAACTGTCCTAAGTGTGCGAAATAGTCAAATGATATAGCTCACTCTTACACTACAGGCCTACACAACAAAACTATCCAACTGTCCTAAGTGTGCCAAATAGTTAAATGATATAGCTCACTCTTACACTACAGGCCTACACAACAAAACTATCTAACTGTCCTAAGTGTGCCAAATAGTTAAATGATATAGCTCACTCTTACACTACAGGCCTAGCCTACACAACAAAACTATCTAACTGTCCTAAGTGTGCCAAATAGTTAAATGATATAGCTCACTCTTACACTACAGGCCTACACAACAAAACTATCTAACTGTCCTAAGTGTGCCAAATAGTTAAATGATATAGCTCACTCTTACACTACAGGCCTAGCCTGCACAACAAAACTATCTAACTGTCCTAAGTTTGCCAAATAGTTAAATGATATAGCTCACTCTTACACTACAGGCCTACACAACAAAACTATCTAACTGTCCTAAGTGTGCCAAATAGTTAAATGATATAGCTCTTTCTTGCACTACAGGCCTAGACTACACAACAAAACTATCTAACTGTCCTAAGTGTGACAAATAGTTAAATGATATAGCTAACTCTTTCACTTTCTGCAAACGTTTTTTTACTTCGGTGACTTGGCCTGTATTTTAGGACGTCTCGATTGCTGCCATAGAGCGCCTCCCCCTATCTGTGTAGAAAAATATCAACGGCGCTACAGCCGTTCAATAGAAAAGGGAGGCACAAGAGCACCATACCTTTAACCCACACAACTGCACAAATAATACAATTCTAGAATGTTATGAAGGAAAGATTTTATATATCGATTCTATATACTTTACTGACCATCTGACGCTGGGGAGGGTGTTTGCTGAAACCTCACACAGTTTAACTAAATGAGCAATTAAGAAAAGGAGAGATGTGGTAGGTTGAAAACAACATAATATTCACACACATCTATAAAATGCTTTTGAGACACGTCCTTCGATGTGAGTATTAAAGTAGACTAGAGTAATTAAAGGGTGCCAAAATTGGGACAAGAAAATTCTTTTGTTCTTAGCTCAATCTCCAGATAATTAGGGGAAAATTGACTTAAAAAACAACAACTCAACAACAAGCAAAGTGTAGCACTTATTCAATCAATAAGAAACACAAGATAAACCTTTGGGTTTTCAGGTTTAATTCAATCATTAAGATATCATCCGACTGTGTCGAGATATAAGTCTGAACTGAGAAAATAAGCTCTTGATCTCCTCAACACCTCTGTGATGGGCTCTCTTCACAACCTCGGATGTATAAATTCGTCACGGGTTAATCTTTATCATTGTCCATTATTTAATAGTCCAAACGCCACGAAAGGCTTGATTTAAAAACAAAACACTAAGTTTCTAATGTGAATCACTCTTAATTTAAGTATTTGCTTCATAGTAAATGCAACCTTTCTTGTTTAAGTTATAAAAACGAATTATCTTTCTGTTAACGCTATGTATTTCATATCATTGAAAAATTATGTTCGTAAAAAAAAATATAATCCTATATCTTTCATTTTTTATAATCCTGTTATCGCAATTTCCAAAAACGTAATTAGTTTGTGTGCATCCTGTTTGGGTTTACAGCTTGTAAGTATAATTATAATTTAACCTGTGTGGCACAAGTTTGCAATAATATTGCGACACTGTGGCAAACCAATTCACCTACATTTCCTTCTCTCTGGTGATCGCATAAGCAGATCCGGCTGTGGCAGATTCTCCTTCAATCGTTCTCGCTCACTTATGTCAGGTTAAATATGGTTCAGTTTCTTCCTGTTGTCAATCTGTTTGCAGCTCGTTCACTGGTGCATATGTACCTTTGGGCTATTGATAAAACAATGATAATAGTATTTCATAGTTAATAGCTTCATTAACCGCTTTATTTCTCCGTTAATTCCCCTCATTACTTCTTTAAGTCCACCTTTTCTCGTCATTAAGTCTTGAGGTAAAGGTATAAAGTTGTACTCAATGATCCCCAGCAACAATGAGTCAACGGGTGCAAGAGTGGGAGCGGAAACGCTTGGGAAATCCCCGACGTCAAAACCGAATGAATCAGCTCAGTTACGCAGTAGGAGGATCGTACCCACCTGAAGACAATGCCAGAATTGGTCCCAAGTCCCCATCCTTCCATATGAGTCACCAATGACGCCCGCAATTAAATTGTGCATCATATACTAATTTTAGAGTGGAGTCCAACACGTAGTAGGCCCTCCGTAAATTACATAAAAAGGGGTATCCCTCAAACTAACTTTACATTCGACCATCGAACGAACGACCGTCAGTGTGACCAACATCCAGAGGCAGTCGGTGCTGGGGGTATGTCCAAATATGTAATGTAGCACACTTAGTGATCTAGATCTGGTAGCGTCTTTGTATTTAGATAATTCATTGCATATATCAATAGGATGCTAATCCAAACTCTGGAGATCATTCGACATTTATGCGAACTATTGGCTTTAATTTATTTGATTAAAAGTCTATAAGAACATTCCGTTATAGTTTGATTTGTTAGTAAAACAGTCGATGAAGTTCTGACTTTGAGGTTATGCATTTTATATTGTGGCTTGAGGTGCCCTGGAAACTGATATTAGATCGAGAAGTAGAAAGAGACCGAGTTTCATTCTTAAACCGGTAACGCGCTGTATTTTGTATATAGAATGCAGGCATTAGATGGATAGATAGATAAAGAGAGAGAGAGAGAGAGAGAGAGAGAGAGAGAGAGAGAGAGAGAGAGAGAGAGAGAGAGAGAGAGAGAGAGAGAGAGAAACAAGTAAGAGACGGAAAAATAGTATATTCACTAACCTACTTACCAATTTACGTCCGCCTGTTTATCAGTGTATAATTCCATACATTAGTGGAGGAATGAGTCCTGTTATGTTGTATTAATATTATCCATTATGTTCCTTGCAGTAATTTGTTTCACTGAGTCGTATGGCATTTCTAAACATAACGAAGGTAGTACAACTATGTCGCAACTGCTTTCATTATCATGTGAATATGTTAAGATACATTGCTTATGTCTGTGTTTAATGTTCATCTCAGGAGCCTTGCAGAGCCTTGCAGAGCCATCCGGAGTCTTACTGAGCCTTCCTGAGCCTTCTTGTACCTTCTTGCGTATTTGCCTGTAATGAACGAATGAATAAAACTATAGACACTGCTTCCTGACTTCATTCTATGAGAGATGAGAAGATAGAGAGTGAAAAGAACACGTTACCATCCAAAATAAGAACCCTAAGCTCTATCGTTGAGCATTGAAAGCCACCGGGCCACCCTCGCCCCTCCCACAATAGCTTTCATATGTATGTTATTATGTGTGTCTATCCCCCCATCTTTTCGCCTCATTTCATGCGATCGTTTTCATGTTTTTGTTTTTTATTCATTTTGATCTAAATATTTTGAAACTTGTATGGGTCAGTTAAATTTATGAAACTTTAAGCAGAGAGTTGTCAGAAGTCCAAGGCTTCCTATAATACATACAGACCAAGTCACCAAAGTAAACAAATTTTTACATGTTTGAATTATTATGATCTATTTTTTTAAAAACTTTTGGCCATAGTTGACACAAAATTGTAGGCATAATCAGACGCTCGTATAATTCAGCCTACAGACCTACACAACAAAAATTTCTAGCTCTGCCAAATAGTTGAATGATAAAGCTCACTCTTGCACTTACTGCAAAAGTTTGTTCTCGTCTGTGATTTGGCCTGCTTCCTTTCCAACTCGAAAGATCTACAATTCAAGGGTAAGCCAAGACAAAGATAGACAAAACTGCGGAGCTCATGAAAATCTACTTTTTATCTCCTGTGGTAAACCACTGTAGCTATCCAAGAACTCTGACTGACCGCGGCTTTTCGCGAGATTCCTTCTTTCAGAAGTTCAACGACTCCTTTGTTTCGTGAGAACCCTTACTTACAGTGTGGCACGCCCACCACTCAGCGCGTGTAATTGTCTGCTTGACCTGACACCTAGCTTCTCGGTGCATATTTTCTGTTTACCCTAGTCAACATTTTTCTACTTAAGGATAACTTAGAACTAAACTTCTCCCAAGTAAGTCCTTATGCGCTCCCGGCCCCACCCCAGATCTTTAGTTCTTGTCCAAAATGAGACATAATGAGATAATCACACAACTAACATATTTGAAGATAAATGGAAAAGATCTACGAGTGATGAAAAACATGCAGCAGCAATGCGAGTTGATGGGGAAATTAGCTCATTAAGAAAAAACAAAAAAACAAAACAAAACATGGTGTCAGATAAGGATGTGTACTTTCCCCACACCAGGTCCGTATCTCTTTCAACAGTGAAATTATGTGAAACCTAGAAGGATACCCAGGAATTCAAGTAGGAGGACACAACGTAAACAACTTGAGATACGCTTATGACACTGTATTAATTGCAGGAAATGAAAAAGACTTGCAACAATTATTAGACATCTTTGACGAAGAAAGCAGTAAGAAAAGATTGGAATTAAATAGCAAAAGGACAGAAGTAATGGTCGTCAGTCGAATCAAACCGTCCACTAGGCTTGTAATCATCTTAAACATTTTCCAGTACTCTCTCTTCATCTTCAGCAAAATACATCTGCAACATTCTCATTGGTGCCTGCTTCTGTCTCCAAGCCGTATGTCACTATCAGTTGACCTCATTCATATTCTATGAATAATACTATATCCTTCACTCATTATGGTTTTTAAACTTTAAGGTGTGGTTTCAAAATAATAATGCCATGATTACTTAGGGATTATAATCTTTACAAGTTGAACATTTTTAGCCTAAACTTACTCTATATAATATAATATATACTATCTCTATATAGAAATATGAATACATATAGCTTTTATATATGTATGTATTTTTTTTGGTTTGTTCTCTCTCTCTACACACACACACACATATATATATATATATATATATATATGTATACACACGCACCTGCATTTTATGTATTTATGTCTTTTTATGTTGATGGGTCTGTCAATGTTGAATTTCCCCAAGAGGGATTAATAAAGCAAATATTATCTTATCTTATCTTATTTTATCTTAAAGAACGACATGCGTTAACTCTTTCTCTTCACCATCTACGTCAACTTTAATGCCAAATAAGTATAAATTTTTACTAACACAAGTTCAATGTATTTTTCGGAAAAGAGCCGATGTCAACAAAAAGAACCTTTCTTAGATTTTTGCCTTAAACGTCTCTCTAAAGACATTTAAACTTTAAAGATTGAGAAACATTGGTAATAAACCTTCGAAACTTCTTTATATATCATTAATAACAGAAGAGTAGGACAAAACATAACTAAGTCTTCAGGCATTACAATGGTCATCTAATTAATTGACTTTCATCAACACTAAGATTTGTATTGCATTCATACAGATTGCTCAAGACAGAATTAACCATCAATATATATATCATGCTGTTGTCGGAGCGTTCATCATAATTTATTGACATAACGTAGCTGCCCACCTGTTTCTGTCTTTGAATACTACTTTAGGATTTTTCGTATAAATTAAGAGATACAAGCACTCGAGGTAAGTCAAAGATGCACAAATTTAACCTCTGACGAAGTAAAAAAAATTAAAGTAGTCACAGAAATGTCATAGACTTATAAATTTTATGGATTATTGAAGTTAAATAAAAACAGGTATATTGAAAAAAAATCTTTTCGGTTGCTATACTTCTCATGATTAGTACTGATAGTCAGAACTGACTTTAATGACATTTATGACTGAAGTTTTTCTCCCCACCTGTATTTTTATTCTATCGGATAAATAAAATGAGGACTGGAAGTAAAGGTTTCTGTGAAATCAAAACTTTCTCAACAGTACTGACCTTACTCCGAGTTTTTAGCGCTCAAATTTATTAATTTTTGTTTCATTTCTTTTTCATTTCATAAGTCTGTTGTCCTGATCCAGCGGTTCCACTTCGTATTTGATGTAATTCGCAGCTTAAGTTAATCAACGGTTCAGATCAAAACATCTGATGAAATGTAACGATAATATACACAGACAGTCTATTTTCGAGCTCCATTCTCTGCTGTCTTCAACATGAACCAGGTTCGGTGTCAAGGAATCAAGACGGCTGTAGAGAAGAAGGATAATCACCAGAAAGGAATGACTACCGGTTGAGTGCGGTACCTCTAAATACTAAAGAGGGCCTCGTTTGATGGGATCCTTTAAAAAGATTAGGCTTGTTTCTAAGATGGCTAATAAAAAAAGAGAGAGATGTATTTAACTCCGTGGGAAAAAAAAATATGAGATCATATATCATATATCATATCTTAATATACTAAACCATCGTACCCAATTGAAAGTATTAATCAGAAATCTCGGAAAAGAAGCATTACTTTTGTTACCCTAAATTATTAGTTTGTTTTAGATAAGATACCCTGATTTATGGGTTAGAAGAGTGTAAAAAGTGGCAATCTAAGCTTTTATATATGTAGAGAGGCATTTGAAGTAGGCATTTACATTTTCTCACTGCCGTCTCTAAAAATACTGCTTAAATCAATTATCCACGATTTAATTTTTAATGTTAAGGCCAAACAATAGGTTTTTTAAATTTTAAACGAGCAGCATTATGTTAAGGCCAGACAAACAGCTTTTTGAATTTTAAACGAGCAGATCCAATTTGGATCTATGGAGGACCAACCCGTTTGTCCTTTGGTCCTCCTTTTTAGAGCTAGACCTCACAGGTATCTAGATCTATGAAGCCTTTAATGGCCCTGCCATATAATTTAGAGGAAAAGAGAACCATGGCAATTGGATATGCAAGCGTTAAATCCGTGACTGCAGATAAGGATGTAAATACAGCTTGCACAGAAAGACACAGAGAGAGAGAGAGAGAAAGAGAGAGAGAGAGGGAGAGAGAGATAGAAAGAGAGAGAGACAGATAGACAGAGAGAGAGAGAGAGAGAGAGAGAGAGAGAGAGAGAGAGAGAGAGAGAGAGAGAGAGAGAGAGATAGACAGAGAGATAGATAGATAGATAGATAGATAGATAGATAGATAGATAGATAGACAGAGAAAAAGAAAGAGAGAGAGACAGAGACAGATAGATAGATAGAGAGAGACAGATAGATAGATAGATAGATAGATAGATAGAGAGAGAGAGAGAGAGAGAGAGAGAGAGAGAGAGAGAGAGAGAGAGAGAGAGAGAGAGAGAGAGAGAGAGAGAGAGACACACACAGAGAGATCTTATCATCAAACACGACCACCCCAATCTGGTTATCATAGGGCCCGATCTCTAGACCTTTCACGATACTCTCCACAAATCTCAAGGCTTTCTGGAGGTCGGCCCCGTCCACAGATCCGGAGGCGTCCACTACGAACACGATATCCGCGCGACAGAGCTTTTCTGTTTGAGGAAACACGAAAAATATTATTATGTTGGGAGTTAAAATAAATATTTGAATTATTTTGGCTATGACTCCGGCTAATCAATCGTCAATAAAGAAGCAGACGATACAAGGGAAAATTTTAATGCTTAAGAAACTGTTTAGGTTTTTAATTGCTCTAAAAGCTAGATTAATTTTATTTTAAAACACGTCTTTGTTTTAAGTAAACAGTTCAACTGCATCTTATAATGCTTTCACGAAAGTTTATGTATATTTTTTAAATTTCTTGTCGTGTAATGCAGATAGCTTGTGTTGAAAGCGAGTAAGAAAGTAATTTTCTTGTCTACTGCAAAATGTGATCTCGGTGTGTAGAAAAGGAAGATAAAATAATGACAAAGGAAATAAATTCCCGAGAATAAGAATCTTTCTTCATTATTTTAAATTGTTAAAGAAATTCTGCATTAGAGAAGCATTTGTCGACAAGCCAATCTAAAATCTTGCAAGGCTTGAAGATTAAAGGGATCCTGGTTATTTATACTAGTATGCAATGTTTAAACTGGTCTCTATTACAAGTGTTGAAAGGTCGATATTTTGTATTTGAAATATGCTAAAAAGCGTAGGTTAGCCTGTCCTCTGGAAAAAACAAGGCAATATTAAAACGTGATACATCTTCAAACAACAAATTCAAATCCCATTAACCTTCCTGATTTGTTCCGACACAGCAGACAGCCCAAGATGCGAGCAGTAGTAGGTGTGACTTATGTGACATCGTGTTATTCAGCGCTCTATCTGGTTGGGATATGGTAGGGAAAAAAGGAATTTGTTTAAAAAGGATAAAATGAAAAAAAGCCGAAAACTCACTTTAATGTCCGATTTCAAATCTTCACGATTCTACAAAGATGGAAAACACAAAGACTCTTAACAAATGTGAAATTGCAATATATTCCAATCACTTGGCTACACTATGTCATATAATTATGTTCATTAAAAGTTTAAGTCCTTTGTGATAAAACATTGTTAAAGGTTAAACTATTTGTGTGTGTGTGCGTGTATATATATATATATACACACGCACACACAAATACTTTCGATTCCTATTTCTTTTTCCTCTTTGCTCATTCTTTCTCCCTATTTATTCTTAAATCCATCAAGAAAGCGTTGTGGGATAGCTTGGATCCCACCCTGAAACAGAATCCTAAAGAAGGCTACAATGAATTAAATCATTCTTCTTTAAAAAATATATAGTTCTCATATTTGAACTATTAGCTTGTTATATTGTGTTTCATTTACTACAAGTGGAACATATATTAAACTCTCTCTCTCTCTCTCTCTCTCTCTCTCTCTCTCTCTCTCTCTCTCTCTCTCTCTCTCTCTCTCTCTCCCTCCCTGCCTCCCTCTCTCTCTATCATCTCTCCTTGTCTATTTCTCTATCTTTCTCTCTCTCTTGCTTTCTCTGTCTATTAAACTCTCTTGTCTTCTCTCTCATTCTCTATCTGCCCCATCTAGGCACTTGGACAATCAGAGATCAGTTGCACTTACGGCTTTCCACAACGTTAAATATCCCTATAAATTACTGCCAGTCTTTTTTTTAATTTACGAGTCCATTTTCACTACAGAGTATAAATATACTCACTACCGGTCAGTCACAATTAATGCTTCAATCCTTGTATGATATATATCGGTTATTACAGCCCAAATAAATCATTTTAAATCTTTACTTTGACATTATTTTCATTTTTCCCCGGGAAATGGCACATTTATCTTGCTTTGAATAATAAATGAAGTTCGATCAAAAGCTCACATAAATGATTGTAATGAGACTGACCAAGCGTCTACTTTCTAAATCTAACTTAATATAATGGCCAATATAATTATAGATATGTTTTATCGATATGGTATTAATCACAAGACTCGTTAGTTTACGTTTCTTGGTTTCAATCACAGACAAGGAAATTGATGTGTTACTGATGGTAAGACTTCGAAAAGAACAAAAAAATAAAAAAAGCAATTTCGCACAGAGGCATTTATTAACCTTTCTACCCATCTTGACCAAATGCTTGCCAATGTGATACTGATTTCAGACTAAATCAGTTGAGTAAAGAAAGTAAACCAGATCAGGTCTAGGTCTAGATCTAGACTTAGATTCTAGATTTAATTGGCCTGTAGACATTATCAGGACGAAATTTCAGCCCTTTAGCCAATACAAGCAACGGTTGATATTCTTGTAATATATTTTGGTCCTATAACTATTAGAACTAGATCTAGATCTGTTATCATTAACCAACAAATTTACACCTACCACGAATTGTAATAATAGATTTCAAGCCATGATTTTACATGTTGGTTTAGTATACTATGATACTGTGACTTTTAATTATATAAATATTATTTTTGCTCTGGATATTATTATGAGTATGGGGTGCCTTTTTTTTAATAAACTTAAAGAAACTATTGTTAACTACATGGGAAAATTTAACTTATTTGAAGAAAGAATTATTTTCCCTAAATTTAGACCTAGACGCTTAAATTCTATTAGGGTGATTTAGTTATAGAGCTTGATTTAATGATTTAAATGGTAAACTTTGTGGACATTCCTGTACATATAGATTCATAATTTTTCATGGTCATATATATATATATATATATATCAAATGATTTTTATTTTTAGAAGCTAAGCTATGAACAAAATAAAGGAAGAAAAATTTATTTATAACGCATAATATATGGGTCAGTCCACCAGTACTGTTTACCATTTGTGGACATAGAGGGTCAAATTTGAACTATGTCACATCAAAACAGCAAAGTACTGTATAGATTTCTTGATATTTGTTGTGTGAAAAGTGCAGACCTCAGGCTAGCATAGTTTTGAAGAAATTTTTATGTAACTGACCACCACCTGTTAGGGGTGTTACCAGGACAAACATAATTTTATATATGATTATTTGCAACAAAATATCAATAACAAAAGCATATGTTTGTCTATAAACACAAAGACTTTGAGTAGTGTGTAACATCCAAGGTACTTTTATTAAAATTGATCCTAGAGAAGATTGAATAGTGAGCGTGATTTGTTAGGAATGTTACAGGTCGATCATATAACATAAAAACATTAGACAAAAGTTTCTATAGCATTGTTAAAACACCAAAATCATGGTTATACATATGTTTAATTCAAAAGATATAGGACAAACCATCTTAAAAATCTAAAAGGGTTTTAAAGATTACAGTGGAAACCTCAAAAACCGAAGTCAGATTATTCGAATTTCTCATAAACCGAATTTTGCAAGATGATAGTTTTTTTTTTTCTCTTTGGCTTTGTTAGAATCGAACTCGTATTTCGAAGTATTTCTGATTTGATTCTCTTAATTCGAAGTCGATACTACCTCATAAAGCATCACAAAAGTGCCACATGCATCTCTCAAGCAGCAAGCAATGTTAATCACTACCCAAGAAAGGATGATCAGTGCGCTAACAAATCAAGAAGGGAGCGGATGCATTAACAGTAGGAAATCTGTTCTGATATGGATAGCAACGTAGGACGGAGGAAGGGGAGGGTTGCTCGTTGCAGGCTCAGTACACTCTCACTCAATGAGTCTTAGACTCTGTTATATACCCATTTTTGTAATTCGAATACTCTTAATTCGAAGATTTAATCCATTCCCATACAATTCGAATTATGAGGTTTCCACTGTATTTTCAAATAATAAGTATGGCATGAAAATATTTGCATGTTAGGAACATTACAGGACAAACAATAAATGGAAAACTGTATACCAGACACATAATGATCTACTAATATACCATAAAAAATTGTGTTTTACATGATTGAATATTCATATTTTTAAAAATATTGACTTGTTTTGGAAAAAAGACTGCCCTTGTGAAGAAAAAGCAGATGAGTAGTGATTAGTTAGGAGTGTTACTGGACAATAAAAAAAAAGTGACTGAATATAAATGCTTTTATCTTCCTTTGTACGGGGTTCATATTTTACATAAAATACTACTCTATACTCCAACTTTAACAAAAAATTGTACCAGGTGAAATTGAATTTATTTACGATAGTTGGCCCATACCTGTACTGATATAACAACAAAACTAACATTTCAAAAACTTGGAATCCACTCTTCTTCTTCTCAAATAGATAAATAGGTTGTTAGGAAAAAATGCAATATGAAAAAACTGTGGAAACAAAAAAAACAAACAAACAAAATAGAGCAAAGAGATATTTAATTAATCATAGCGTGGGCATATGTGATAAAGAAGATGTTAGAAATGTTTCAAAAGAAGTACACTCCACCTGTACCCAGTAACACTCATAACACCCCTTAGCTTTCCTCGAGTTTAAACTCACTTGAAGGTATTGAATTTATTTTCTTCTAACAGAGCATTCATAGGTAAGAGAGAATTTGGATATAAATTATCAAAACTAATAAAGAATATTAAATTACGGCGGCTCTATGCTTCTTAGCCAACTGGAATGTTACAAGGGATAAACTTAGGTTCGTCCTAACCGAATCTTACTCTTTGTTCTATTATTAGGGTTCTTTCGTGTAATGTCGAAGTACATCCTTGAGGCCTTTAATCATTTATATTATCAACTACAGGCAGTTGAAGCTTATTAAATACACATTAGTTTCCTTATATTACAATTCTTTGTCCAATTTGTTAGGAAATGTTACACTATCACGGAAACGTTAGGAAACATTACAACACAAAATCCATGGTCGACCTGATGTCCTTACCTGTGTAGAGCACCACCTTTGCGAAAGTGAAAGAGAAACCCAGATGAGATATTTAACTTAGTTTCCGGCAGTTAAAAATCAACTTTTTGATTCTGTGGTGAAACAGACTTTTGCCCCACGATGTGTGTTAGGAGTGTTACAAATGACGAGAATTTTACAGCATTAGTTTGACTGCTAATAACAGCTGACTGATGCAAGCCATTTATTAATGGTTAGAATCAAAATATTGCTCGTTACTTGTTTGATTTAAATATTGGACTTTGACACAGGCGTTTTAATATTCTCTTGAAATGAAGGAACTCAAAACGGACAAACACAGTAACAGGTGTAACGCAATTTTTAACTGCTGCTCAACACATAATAGTGCAAACATTGGGTTTTGCGTTTCTGTAGATCTAAAAATTGAAATCTTGGTCTTACATTAAGACACTTGTAAAAGCAAAGTGACTTTCCATGATGCTTGACTATAGCATTTAAGTCAGGCATATTTTGATGTCCACTTTCTGAATGGGATTTTTACCACATTTTTGGTTTTCATTAGCAAATAAAGCTGTTAATATAAATCCTTTGACATTTTCAAGCTTATGGGAGGTAGATGATGTTATTTTAAAACATTTCCAAGAATTTAAAGGTAATTTTTAAATTTGTGCTTTGATTTTTATGCATCTGAAAATTGGACCAAAGTTGGTAAACAGTACTGATGGACTGACCCATATATATATATATATATATATAAAATGATTTTTTTGTTTTAGAAGCTAAGCTATGAACAAAATAAAGGAAGAAAAATTTATTTATAACGCATAATATATATATATATATATATATATATATATATATATATATATATATATTACACTTAAGTCATTTTTCTTAATTAAAAAAGATAATTGAGAGCACTGCTCTGCAGGCTGGGCAGCTAAATATTAATTAATTCAAAATTAGTTTCTTCTCATTTTGCTATTCTCCCAATATTTACTTAAAATTTTATTTCTCAACTTCCTACTTCTACTTTTAGTTCTACTATTCCTAACAGATTAAACACACCAAAATTGCAAGAAAATAAACGATAATAATAATAATAATAATAATAATAATAATAATAATAGTAATAATAATAATTATATTAATGATAATAACAAAACAGCCTAAAGTAGTTGGTGCATGAAAAGAAACTTTAACGGTTTTGTTTGTTCAAAGTTCATTTTGAATTTAGCATCAGTCATCAGCTCTTTTGAAGAGTGATCCAGGTTGCAACATGTTTTGAATGCCTTTCTTCCCCCTTTCTACCAAGCCATTATCAAAAATCTATCACATGTGAAAATTAAGTGTGTAGAACTTAAATCGTTTATGTTCCTCTCTCTTGCATTTTAAATATGGTTTTATAGGGAATCTTATTTTCCCCTCTTCCAGAAGTAAAAGACCTGACCTCCATCTCAAACGAACAGAAAATCACACAAGCTGATTTTGTGTGTTGGATAGTTTTCCTAGACAGTGACATACAACACATCAAAAGAACAAAATGGATCTCCGTAGAGTGAATAACACAGAAAAACTGGCTATGTGCCGCAAATATTTTTTTGGTGAGTATCTAGATCTAGAGATTAATTGGAAAAATTTGAGGAAAAAAAAAAGAAGCACCCTAAACAATCAACATTCTTTTGCTTATCAAGATCAAGACGCTTGGCCTGACAAGAGCCAATTATGTAACTGGATTTAGTTTCCTTGAACTTCCAGACCAAATCAGGAAATAAATGTAGCCAGTCACATCCTATTTCAGAAGAAAAAAAAATCCCAAACAAAACAAAATAAAAAACAAACAAAAAAAACCCTCACACATCAGAATTACTGGCAAACACCATGGTATTCTGAGAATTCCCTCTCAATCTTGTAATAATGAATTGTTCAAAATCCTGTTATTTGTGTAGAGCAGTTCCAGAAAATAGCCAGATGTGCTTTACAATTTTAAGAAATTAGTAAGAACTACTTGATTAAAACCGCCAATGTCACTGATGGACAACATCACGACAATCACTGGGCTGTCTCTTGGCGAGGTCGTCCACAGAAGTCGAGACTGGGAAGTCTGGAGAGCTATTGTAGCATCCATTGGAGGAGCAACCATTGAACACGGTGTTGCTGAAGACTGACTGACTGACTTTATTAAAAAACAATAAGTAAATAAAATAAAAAAAACAAGTACTGTAATTAAATAAAAGTAAGTTTTTAAAACAACAACATCCCAACACTGAGGATTGCCCAGAGTTTTGGTTTGTCTATGTCATCTTAGATTTTGGAAGGATATAGCACTGCTGTTGTTTTCTTTCTCCCTTCAAATTTGTAAAAATACTGTTTAGTTGGAAATAACACTTGCTTAATCTTCTCCCCAAAATGAAAAAAAAAAATTGAGGGTTTTAGACCAAATGCAAAATGTTTCGACATGTATTTCTAATTTATTGTTTTCAATCTCTCTCTTTGTGTAAATTTAATCTATAATATTGTTTGAATTCAGTCAGCAATTCCCACTTTGCAAATTTAACACTTAGCTTTGCTAACTGGCCTTTCAGGCCTCCATGAATTTTTTATTGAATGATGTGTTACACCAGCATGGTTGATCATCAGCAAGTTGTATTGTTTTCTCTTCTTCAGCTGGCTTTTTTGTGCTTCCATTCCTGTGGGTGGTCAACAGTGTGTGGTTCTTCAAAGAGGCATTCAGGAAACCTCACTACACAGAGCAAGCTGACATAAGATCTTGTGAGTTTTTAAGATCTTTATTCGTCAATACATTTTTTATTGATTAAAAGAGGATTAAAAATGCAGTGTACAAATATTGTTTGAAAAATAGAACCGAATATAGGCCTATATGGGAATTCAGCATTTACACTGAACAAATCTTTCTCAAGATCCTTTGAAATACTCGTTAAAATTCCTGCCAAAGTCATGTCTTATGTGTGACTGAGGATCTGGAGATAATTTTAGCACCCCTAGCTGTGCTTTTTTGGATGTTTTTAAAAATTTGTAAAAAAAAGAGCTGTTTAAGCAATCTGAATCAAATTTTTAGGCATATAATATTAATAACAACACATGCTGCTTTGAATAAAATATACTACAAAAGAATATCTGAAAAGGTCATTTTCAAGTAATTTTTCTAAAACACTACAAAAGCCATGGCGTTGAAGTCAGTGTTAGATCTAGTTTCTCTTTGCGACCTCTGGAGGAGTGGTGTCCCTTTCTATCATAAACAAAAATGCGAAGCCTGTCAACACCAAACTTTGCATGGACGAGAGAAATTGTTATACCTTCCAGACGTTTCACGTGGCATTAGCAAGTTTAGTATAGGGCTGAAAGTGCATCCTGTAAAGGCAATGGGAAAAGCCCCAGCTAACAAGAGGCCCATTCCATCACTGTAACGGGAAACTTCGCAAGTGTTTTAAGGTGCACTATGTGGTGGGAATTCATAGCTGCCCATGTATTTTAACCTGCATGATAATGAATCTCAAAAGGATCTACAGATTTGGATTTTACCAAACTGGCTAACCATTCTTACTGACATTGATAGGTTAACATGGTAAAGTATGCTCAAACAATGGCTAAACTTTCCATCTATAAAAAGTAATACATGTAGTTGTAAAAGAATATAATCAGGGCCTAAATGCTTATCATTGTCTTTCTAAACATGATACACACTCTCTACTTCCTATTGCTCCTAAGACAGGCCTTGATATCTCTTGTAATGTGATAACAATGAACACTCTTCTTTAACTTTTGTAAAAAGTTCATGTAAAGTAATTTAGCCATTAAGTTTTTAAAAAATTGCTTTCTCTTCTTTTATTTTTCATCTCCCAGATGTGATCCGATCCATGATAGGAGCTGTAATATGGCTGGCCATCATAATTACGTGGGTGATATTTTACCAGACAAAGCGTGTAGAATGGGGGAGCTTTGGAGATTCTCTCCTCTTTATTATTCCTTATGGTTCAGCTTAAATTTTACACTGTGTGTGAGAGAGAGAGAGAGAGAGAGAGAGAGAGGGAGAGGGAGAGAGAGAGAGGGAGGGAGAGAGAGGAGAGAGAGAGAGGGAGGGAGAGAGAGAGAGAGAGAGAGAGAGAGAGAGAGAGAGAGAGAAAGAGAGGAGAGAGAGAGGGAGGGAGAGAGAGGAGAGGGAGGGAGAGAGAGGAGAGAGAGAGAGGGAGGGAGAGAGAGGAGAGGGAGAGAGAGGAGAGAGAGAGAGGGAGAGAGAGAGAGAGAGGGAGGGAGAGAGAGAGAGAGAGAGAGAGAGAGAGAGAGAGAGAGAGGGAGGGAGAGAGAGAGAGAGAGGGAGGGAGGGAGGAAGGAAGGCCCTATTATTAGTAATAAGACATGTAATATTGTTCTATTGTTCTACAAAAAAAAATTGTGTTGCTTCGGATCACATAGAATTATTTCACAAGACATGGGAGTATGTTTTTGAAAATAAATAAAGTAAGATAGGAGGCAATGAAATTGTTTTTCCTCTCAGTAATTCTCAAAATAATAAAGATCTCAAACTCAAAGAGATGGTTGTACTAATAGGCCTACTATATAGTAATAAAGTAAGAATGTTTAAAAAGTTATTCGTAACATGCAAGTTTGTACATATATATATTCAAAATAAAATTACTGTAAATAAAGGACAATTACCCTAATCGAAAGTGTTTTTGATACCATGGCAAAACTACCCTTTGTTTGGTTCTGTGTCTTTGCAACATTAAAGTTTGACTTTTTACTCTTTGTCTGTCTTGTTACTACAAGATGTGGGAGTGTTACAGTTCTGGCGCTCCTCTTGCTCACTGGTAATGTGGTAAATGGGACATACCAGGAGATTCAGGCATATTAAAGATTTGAGCTTAGGCCTCATAAAGCCTTACTTTTAAAGGATTAGGGTGTAGTCTTTCTACAATTTTTATCAATATGTTTGGAATGGCCTCACATAATACAAAGTAATTGGCAGTTATTTCTACTACTACCACTACTACATGTTGTAGTATTAGTACTACCGCTACTGATACTACTACTAACTACTATTACTACTACTACTACTACTACTACTACTACTGCTGCTGCTGCTGCTGCTGCTGCTGCTACTACTACTACAACATCCTATTATTATTACTGCTGCTGCTGCTGCAACTACTACTACTACTACATGTACTACCACCACCATCACTAATAAGCCATTATGTTAACTAAAACGAGAGGTTCATGGCTTCACTGAATGACAATTGACATACAATTAAGATTGGGAAGATCTGAATTGCACCAAAGACCAAACAACACTGTTTTGCCGTAGGATGCACAAAGATCTAAAAACAGAACGAAAAATAATAGGTAAAGCCTGAAAGCTACATGTATTTTTAATTTCTAAATTGAATCTAAAGGAAACATACCACTTCACTAATTTCAAGTTTGGAAAAAGCGTACAGTGAAAATGACCAAAAAAAAAAAAAAAATGCTCAACTGAGACATTGAAAACTATGAAGATCAAACTATCCAGACTCTCTTTCCCCCCGCCAAAAATAAAAAAAAAGATAAATAACATTATATCTATTTTGTGGAAATAATGATAATAATATTTATATCCTCATGTATTACACACACCTCCTGGAAAAATGATTTTCAGTTGATTTGTATAGTGTGTTTTAATTTCAGCAAGAGCTAGGAATTTTATATCAAGCCCTACTTCGAAACTGTATCATGGGTGAATCTTCTTTTAAATCCGCTTTGTTCACGTAAGTATGATACTTTGAGAGAAAATTATGTTTTGAACAATTTAGATCGGCTTCATCTTTATAAAATTATGAGAAATCAAAGCGCGCTATTTTGATTCTTTGCTTTTTGCCTCGCCCGTGATTTCCACCATCACTAAATTTACATACGCCATTAATTGCGTTTAGAAAATCAGATGGTAATTGCAGTAACTTTACTTTTTTCCTTGACAATAAATCAGTTTGTTTCATTGTATTTGTTTGAAGTAGTTAAAATCTGTATGTTTAAGGGGATAAATATGATTTATCACTACATGTAGTTTAAATCCATAACATTTGAAGATGTTAATAATTCGCACTAAAACTTTTCAAGTTGTCTACATAAAACGCACACGCCATAACTACACATGTATATCTGGTTTGCTAAGATCATGGGCAAACGTGATTATAGGACATAGTTAAGAACTGAAAACTAAAAGATCATAATTATTAAACGCGTAGAAACTTAAAATAAGTGCTTTTTTTCTTTTTTAAATTAAATTAAACTCTTCCAAAACAATACACTACCTCATCAGATCATAAAGAAACGAATATTAAAGATCCATCTTACAGACGGTATGGATAAACAGTATATGGTTTGTTTTTTTTTTGTTTTTTTTTGCGTTATTTCAGGATATTTTTCACATAGAGAAAAATCTTTAAATGTTCAGTAGTTTTTAAGTGATATTAGTTTGTAAAGTTAAGGTATATTGCTCCGTTTTTCTTTGAATCGATGTACATGTACATACATATGTATAAACTACTTATGGCCATTTATTCACTCCTTAAGTTAATTACAATTTTTTTAGCTTAAACTTGTCCATTAACAGTTTTACAGTTAAGCAGTGCTTTATAATTATTATTTTTAGCTTTAGGAGGGAGGGAGAGAGAGAGAGAGAGAGTGGGAAATTAAATATAGAGGGTGAAATCCGACAATAGAATTAGATTTAGAAGAGTAAGATCAAGGAGGAAGGGGAAATGGCGGTTAGAAAGAAAATGGAAGAGAGAGAGAGAGAGAGTCTGAGTGTGTGTCAAATACATCATGTACATATACAATGTACATTAATAAAACTTTCTTTTTCGTGGAAGAAGGAAGATTCCTCTTTGAGCTCGAAAATTGGACTAAGTTTCCTCGCGAATCTCAGGGGAGGAAAAAACTTCCTTCAGAGGACGAAATTTACGCTTCAAAAGGACAGGAAGAAGAAAAAAAAAAGAGCCTGATACTAGTCCATGTAAAAAACACGTGGAAAGCGCACATCGGCTAATACTAACATACTGAGTGTAAGGTTAAACTAAATTCAAGTCAACCCGTTCGAATAAAATTACCCAATTACTTTTTCAAGCTTCTTCTTTATCGGATTTATTCGACACCAGACCAACTTGGTTGATGTAGATGACAGGATATATATGTTGCAGTAACCCCTTTGTAAGCAAAGATAATAGAGTACAGTGTACTAGTATAAATACTAGAGGGCTTACCGTGCTGGCTCTACTACATCGTACATGTAGAATACACGAGCCGCAACTCTGATTCCACTACGAAGAAGAAGAAGAAGAAGAAGAAGAAGAAGAAGAAGAAGAAGAAGAAGAAGAAGAAGAAGAAGAAGAAGAAGAAGAAGAAGCAGGAGGAGGAGGAGGAGGAAGATGAAGAAGAAGAAGAAGAAGAAGAAGAAGAAGAAGAAGAAGAAGAAGAAGAAGAAGAAGAAGGAGGAGGAGGAGGAGGAGGAGGAGGCTATTGAGGATCTGATAATGTACTTGAAAATATTTGAACTTAATTGTTAAAGGTAAAAGCATCATCTTTTCCTCTATGTTTTAACAACACAATTACAAGTGAGAATCAAAACCAAACTGATCTCACTGATGTAGGCCTTAAGAATATCAATGGTTTTCTACGTAAAATAGAATAGGCTTGCCATAGCTGGCTTTGCCCTCCCTGTGTAATCTCCGTCTTTGTCTACCACTACCAGTCCAGCTGATGCATAGATCAACTAGCTACTTCCTTCATGATTTTGTTTCGCTTTGCAAACACCCCTCTCAAATTATGATTTTTTACCATCTGCTTTAGTGCTTTGTTAGTGTTGTTTAGACTCTCAGTTGACAAAATCAATTGATGCAAGGCACAGTCATATAGATCTAGATCTAGGCATCAGCCAGAATTAAAATCTTATGGATTCATTTCCAGATTATATTAGCTCCACCTTATAAAGTCATATATGATTCCGGAGACTTTGATCTAATCGCATTGTAGATCTAGGATCTAGAGATCTACGTGATGAGGACCTGAACTAAGGTATTGACTAGCACTTTAGCAGACAATAGCCATGTTTCGCAGACGAGTTAAGAAAACGTTGATCATGAGTCGCAACATAATTAACATGTGGTTTTCCCAGTGGTCTGCAAACCGGCTAGCGCTGTTTACATCAGAAGACTCAAGCGAGCGTCAGGCCTGGTCAGCAGTCACTGTGACCTAGTTCAGTAGGCCTATTTGGGAAAACTCACATGCTGAATGAATAAGACTGTACACTCTCCGAAAACTGCATAACTATCAAAATCAGTAAAAATTGCTGCTGGTTAAACTGTTGGATCATGTGATCTCTATGTATTGTTAGTGTGAGCATGCAGTGGATACACACTCTACACTGTATGCCGGCACCAGGCTAGTACTCAGTAGCATTAATTTAAAAGCATCACAGGCAGTCATCATGAAACCCTTGCATAACGATTATTTTCTCAGCTGTAGGGCTAGCATGTTTGCAAAAAGCAATTATGCTACTCACCGCTAGGTGGGAGGAGTTAAAACTTAAATGCAAATGATGTCAATCAGTCCAAAAATATTAGCTAAGAGCCATTTATTAGCCTTTCCTGCGAAACCTCAGAAATCTGAAATGTGTGTAAAGTGTTTTAGGTTAGATTTTTACCTCTTATTGAAAGCACTAGAGAGTTGGCAGTCTTACAGTATATTGAATTGATACAAGACTGTTTACATAATAGCCACCATGGATTCTAATATGTATACATATGTATCTTATATTTATTTACATGACAGCCTTATTGAATAAAATGAAAAGCAAAACTGATTCAGTAGGCCCTAATTGAATTTTTAAGTTCTTTTTTTATTTTTTTTATCCGTTCATTTATTTTGGACCCCTGATTTTTTGCCTTTAATCAATAGAGTGCTTGATTGCCCCCAGTACCCAATATGACTGCCATGTTAACAAAAGAGTCGGGACCATACTGGGTAAGGAGTCCCCACGATTTCATGAGAGAACAATTCAGAACTAGATCTAGGCCAGGTTTTAAAAACGTTCGCCCAATCACAATACATTGTTAAGTAGTAAAATCCTTAATAGCTGTAATTAAGAATGTATTAGAGTCTAACTAGAACTCCAATTTAATACTGCAAAAGGTTTTTCATTTAAACTTATATTTCTTTGTCCTTAACAACAACAAGATTTAATACAATTTAAAGGGACGAATATACCATGACAAATTAAAAAATTAGAAATTATGATGAAGAAGTTGCCTCCATAAATACAGTGGAATCCGCTTGAAATCAACTTGGTTAAAGTCAACTCACGCTTGTAGTCAACGCCACACTTCAGTCCCGTTTTTTTCCTGATTTTCTGATAAAGTCAATGGCTTGTGAACATTTTCGCTTAAAGTCAACACCTCGTGGTGGATGGGAAAAGGTGAAACCGACAAAAGCAGGGATGCACAGGGATGAGTGGGTGGGATATAACTATTTGTTTGTAACCCAATAATATAGGCCTACAGTCAGTAAATCACTGTGTATTAATACATTTGGCATACTTAACAAGGCCTAGCTAAATTAGTGTGGTTTTGTGCGGTTGTGACAGTAACAAAGTAGGGCGTGGGCGGCATGGAGTCTCGGTGTGTCTAGATCTAGATCTAACTTATTGTTGGCTCTCATTTAATTTGTGACAAACAGTGCATTGTTTTCTCCCCATCGCCGCGAGCCTTAACCAATAGCATCCTTTTTAGAGCCTTCAATAATGCTAAACAATTAATTTTTAATCAGGCCATTATTTTTCCCCTTGTGAAAACAAAACAAAAGTAATGGTGGTCCTAAGCCCATACTAAAGAAAGGGTAAAGGTGAAAAAAAAAATAAACCTAGAATTGAAGGTAGGCCTATATACGCATATTTTGTGGGTCTTTTTTTTTTTTTTTTTTTTTTCGTGTAATCCATCAAGTTGTGTAAATAAACCTCTTTTCAAAGTATGGTCTTCTCATTGCTTAGATAACTAAAAGCTATTAGTAAAAAAAAAAACAAACTGGAAATGCTTCGAAGGGAGACCACTATCACTATCAGAAGCAATGAAAGGGAGACAATCTGTTTTTTATAACATGAATTTTTGGACTGTTTCCTAAACACGGATAGAGTCAACACTTTTTTTTTGGTCCCAAGGTGTTGACTTTAAGCGTTTTTCACTGTATGAAACTGAAAGCTTTGGAATGGCAGAGGAGTGACTGATGTCTCCAGGAACAATTTGATTACTTGTATAACTTTCGTAACTAATAAAACAAAAATTGTGAAAAAAACATTTCAATTAATATAATCAGTAGGCCTAATGTGAAACAGGAAATAGGAAAAATGTAATGGTTTTAAATTTACACTTGTCACATTGTGACTGTCAATGAGATGTACTGTAACTAGTGTAACTGTAAGGGCCAACCTCTAGATCTAGATTTAAAAGAACAAAAAAAAAAAAAAAGAGTCCATCATTATTTTAAGACATTCCAACTTTTCAGAAATTCACTTCTTGGCAAGTTTCTGTAGTATCCAGAGGCTGAGAAGGAGATGCAGAAGTATTTTTTTTTTTAAAGAATTCAACATCTTTTCTCCAGAGGACTAGGAGAGGTGACCCTGGAGTTAAGATACTGAGATATCAATACATTGTGTCCTTACACAGTAACACACTATACTTACTCCAGGACTGACTGAGGGATAGCAGTCAAACACACTTGTGCCTAGACACATGATGTCACAGTCACACCGATAATTGTTGAAATCCACCCCAAAAGCTATGACATCATTACTTGGCGGATTGACACCAATTACAGAGGCAAATCTAACCTCACAACAAACCAATTACTACACCCAAAAAGAAAAAAAAGGGGGGCAAATTTCATAGGTCTTTAATGCAACGTATTTTGTCTTTGGATTGGGTTCTGTGAAATATTAATTAGAAACAAAAGGCTTTTAAAGATTACTTCTATTCAAATACCTTTAGCAATGCTGAACAAGAATAGATGTTCAATGTATGTTTATTGTTCATGTCCTGCTAAAAAAATAAGGTACTTTGATATTATGCTCATTCAGGAGTTCATTATAACTCAATAAAATTTATTTACGAAATGTTGATTTTTTTTTTTTTTGCATTCTAGATTTTTTACTTTTGAGGTTTCCAAGGGATGTTGACAGCTCATCATTTGAAGTCAATTGTTTATTAAAGCTGGGACAGAAATTAGTTTAAAAAAAGCAAAACAACAAATTATTGAAAACAACTTCACCCCCAGATTGCTGATGTTGTGTGTGTAATCAGTGTCGTCAACTGAGTTCAGAATCTCAATCGCAATGGATACTACAGGCAGTACAAGTCGAGAATGTGATGACTCTCCGATTCAAGAACCTGGTATGGACATAAATGTTTTCCTTTATTTACTCAGACCTTTCTCTACTGATGTTTAGTTTGTGTATTCATGTAGCATCTTCTATAAATCTTAACACCTCAATAATTTGGATATTTTTTTTTTTAAGTTTGTTTATTCTCTGTCAAAAAGTTAAGTAAAAACATGTATACACAAGTAATAGATTTGACGATACAGCTTTATTTTAGCTAACATAGAGCTGTCTCATCAAATGTATTACTTGTGCACACATATTCATATCAAATCAGTAACTTCAAATGACAGCTTTATTTTAGCTAACATAAAGCTGTCTCATCAAATCTATTACTTGTTCACACGTCTTCATATCAAATCAGTAACTTCAAATGCTCAGTAACAAAGCATTCAGTTTTATTATGGCTGAGCGTGAGAGTTGCAGTGCTCTCTTCTCTTTGGAAAAGAAAATACGCACTGAAAAAAAAGTAAAAAAAATGTTACAGATTTCAATCAGGTGTCCTGCTCTTTAGCATAGGCGATCATTACTTTCCGTTCATCTTGATCCCTTGTGGCTGTTAGTGCATCTGCTGCTCATCCAGCAATTTCATGGTTATTGTGTCTATCTCTTGGTATTGAAGTACCAAACTATTTGAATTTATCGCTTTGCTTGAGGTTATTCCATTTGATAAAGATGTTGATCTGTGGAGACTCATGATGACCATTACTTTTGTCTTTTTGCTGTTCAACTCTAACTGTTTCTTTCTGCTTTCTTCTTCAACAATGTCTAATTATCTTCACAAGTCTTCTTTATTTTCTTCAAATAAAACAGTGTCATTAGCATATCTCAAATGTTATGCCCTCCTACTTTAATTCCTGGGTATCCTTCTAAGTTTCTCTTAATTCTTTCACTGTAGAGAGAGAAAAGGTATGGTGAAAGAAAACATCCTTTTGAGTTGATGGGAAATCAGGTCATTAAAAAAATAAGTATAGCATAGTATCAGACAAGGATGTGTGCTTTTCCATACAAAAATTTATACCCTATTGCAATTGTCCTGTTACTACACTTTTTATGGTTGTTTGAACTTAAAGTAATGCTATTTGAGTTTAAAGCACTCAATTAGGCTTTATTCTTTTTTGCTTATTCATGGATGCAAGTTTTCTAGAATATTTGGCTGCTGCCCAGCTGAGGATTTGGATCAAGATTTGATCCGGGTAAATTCAGGGCTGCCCGAGAGCTTTTCAGTGGCATGAAAGATTGATTTAGGCCCACAAAAAGTCTGTAAAACTTGTATAATACATTATAAAATCCATTAGAAAGCCTTTAGTTTTTACAAAAATTTTGTCTGGACCCTAATTTTTAGTTGTTTTAAACTTCTATCTCCTGCCATCACTGATATTCATCGCTTCAGTTTCATTTACCTGAAGTCTGGTTCTGGTTGAGCCTAGTTTTAGCATAGAAATATCTATAGTGTATCTATCTCTCTCTCTCTCTCTCTCTCTCTCTCTCTCTCTCTCTCTCTCTCTCTCTCTGTCCATCTATTTGCTGCATGTCTGCCTCTCTCTTTATCTATCTGCCTATCTATTTATCTCTCATTTTGCAACAAAACTACTAGTTCCATGTCTTGAGATTGAGTGATACCCAGTACATTGAGCATTTTTTGTTGTTTTCAAACTTGTTAATAGCAAAGGCCATAGAAGTATAGCCTTTCAAGATTGGGAGCTTGAAAAAAATGCAATTTTCGGATTCACCATCCCTCGGCACTTGCACCCATGCATATTACTACTAATAAATAATTTATCAATGTGATAAAAACTGGCAAAATGCATTTTTAGGATTCACCATCCCTCGGCACATGCACCCATGCATACTACTACTAATAAATAATTTATCAATGTGTTAAAAACTGGCAAAATGCATTTTTAGGATTCACCATCCCTCGGCACATGCACCCATGCATACTAATACTAATAAATAATTTATCAATGTGTTAAAAACTGGCAAAAATCTATTTAAAATACATAGTATTTTGCCATTTGAGCAATCAAATGAAACAGTGTGCAAGGTCCATAGCATATTCAGATCTTTCATGTGATACCATGCAACTCGGTTAATAGAGCACTATAATGCAGTATAACACTATGAAAAGTGACAATATTTGAATTTTGAGTCCTCACAGAGAAAGTGAAGTTGACAATGAAAAGAAAATGAACTACGCATAATCTTTCCTCAAGAGTTGAAAGTAAACAGTTATGCTCCCCTGTAGTCCATATAACTAATATTATTAGTTGAAGCTAGTTCAAAGATAGTTCTGACTTGATCAAATATATATATATATATATGTATAATCATTACCATTTGTATGACCTTTTCGTGCATGATGCCACTCAGACATAATAAACTTGCTTTGTTTTTGCTTCAATTCCCTCTTTGGATAGCTCTGGAGGGAGAAAGCCCCTCTGCAAGAAAGTCAGAGAGTTTGAATTTGAAAGAAGAGAATCTCTCCAGATCAGATATGAGCCCGGATGATGGTGAGTTTTCTTTTCCTTAGAAGAATATTTTTAAATCAATTGCTTGTCTTGCCATGGGAAGATGGTTACATGAGAACACAAAAACTGAAAAAAAGTGTTTTTATAGAAAGGGCAGAGCAAGCGTAAAGAATTAAAGTTAGGCTTGCTTTTTGTCTTACATTTATAATTTCTATGGCTTGACTGAGACATCTAGAAAATGAGAATTTCAGGTTTCATTAAAAAGGGATAAAAAGGAAAAAAAAATTGTTTGACCAGTTCTTTTTTTTTAAACCATTTTGATAAGATTTTATTTTTGTTGGAATATGTATTTCACTTTCAATGAAATAATTGTGCCAGGTGTCCTCAAAGATAGATTCTGGCATAGGCAAAGTGCACTAAGACCATTGAATATAACTTTAATTTTCAATGCTTTCTATTCCTGTCTGTTTTGTTCTAAACAACTGCATTTTTCTCCACAGTTGGTGAATCAGACGATGGGAAAAATGTATATATCGTAATGCAGGTAATTGACTTATTAATTTAGTGCTGAAAGACTTAACAGCAATCATTCCTTCTGGCTATTGATAAGAAAAGATAAAGAAAATTATCGGTCAGGGTTCAATCGTTTCTTCACACGCACTGATAGTTCAGGTTCAAGTGATGGGTGCTCTAGATCATGTGTAAAGCAAGGTTCAAAAGCAGTAAATGGATGTTGAATTATCTGTCTCTATGTGATAGATCAGATACGACCTAAGTGGTTTAAAGTGATCTCATATTGTTTTGTTCAGTCCAAACAGTTCCGATAAATTTGTTAGAAACCAGACACACTTAGGCAGCCAATTCTAATGCTACTTTTAAAAGTAAATATTTTCCATAAACTTTAAACAAATTTTACATTTTTTAGATATTGGAAAAATCTTATAAAAATGTTATGTTTTGACAAGACCCAATCATAAATATTAATAAAATAATGAAAAAAAAGGTTCCTGATCATTCCTTAGACCTAAACAGCAGTGCAAATTTTTGACAAAGCAAAATGATAGCTGAAAAATAGCTTGTGATGCATACTTTAGATCTTTGGCAAATATTATCGTATGGGTACCCTAAAATTCCTCTACGATCACTCACAAAGGGTCTCAAGTCATTTAAAACTATGCTCTTCATATTTTGTCTGAGATAGAGCAGTGTTTTTAACAGTCTAAAGCATAATTCAAATTTATGTTCACTGTGTCCTACTTCTTTCTTTTTCTTGTTATCTGGTTGTATCTGAGCTTTAGAAGAATCTCAGAAAAGTTGTAACACAGACTTAAGAAAATCTATGGGAAAATAAATTAAATGTATCCTCTTTTCTTTCTTGACTAGAAATTTTTTGTTGCTTTGCTTAATTAAGATAAGTAGTGGAAAAGTTCATTCTATTTTCATCTAAGCTCCCTCAAATCCAAACACATATCTCAGTGATTCACTATTTTTGTATATTTATTATCATATATTTTCCTAATTTATATCATTGTAAAAATAGGTTTATAGCTTTATTTACCATGAGAATCAACAAAGAAAAGTGAACCTGATAAGGCAATCATTGAAATTTGACTTCATTACTAAGCTGAATATTGTGTAAGAAGAGTTTCATTGTATATCTTGAAATAATATACAATCAAGTCTGTTAGAAAATCAAATGTAGACAAACATTTCAAAACTTCAGTATGGTATGCTTTACTGTTATTTGACATACAACATTACAAGGCTATAAACGGAAAGGTCATTAAAAGAGCTGTTATATCTTGATTTACAATTGGATTGCTTTTTCAAAAACTCTTTTGCAATATAAGATATATTATTTTAAAATTAAATTATTGTTAGTCAGATTGCAGTAATATTGATTATATTTTCTGATGCCACTCGAAATTTTATTATGTGTTAAAAATGTCATAAATGAACCCATAAGTCAATGAAAAGAATCGTAGATGGTATAAATAAGTGGTGTGGCCAAGCTGGGGATAAAAAAAAAGAAAATTTAAACCTTTTTTTTCTGCATTTCTCTCAACTTGTTTTATGGATTTGCAATATAAAAGAAGTTTTATCTAAACAGCAATTTATAGTCATTGTAACACTGAATCTATGCCCTCTATTGCCTGTCCATTGTATGTGTAAAGGCTAATTTAATTAAGGAAAAAAAATTGAATGACAATGATATTTCAAAGTATATATTAACTCTTTTACTACCTTAGGGCATCATGTTTTTTCTTTGGGAGAAGAAAAAAGGGAAGCCAGCCATTTAAAATTGAAATTTTTTATTGTTTAAACAGAATATGCCTGCAGAGGGTGATCAAATCTCACAGCAGCAGAAACCAGACGCAGGACCAGTCATCACACTATCTGGTGTGGATAAAAATGTCAACATTTTAGACATACAAGACCCATCAGCAACTACCTCAGCCGCCACAACTTTTATGCCTCCCCCACTGCCAGTAGTATCGCCTCAGGTTGGCGGTCAACAGGAGGAAGAAGCTCTTGCCAGCTCTGGAGTCAATGAGAGCCTGTTGCTAGACGGAGAAGGAGGGTAAGCAAGCATGACCCTTATTTGTCTAATCACTCTCTAGGCCCATAAAAATATATATATCAGGTTTACCTCCATCCTTTTCAAAATGACCTTTAGAAGACTTTTTTTTTTTTAAATGGCAACTCATATGTCAAAGCTATACATCTAATTTCAAAAGTGCTTGGTTAGTGCTGCTTTTAAAAACAAGGAATGAAACGTTTGAAACCTGGATCTGCTCTTGCTCTGCTTTTTGTGGGTGGATGCTGCTGGATAGATTTTTTCCCAGGTTTACCAGAACTTTCATTGCATTGGAGTATCAATCTTAACTTTGCTGAACTAATGTAGGCGCATTAGAATATTTTGTCGCAGTTGATTAAATAAATGAATTAATTATGTTTGGATCTTGAAGGGGAAATTAGGTTAATTAACCTCCTCTGAAAGTAGTTATTTAGAGCAAAGTTATTTACAACCCTCAAAATATAAAGGAACAGGTAAAAATATGAAAGAGATGAGCCAAACATAAATAAGTTGTAAAAGATAATAAACCTATACCTTGTGCAACCTGCCAACAGTTGATGGTCCTGATTTTCTTGAGCTCTTTAAGTTTAAATTTTCTACTCAATATTTTTTATGAAATAAGACAAGATCAAGATATCAAACTATTCAAAGGGCATTTCTAAAACTCACCATATGTTCTTAATAAGAAAAAAAGAAAATCGTGTGCTTTTTAACTCATTCCATACGTCAATAAAGATAGTTTTCTTTGTTTATTTCTTCTTCAAAGCGACATTTCTTAAAAGTGTGACTTTCTTAGAATACCAAATACTTTTCTTCAGATGAAAGAAAGTGAACTTTCAGGTCAACAAGTTCTAGCCCAAAAGTGACAGTAGAATTCCAACAGTGTAAATCATTTTGCATGAGAAATAGAAAATTTGTATTGCGAGATAAAAGATGATATTTGGGTTGAGAATCATTTTCTTGGTGTATCATTGATTTATATAAAAATAGCAAAATCATGGCCAATGGACACTCCCTAAACCAGCAAAGCAGGCTAATGATTCTCTAGATAAAATATACAAGATTAGTTTTCAAAATCGTAAAAGTGAAAGTAATATTAAGGTGACAAAACAAATCTTATAGTCTTCGGCAGTTCTGCATCTATACAGAGCTTACTGAACGTGCTATGATCCACTCTGTGGCTAAACGTGTGGATTGAATTAAAGGTATTTTTAGCAGGTAGTTGCCATTTAACATATGAATAACATTCAGATTCAGCTTCATTAAAGTTCTCTAAGATTTGATTCATTGCCAATGAAACATATGCTGTTTCATAAAAGGCTACAAAAAGTCTATTGAGAATGAAAAATAATATTTAAGTTTGACAAGTGCAATTGATTCTTCATCTGCTTTTTTTTTTTTTTTTTAAAGCATGATGATTAAATTCCAATAGGCTCACTTGTCTTTATGTTTTAAGTAAACAGTCCTTTAAACGATCCTCAATGTTATTCCATTTTGTTGATGATATTCTCTCCAGAGACAGTGCAATCTCTGCTTGCCTTATTTGTGGGGACAAAGCCTCAGGCTACCACTACTCTGTGTATTCCTGTGAGGGATGCAAAGGTTTCTTCAAGCGCTCTGTCCAAAAGGGTTTGCATTACGGCTGCAAAGACCAAGGGGTGTGCTTCATCAACAAGTTTTCCCGCAACTCGTGCCAGTTTTGTCGTTTCCAGAAATGCCTTTCCATGGGCATGAGGAGAGATGGTCAGTTTATTATTTTAGAGCCATGAACATATTAAGACAATCTACTGAGTAGTGCTTTTTGAAGAATGGATCTCTGATTCACTTCAATATTAGTCGTACAGAATTTATTATTTTCGATGTAAGCTAATCACAAGAACATTCTTGTGTTTGGCCACCGTTTTTGCCAATGATTTCCTAATAGCTCATCATGCCCATTTTTTCTGAGGTGACGGTTAACGAGGGTGATTTGTTCATGGATAGAGAATGTCTGAGGAATAAAATGAGGATGAGAATTTTTCTGTAAATTTTGAAAGGCCAGTTAATTCTCTGCAAATCCTGTCCCTGAATCTGATGGAAGTTTGTATCTGTAAAGTTGCTCTCGCACATGTGTCTAAAATTATATAGGAAACAGAAAAATACAAAGATAATTACAGAGGTGCCTACAATCCCGTATTTCTTTTTAAAAGAAAAAGATAAAGATAAGGAGAGCAGTGCTCAATATGTAAGCTAGAATATAGGGTTTTATATATACTCTTATGGATAAACTTTTATTATGCCTCAATTGAGCCAATAAAATACAGATAAAAAAAAATATGTTCCAGGTTCTAATCCATGGTATTATTATTTCTTTTATACTTAAGTCTTAGCTTATTTGTTCCAACAGATGTATGACTCGACTGTGTTTATCAGTGCTTTAAGTGATGTTAACAAAAACTGATAAAACTGATGTGGTTATGTAAAAATTAGCTTTGTCAAGCTTTGTCCCTGCTGATTTTTGTGGTTATTCTCCCTGAAAGGCATAGGATGGGGTAGGCAGGCACCTCTGGTATTCTATGAGTATCAGATTTTCCAGTATTGAGAGAGCGGTAGGAGTATGAGTCTAGGCCTAGACTATCTTATAGTCGCCTATAGTTAAGCCACTGTCAGTTTAATTCACAATTTAGGTCATCGTCTAATCTTTACGTATGAAGCTATTTTAAACTGATCAATATGCTTGCCAACCTGTGTCTTGTGGCTAGCTGTTCTCTTTGGCTGGTTAATTATGGTGGTGCAAAAGTAGCAAGATGAGGGAAGAGAGGGCGAAACCTGAAGACTTAGACCTAGGTTATTCAAGTTGAACAGAATTACCTTGAACTTATCTAAAAATAAGTGGAGTAAATGGGAAGGTGTATTGGTAATGGGGCGGGAGGGTGATAGCATGGAGAGAGATATCCAAACATGCTTAAAAGACTTATATAGGGGCTACACTGGAATGTTAAATCTATATCTAAATTGGTATATCAAGAACTTTATTCTTGATCAAGATTTAATGAAAATTTGGTGAAAAAAATCATAAATTCTTCAACTCTATGTTGTTTTTTTTTTATTTAACATTAAATTATTCAATTTATTCAAGACATTGTTAGAGTCAAGATCTAATCTAGAGTCTTACGACAATCTACATTTTCAGGGTGCTTTCGAATCTTGAACTAAAGATCGTATTGGTTAAAGTTTAGATTCATTCATAGATTCAATAAAGGAAGGCTACATTTCTTGCAATCGACTGGTACTAGGGGTCGGTCAAAATTTCATTTTAACTTTTTTAAATTCTTGTATAACTTCCCACCTATCATCCCAACCCTCATAACCTTGCCTCTTCCGGGCTAAAGATATTCTTTTTATTTTTTTTTATCCTTTACCATTTTCAATAGCTGTAAGAGAGGACAGATCTCCAGGAGGCAAGCACCGCCACAAGCGCCCACGACTTGACGACAATGACACACTTTTGGGCATGGGACTGGACGCTTTGGCCGACCACTCTAGTAGTTCTGGAGGCAACCCTCGGATAGAGGGAGCAGGCGACGACCCACTCAGGGACACGTTAGTTGCAGCCAAGCCTCACCTGTTCCCCAAGGCTGAGTGTGAGGGTTTTATTTCTTTAAGCTGTATGCTCCCGTGAGAGAGCTGTCAGGAGATAATCGTCAAATTCTTGTACAGATGGATGTGCATAAAGCTTACCTTTTCAGATTTGTAATGCAAATATAGTCATTTCTTATTTTGTGGAAGTGGGACGGAGGGGGTTGGGAGGTGGAGAGGGGCAGGGATTCATAATGTTGAAAAATCATAATTAGAAACCCTAAGAAGAATCTCTAAAAACAAGCATGAAAGCAGGATTGGAAAGTTTTGACCTAAGTTGGAAGAAATGAATTTATAAAAAATTCCGGCCTGCCTTTACAGCACTGATTTTCATTAGAGTTTTCTTAATCTGTAGATCTTCCTGCACATTGAAGGATTATTTTGCATGTTCACACACTGGTCCTTTCCTTTAGTACGTATTGTGAAAAATAATGAATATTCCTTAGATGTAAAGGACTATCCCTGAGGGCTGGCTGCTACCACTTCTGACTAAATACAGAGAGTGGCTGCAGCACTGTGGGGTTTTATTTTCATTACTTAATAAAAATGAAAAGGTTTTTCACAGGGTAAAGTAATCCAAAGTTAGATTTGACTTGAATCTATTAAATTCTTATGTTTTTGCAGACACCCCAGACAAGCTGGAGACTATCAGTGTAAACGAGCTGATGCAGTATGGGTATCTCGAGCTGCGATACATCATAGACTGGGCTAAGAAAGTTCCAGGTAGGAAATACATGGGGAAGAATGCATAAGAAAGGATTTGAAAAATTAATCTATCAATCAGGTGCTCTGCTCTTTAGTGTAGGTGATCATGACCTTCAATGCATCTTGATCTCTCATCGCTTTTAGCGCATCTGTCACTCGTCGAACAGTTGGCCACTTTGTTAGTTCATACAATATCTTTTCATGTTGTTTTCCCCTGCTCCATTTTCCATGAGACATTCCAGTTGTCACAAGATGTCCCAGTTTCTCTCTTCTCAGCACATGGCCAAATAAGGTTGTCTGGGTTTTATGTATTCTAATTTTGATTTATCTTGTTGTGTCAGGTTCTTGCTACCCTGTTTGATTTAGAAATTCAGTAGCCATTTTACCTTAGATCTTGTTAAGCTTTGCCGTGACAGCTCTGTCTAGAAGACATGCTTTATGCTATTAACATTCAAGGGGAAAATGATTTTAAAGGAGAAAAAAATATTTATTCTTAATATCCAGCAGTATGACAGTTTACAAGATACAACTTTACTTTTGATTCATTATCAATGTTTTTTTAAATTTTCACTTTAGAAATGGTATTCAAAGTTTGATGAGTTGTATAACAGTTTTCATTTTCAAGCATTATAATCCCTTTTTTTTTTCTTAATCTTTTTTATCTTTTGTGAAAAGAAATGTATTAAAATAAAATTTAACAAAGGTATCTAAACTTTTTGTTTTAGTTCAAATGCTTGTGTAATGAATTAGGCTCTGTTCACGCCTCCAGTGAAGTATTGTAATGCAGGAAAATGAAAACTGTTACATTCTATTGATATTTACTTTAGAAATATTTTTTTTTAATGCTGCTTTCATGCTTATCTGTTTTGCTTCACTATTCTCCATCAGGCTTCTCAGAACTGGAAGTCTCAGACCAGATGTCTTTGCTCAAATCATCATTCATGGAATTGAATGTTTTACGCCTTGCATACAGGTTTGTTTATCTGATGGGCTGATATTTATAGAATCTTACACTGTAACAGAATTATTTTATCGTTAGTTAACTGTCAATTTAGTCAAGTTCAAATTAGTGAGTAGAAACTAAATTGCAATTGCTGCCCTTTTTACTGTGTAATATTTCAGCCCTTCCCATCCGCTACTGAGCGGTTTTGCATTTGGGCAATCATTGTTCTCTGCTGAGTCATCTGCTTCACCAACAGCTCAAAATCGATCAGCTCTTGGCAGCCCACATTACTTTCAATATGGTCCTGCTTGAGTGAACTTTATTTTTGTCCAAGATAAAGACTTTAGTTTCTTCTACAGAATAGAATCCTGCTGTCTTTTGCCTATTACAAACACAATTTTAGAGCAGGATAAAATGATTGTTGCTGGACACCTTAACATGTAACAGACTAGAGGAGAAGAGAAGAATGCCTTCTTCGTTGCACAGTACTGGATGATTTTTTGAAGATTTTTCCTCTCCTTGAAATTTGCATTGTCTTCCAATTTCATTAACAGCTAATTTTTTTTTTTGTTTCTTTTGTTTCTCCAATCCTTGTGGCTCACAGGTCCATGGGGCTTGACAACAGGATAAAATTTGCCGAGGACATGACCCTTCCCCTTGACTATTGTGAGTCTATGGGCTGGGGTAAAGAGCTTATCGTTGGAACCATCGACTTTGCTCTAAGGCTTAAGGAGATTAGCCTTGATCTCACGGAGTTTTGTGTGCTCAATGCTATTGTTCTAATGTACCCAGGTAATTGTATGTTGTCAGCTTTACTAAGGATATGTTAAGACACATATTTCACATGGTGGTTAAGATTATTTTTGTTTTCAATTATGATTGTTTGCACCTAAATTTTTAGGGTGCATGTTCAATCCATGCCTAAACATTCCAGAACGTAGTTGGTTTGGCAAAAATGTACCTTAAAATTAGTTGAGGAAACAAATTGTGTAGAATTAAAGTTGAAAATTTATTATCTTCAATGTTATGAAACTTAGAGATGTGAAAGTCTAGACAATAATGCATTACAATAAACAGGAAGCAAACTTTTTGAAGCTTGCAAACTGAGCTTGCTTATATGCACATAAATGAAAAAGCATTTGTCAATCTTTAAAAATATTAGCGAATGTGAAACGTACTCTTATGTGTAGCGCCTTAATGTAGCTGATACTTTATATAATTTTTATAAACTTTTAAAAACCTGTTCTAACATTCTTATTTGATAATTTACGAACCATGCTCGTCATCTTGGTAGTCTGCACATATGTCCTAATCAGTCAAGTTAATATGTTGTTTCTACCTTTACTCTTTGTGCAATATTAATATCAGTGTCATGTAATGAAATGTGATAAATTTTGAAAATTATTATATTTTAACAGTTCGTTTAACAGTTTTAAAAGTTTTGTTAAATAAGCTCAGACAAATTATATGCGATTCGTTTCCTTCTTTTTTTCTTGTATGTGCAAAGAACATTTTTATTTTCTGTTGAACCATCAATCCCCACCCACTCGCCTAGATGCTCACGGGATCACCAACAAAATTCGTATTGCTGAGATGCAGTCCAAGATTCTTGACTGTTTACGCAGACATATTGTGCAGCAATACCCACACGACTCAAAGCGTTTTGGCAAGATCCTTCTACGCCTTCCTGCCCTGCGAGTGATCAGCGCCAAGGCTGCTGAACGTTTCCTGTCTCTCACATTTGAAGGATCGATACATCTTAACGAGCTGGTCCTGGAAATGATCAACTGACCAAGACAAATAAAAACATTCATAAGAATGTTTCACGCTTGGGTATGATAAATATTGCAGATTTCATCAGATGTCTTGCAATATACCTACAGTGCAATTAAGTGGATGGGTTAAAGAAAAGACATGAGATATCCAGTGTAAGGAGAATTTTTTTTTTTTTTGAAATTTTTATTTCATTTTTTAAAACGGATTTTTACACGTTTCAGTCAGTAGCATAAAGGAATATTAAATTGGAGGTCCCAGCGTCAAAGCTGGGCGTCTGACTAGCAACACGACAGAAGCCTGATAGTCTTGGTGACTGTACGTTTCACTAAGAGAATACTCTGTAGTATGCCCTCTCTTTCTGCTTGTTTTTCTCATAAGCTGTAGCTCTGGAAAGCTTATTTATGGAGGTTCTCTGATTCAGAAAAGCTATTGAAAGTGGCTTGAACTGGAAGTTAACTCTGTTCCACTGTTCCACTTCTTTCATGTGTACTTTAAATGCCCTATTTCCACTGTTTTGAAGACTAAAAAAAATGTATTTGTTAATTCATTTAAGTGTGTCTGAAACTTGAACTTACAATGTGTTTGGAGACCTGAACAAAAAGTATTTTGTTCAAAATACAAAGTTGGATGGTTATCTCTTTATGAAATATTTTGATGCCTTGATTTAAATGTTGAAAGCCATTTGGTATATCTATAATAGTTCAATGAGAGGATGTACAAAATCGTCTTGTGTACCTTTGGATATTCTATTGTTTGTTGTGTATTGAGCAATTATTTTTGTACATATAACTGTTACAATGTTGGATTCATGGAAGTATGTAATGGACATGAAGTTATGTTGAAATTGACTTGTTGAAACATTCATATGTTACTGTACAATTTTGAACTGTTGTTAGTGATGACTATAAGTGTACATTTCATTTAAAATATCAAGAAAAAAGAAACAAAAAAACAGATCTTGTTTATGTTTTGTTGTAAATTGGTTATAAAGTAGAAAAAAAATTGTGCATGTTTCAATGGTTTTAGAGGTTTTTATTTTGGTTCACCTGGAGACAATTTTACCTATATGAACTTTAGAAAGGTATGTTTTGCATACTTTTATAGGGAAAAAATCAAGCAAAGTCCCAACTTAACCAAAGGATAAAGATTGGCATAAAGTAAAAAAAAAATCTCATGTTATTCTTGTTTAGAAAAAAAAGATTTTTTTTTTTCATCTTGGATATAGAAAATAGAATTCAAGTTTTTGGGGACAAATTCTCCTCCACAATAAATGAAGGATAAAACTATATTTATGATTGTTATGGATATATAACCTTTGTTTGAGTTCAGTCTCTGTGGCCTATTACAAGTCAGCATTTAGATCTGTGGATTTGGAGATAATCAAATCCAGGAATGAAGGATTTTTGGTCAGATCTGAATAAGTTGGAAACGAGACGCACATCACACAAATGCATGGACATAGATATAAAGAAAATAATTCCGTTTACATGTTTTGCCTTTGCTTTGCATTTGAGTACTTTGCTCTGCCTTTTGTCGACCACACAATTTGGTGAAACACGTCAAATACACAATTGTATATAAAAGACCCAGATACTAGATACATTTCTTTTCTTATTGTCAGAAGTTGATGGAAACCATCTTCTTTAATAAGGGGAAGACACTTCTTTTACATCTGCATATCAAATATATATATATATATTTTTTTTGCCAATCTTTTCCTACGTTAGAAATTTGATTAAAAAAAAAACTTACAGCATTTTAAGCTGTACTTCCTGTGTCTGCCATTTATATTGTATTGACAGTGTCAATCAAATTAGGACTGAACTTGTCAAGTATGTTGATGATGACATTTTTTTTCTTGAATTTCAGCAGTATAATTTGCTCTTATCCTAAATAGAGCTGTATAATAGTTTGTTTCTTAATAATAATAATTAAGTTTCCTAATATTAAAACACAAAACAAAAATTATTTTTAACTTGTCCTGATGACGCAGTAATCATGATTTTGTCTTTATTTGTTTTTACTGCTCTGCATCGGCTCCACAGCATTAGATTTTTGCTATGGTTTTGTTATTTCCTGTGTTTCATGGACATTGTTGTCTCTGTCATAAGAATAACATTCTTGATTTTAATTTCTTCACAATCAGCATTTTGAAAAAAAAAAACCTGACATTACTACATATTTGATTCAGGGAAAAAAAAATAACAGGTTGTTTTGATTTTTCTTTTTTTTTAATCGTGGTTAATATCAATTTTCTGTCATTTTGATGAAAATGATATTCTAGCCAGAAGTTGTTTTTGCTTTTATTTTTTTTTTTCATTTGTTTTTTTGTTTTAAACATTACAATGCAAATTAAATTTGACCGTTGTAACTATAATCATGCTACTGTTTTAAAGAAAAGGGCGGGGGATGGGGTGTACTAAGGTTATTTTTAGAAACAGAGGTTTCACTGTCAGTGAAGAAAAAAAAAGAAATCATTCATCCCTCAAGGCGTTACTTCTATTCCACTCTATTAGAAATCTTTAAATTATTCATTGCTTATTAAAATGTTGATAAACCTGTCAATAGAAAGTCAAAACTTTTTCCAGACAGTTTTGTTATCATTTAGTGCCACTAATAGGTAGCGCATAGCAGATCTGATGAACTGTGCAGTTGCATGGCTCAAAATCCATGTAAGATAACTCATGTGTTTCATGCTGAGAGCTTGTTTCCTCTTCTTCTTCTTCTTCTTCTTCTTCTTCTTCTTCTTCTTCTTCTTCTTCTTCTTCTTCTTCTTCTTCTTCTTCTTCTTCTTCTTCTTCTTTTTCTTCTTCTCCTTCTTCTTCTTCTTCTCCTTCTTCTTCTTCTTCTTCTTCTTCTTCTTCTTCTTCTTCTTCTTCTTCTTCTTCTTCTTCTTCTTCTTCTTCTTCTTCTTTTTCTTCTTCTTCTTCTTGCTCTTCTGCGTTCTTGTGACATTGGCGGTCTGTGAAATCTGGAGGTCGGTGGCTCTGACAAATTCCAATGTTTGAAGTAGGTTTTGATTTGTGCCATTGAGTTTCTCTTGGACTTGGAGGGTTGTGGGTTGTGGTCAGATCTGTTGTCTTAGTTCTGAGTAAGGTGTGTTCAGTTGTTTGGGGGGGCCATTCCAAGTAAATTTTCTGTTTGCCTTTCCCCAGTATACATAATGACTTGTTCATGTGATGCATTTTTTTACATCTTCAATGCTGAAGTCATTGATTTAAGGACTAAATTCCTCCTAAATGAGGAAATTCATTTTCATTTCATGAAAACCGTGCTCACAAATTCATATTACACATCAGCATTATGTCTCAGTCTGGTACATTCCACAGTGAGAAGAAAAGTTTCCTGATTTTGTGAAATTTCTATCTGTTGAGAGATCTCTTTGATGCTTATTTCGATAAATGTTCAACCAAGATTGTGGACTGCTATGAATTCTTGCTTGTATTTTGAAGACAGAGTGAAGGAACGCACTTTGACCCTTATTAGAGTCTTTACAGCCTAATAATGAGTTTTTAGGGAAATCTTCAAATAGTTTGGCTTTCTATAGAATTACATGTAGTTGGTTTCTACCGAGGCTTCCTAATAAACAGGCCAAGTCACCAAAGAGAACAAACTTTCGCATATTTGAGTTATAGTGATCTCTTTTCTTTTAACTTTGGGTATGGTAATGACAGAATTGTACTCAGAATGGACTTATAAATTCAGCCTACAGGTCCACACAACAAAAATATCTAGGTGACCTAACTCTGCCAAATATTTAAATGATATAGCACACTCTTACACTTACTGCATGTTTAGTGACTTGGCCTGTATGTTCTTTAGGGAGCCTTGGTTTTTACTTATCTACTATTACAAATGGCTGCTTCTTGTTTTCATTTGCTTTATCACATGAAACCTTTGCTAGCTGGCAATCTTGGGGGGCAGATGTGGAGAAAAATTTACTTCTTTTCTTGATTATGAGCATCTTTTTTTTTTTTTTTAATCTGGCAGCTTTTTTACTTTGTCTAACTTCTATTATCACTTTTATTTTATTTTGTTGTTAAGCAACAACATGCAGTACCTTCGTTATTTTAGTTTCATTAGTGTTAGATTAAAGAATGAAAGGTTTTAGAGCAAAATGAGACTTAAGCACGTATCCATTTTTATTTTTTTTTAGAGATTGATGTATTTAGAAACTTTACAAATATTTTTCTATCTGTAAAAGATTGACATTATCCTTTTGTTTCTTTAGGGAGGGATCTTTTTTGTATGAATGGAAAAGGGTATGGTTTATATTTGAGTCTTTCATATTCCATTACAAAGAATAAATAAAAGCTAGGGCTGTTATTTTTTTTCCCATGCCAATAGCCACATATTTGCCCTGAAACGTGTAACTAGTAAGTGCAGGTCTAGTCAATCGGAACAAATGAAAACTCAATCCATTCTAATGGTTCAATTAGAAGAAAATGTGAGTCAACCTTAGAACAAAAAGTTACCCCAAGTAAAGGCATCAGTTCAAATCTGCACGGAATAATAATGGATGGTTGATTTGTTTGTTGTTTAACATACCCTGTCCATTTCACACCTCTTTTGCAAATTAAACTTTAATTGTTGCAGGCACGGTCAAACTAAAAGATGCTATTCTAAACTCAACCACTGATGGCGTGTGGCTTGAACCCGCGAAAAAGTTCCCTGCACATATCAGAACATTCATTTTTACCCTACAGCCACCATAGCTTCCTTTTGATTTTCCAAAAGGATTGAAACTGGAATATAAATTAGAAGCCGAGATCAAAATTATACGTGCATAATAATAATAGACTGTCATGAATTTGGAACTTATAACGATAAAAAGATAAACAGATTTTGAACTTGTCATTTTATGTAGAACATATACTTGAAAATGGTAGCTAGTGAAGGCTTACTTTTAGCTTTAGATATGATGAAATCTTCTGACAACTGCTCTTTACTAATGCAAAACATTTAAATAGTGCAGTGTTATTTCAAAAGAAATCTCATGAAAAGGATAAAACGATACAAATTCTGTTGTGTCAGTAACGTACCTTTATCCCAATGCCTGATCTTTTTTTTTTTTGTAGATTTAACGTTTGAGAAGTGGTTCTATAGTGTTGGAATTCCCTCAAGTCTTTCACAGTCCAGTATGACAAAGCAATTCTCTTTGAAAACAGAAATAGATACTGTAAGACTGCGCGTAGAGTTGGAACACTATGATTATATGTAGCAATGTATGTAATTTTTGTGTCAATTTTCAGCGTAATATTGTTTAAGGAATAAGTTAAATCTTTTGTTTATTTATGTAGCGTTTAATATTACTATTACATGACTTCTTAATCTTCAGGGATGCTTTATTTCTTATTTCTTCTTCTTCTCCTCCTTCTCCTCAGCTTCTTCTTCCTCTTCTTCTTCTCTTCATCGCTTTCTTCTTCTCCTTCTTCCTCTTCTTCTTATGAACAAAGATGTCACAAATGAGTAATGTACAACTACAAATGTCTCGAAGTTGTTTTTTTTTTAGAGCACTGTATGTGGTATAATTTTTACATAAGTATCCTACCTGTACTAAATTTCCTGTTTTTTCTCTCATTGATCTTTTCCCAAACACAAACAGAATTTAATGAGTTTCTTGAAGTGGGAAGAAAAGAAAAAGCCATGAAGTCCCTACCTCTTAAAAACGTTAACTTACTGATTCTAAGCAATCTATTATTAATGAGCCCTTAAGAGAAAAATGATCCTTGCTCATTGAAAAGATTTTAATTTAATTACAAAAACTCGAGCAGTTTTGCCCTAAACACATTGCTGATAGATCCAAGATAGTAAAGCTTGGCCCTATTTATCTCAGATTGATTAGGACCATAATTATGGTTCATCATAGTTCATACGTTTTTTCCTCTGTTTATAAATACATTTTTCGCAGTTTAAAAAAAATCCAATATACTGTGGAATCAACTTAAACAAAGGTCGGTTGATTCCAAGGTATATCGGGTTGTTGTTTTTTTTTAACCTTGAAAAATTATTTTGTAAAATATTTTCTAAACGTTGTGTTGTATTCTTTGCAAAAAAAGATATTGCAGAAGTTTTGACTTAATGAATTTTTCAAACATTATTTTTCTTACAGTAGCCATTTATCAACACTTTGCTTAAAAATAAAAATAAAACATGGACATATCTGCAAGGCGAAGCTTTGTGCTCTTTTGTTTATATGTTTTTGTTTCTTTAGTGATAACCATGTAGCGTACTTTATGTTAAAGAATAAGAGTTTTAAGACTCAGTTGAGGGACTATCTTAGCTGCTAAACTATCCATTCTTCAAAATGGATCAGATAGCTGTCTTAAAAATGATACATTTCTTTACTATCTCCGTCAGTTGTTTTGCAGTTTTTAACTTTTATTTTATTTTATATTATTAAAAGAAAAACAGAGGTAACATCTTAGTTCATGTAAGACTTCAGCTGAATACAATAAATGCACCATTAAACTGATTCCTTTTTTTTAGGTATTGCATACAGAAAATTGATTGGTGCAAGTATGTGTTTCTTTGAAAAATGAGTAAGAGGGGATTAGAAAAATGAAAAAGGATAATTATACATGTATGTGTTTTATAAAAATGAACGAGGGTGTATTAGAAAAACGGCCATGGATGTATTACTATTAGAAAAACGGCCCTGGGTGTATTAGAAAAACGGCCATGCATGTTTTGCTATTAGAAAAACGGTCCTGGGTGTATTGGAAACAGAGCAGGGTATTATTACAAAAATTGTAAATGCTGTGTTACATACTAATTAGAAAAATGGACGAGGATGTATAAGAAAAATGATCCAAAGTGTGACTAGTGATCTATAAGAAAGGTGTATAAGGTTTAAAGCTGTATAAGAAAAACTTCCAAGGATGTAGTAGAAAATTCACTAGGGATATACCAATGATGACAATGTATTAGAAAAACGACCAAAGATAATACTAGAAAAATGGCCCTGGCTGTATTAAAAAGTGGCCAAGTATATACATGCATTAGAAAAATGCCGAAAGATGTACATTGTACATGTACAGGAAAAAAGCCCTAGGGTGTATAACAAAAAATGGCTCAGGGTGCTAAGAAAAAACGGCTTAGTGTGTATTTGAAAAAAATGGTTCAGGGTGTATTAGCAAAATGGCTTAAGGGTGTATTAGATAAAAATAATGCAGAGTGTATTAGAAAAAGGTCCCAGGGTGTATTTGAAAACTCAGGATCCACTTGGCTACCTCTATCTTTCGACATACTCTCCATCTTTTTGCCTGCCTCTCTATCTTTGTCGGTCTCTGACCCCCCCCCCCCACCCCACACACACACACACACACTTTGCCTCTTCTTAGTCATTCTTACCCTTTCTAACCCCGTTGCACCTTCCCCCCCCCCTTTTGATTTTTTTTCTCTCTCAGCGTTTCCCAACTCCATTTATCTTAACCTATGGATGTTTTTCCATCTGTCCGGCAACCTTTATCTGCTCTCTCTGAGGGTTCGCAACAGTGACAATCTTTTTTTTTTTCAGTCTTAATTAATGCCGATGCTCCACTAGTATTCTGGCTGTACTAAAAAATTATTATGTCAGCATTGCCAATAACACGACCATGTCTTCACGCTGTACTGATGATGTCAGCATTGCCAATAACACGACCATGTCTTCACGCTGTACTGATGATGTCAGCATTGCCAATAACACGACCATGTCTTCACGCTGTACTGATGATGTCAGCATTGCCAATAACACGACCATGTCTTCACGCTGTACTGTTGATGTCAGCATTGCCAATAACACGACTATGACTTCACGCTGTACTGATGATGCCAGCATTGCCAATAACACGACCATGTCTTCACGCTGTACTGATGATGTCAGCATTGCCAATAATAACACGACCATGTCTTCACGCTGTACTGATTATGTCAGCATTGCCAATAATAACACGACCATGTCTTCACGCTGTACTGATGATGTCAGCATTGCCAATAATAACACGACTATGTCTTCACGCTGTACTGATGATGTCAGCATTGCCATTAACACGACCATGTCTTCACGCTGTACTGATGATGTCAGCATTGCCAATAATAACACGACCATGTCTTCACGCTGTACTGATTACGTCAGCATTGCCATTAACACGACCATGTCTTCACGCTGTACTGATGATGTCAGCATTGCCAATAACACGACCATGTCTTCACGCTGTACTGATGATATCAGCATTGCCAATAACACGACCATGTCTTCACGCTGTACTGATGATGTCAGCATTGCCAATAACACGACCATGTCTTCACGCTGTACTGATGATGTCAGCATTGCCAATAATAACACGACCATGTCTTCACGCTGTACTGATTATGTCAGCATTGCCAATAATAACACGACCATGTCTTCACGCTGTACTGATGATGTCAGCATTGCCAATAATAACACGACCATGTCTTCACGCTGTACTGATGATGTCAGCATTGCCAATAATAACACGACCATGTCTTCACGCTGTACTGATGATGTCAGCATTGCCAATAATAACACGACCATGTCTTCACGCTGTACTGATTACGTCAGCATTGCCAATAATAACACGACCATGTCTTCACGCTGTACTGATGATGTCAGCATTGCCATTAACACGACCATGTCTTCACGCTGTACTGATGATATCAGCATTGCCATTAACACGACCATCTCTTCACGCTGTACTAATTATGTCGGCATTGCCAATAACACGACCATGTATTCACGCTGTACTGATGATGTCAGCATTGCCAATAACAAGACAATGTCTTCACGCTGTACTGATGATGTCAGCATTGCCAATAACACGACCATGTCTTCACGCTGTACTGATGATGTCAGCATTGCCATTAACACGACCATGTCTTCACGCTGTACTGATGATGTCAGCATTGCCAATAACACGACCATGTCTTCACGCTGTACTAATTATGTCAGCATTGCCAATAACACGACCATGTCTTCACGCTGTACTGATTATGTCAGCATTGCCAATAACACGACCATGTCTTCGAGCTGTACTGATGATGTCAACATTGCCAATAATAACACGACCATGTCTTCACGCTGTACTGATGATGTCAGCATTGACAATAACGCGACCATGTCTTCACGCTGTACTGATGATGTCAGCATTGACAATAACGCGACCATGTCTTCACGCTGTACTGATGATGTCAGCATTGACAATAACACGACCATGTCTTCACGCTGTACTGATGATGTCAGCATTGCCAATAACAAGACCATGTCTTCGACGTTGCTCAATCTTTAAGGCGCCAAAGGAAGGAACACAGATGACAGGTTTGATATACCAGTCATTAGGATTTGCTTCGCAGGCTATGAGAAATGCGATTTCACAAAGAGTTATGCCACTTTGTTGGAACTTGTGAGTTGCGTTATACAATCACAGACTTTCCGATCATCCAAGTAATTAAAGCGGACGCTGTTTTTATATTAGAGTTTACGACTTCCAACAACATAGTGTAACTCTTTGTGAATTCACATTCCTTATAGGGAAAACATGGTCGCAGCTCTTGACTCTTCCTTCCTAAATGGGTTCTCTATTGAAATTGGTATGCCGTTTCTCTGAAATCTACTTACAAAAAATTTACCTCAAACGGTTCGTATCTTGATATATTAGTTACACAGATTCTTTGGATGTTTGTGCAAGGGGAGACAATTTGACCATCAATCTAGATCTGACCACGCACCATGAAGGGGGAACGGAAAAAAATTTTTTTTTCCGTATATGTATAGAGTTTGGTTGATTTTGCTTTAATAGAGCCCGTTTTGCAAAAACGTCAATGTGTGAAATACCCCAAGAAAACCCGCCATTCAAAAAAAAAAAAAAAAAAAAAAAAAATTCCATACAAAGATTATTTTGGTGATGATTTCAAAATATCAGAATCTGGAAAAAAGGACAAGATGCAAAGACAAATAAAGAAAAAATAAAAAGGAATCAAGTTGCTCCACACATGTCAGAGATCTACCAACAACCGTTATTTTTACTATGGCCAACTTTCTCTTTTATGGTCTTGACCAAGCATTTATTCATAGCCTATCAGAAGAAATTAAAAACGAAAACATTATCGACTTAAGTTTTTATTATACACGAAACTACATGTATAAACTCTCAGTATCTGTGACAAGGTTAACTTTAATAAAACATCTCCACAGGTGGCGTAAAATTTCATACAAGCAGAAAAAAAAAATTCAAGAAATTTGCCATTATGTCGAACGGTCAATAGACGCACATCAATGTTCTTTAGACACTTATACAAGAAATGTTGGTAGCTGGAGCTCCATTATGATTTAGATTTATAAAACAGCAGAAAAAAGAGGGGGGGGGAGGAGGGAGGGAGGGAGAGAGAGAGAGAGAGAGAGAGAGAGAGAGAGAGAGAGAGAGAGAGAGAAAACGAGAGAGAGAACGAGAGAGAGAGAGAGAGAGAGAGAGAGAGAGAGAGAGAGAGAGAGAGAGAGAGAGAGAGAGAGAGAGAGAGAGAGAGAGAGAGAGAGAGAGGGAGAGAGAGGGAATGGGTGGGAATACAAGTACAGGTAGAGAAAAAACAAGAGTGTTGACGTCGGGAGGGATTTGGAGGCAAGAATTAACAGCGGGAAGTATGGCTCTGGACAAACATTTCTAGAAAATTGTCGTCATGAAAGCAACGTTACTAAATGAGCAAGCTAAATGACGATGAAGGTACGAAGGAAGAAGAGCAAAACATAATGGTGGTTAAGATATACATATATATATATTGAAAAATTGGCCTACCTAGTTATGCACTCCACGATTTCGAAGTTTCGTGCGTCTCTCTTTACGTTTCAAAATATTACCATGCTGCTTAATTGTCGAGCACTGTTTTTATAATGTTATTTGACACAAAACTATATATAAATATCTATCTATCTATCTATCTATCTATCTATCTATCTATCTATATATATATATGTTTATATGTATTATAAACAATATTGAGAGCTTCAGGGATACACCAGATGGACTATCCCAGGTGTACTCTTTCTCTCTCTCTCTCTCTCTCTCTCTCTCTCTCTCTCTCTCTCTCTCTCTCTCTCTCTCTCTCTGTCAGTCTCCCTGCCTGTCTGTCTGTATCTGTCTTTCTCTCTGAATGTTCTGACAAAGATTCAGGGGCGACAACTCCCCCCCCCCCCTAAAAAAAAGCGAACACTCCCTCCACCCCCACCCCCAAATAAAAAAAAAAACAAAAAAAAAAAACACACACACACACCCATCCCCCAAAAAAATACAAAACAAAAAAACCCCATCGTTGTCGCTTTTAGCATTCACAGACAACGGTGTCTTCCATTCTTTTCTCCGGAACCACTTGCTTAGCTTTTGTTTGGCTCCGTAAATAGGTTTTCACCTCTTTTGTAGAGTAAGTCACCAGCTTGACGAGGTCGCCAATCACTGCCCATGCGCAGATAGCAGACGTCAAAGCGATGGGGAAGGTCGCGGAACACACGGCAGAAGGTCTCCAGTCTGGCACACAGACCTTACGTCGAATTTGTCTGGAAGATTAAAAAAAACACCTAAGGCAAAAGTGTAAGAATTTTATGAAAATAACATACGCAGTGTCTATCCCCAACCAGTGTTGAGAGGAGTAGAATTTGCTTTTTTCCGAACCACTGCTGCGCATAATCAAGATCTAGATCTAGTTTTCTTTTAACACATGACCATTGCACATTTCTTACAACTATTTTTTTTTCGAGATAGAAAAGCTGTCTACGATTAAAAAGTTTAAATCATTACACAGCATAACTATCAGTATCTCTTAGTTCAACATTTAGTAAATTTATCTCTACCTCGCAATCTAAATTTTGGGCTAAATATTTTAGAGGCTGATGGTGATCACGTAACGCGTGCTTTAAGGTTCATACTTGCGTGCACCAAAGCACGTACGGTAATTAAAACTCGGAATAACTCTCAACCGGAAAAATAAACGATCACCGAACAAAAGAGTTTTGTATGGTAAGAGTTTCTGATTACTGGAAACAATTAAAATATCGGTTATATGCAACAAGGCTCCTTTTGTTTAAAGATATCCTTGTTGATTGACTGTCAGAGGGAAATGTTTTTTTAAGCCCAGCTTACTATTAAAGGGCATCACTAGGCTTACAAAAGGTAGAAAGAGAAGAAAAAAAAAAGAGACAATATTTTCGCTGGGAATCTGATTGATTGATATCAAAGAAGAGGCCAGGTTCTACATGTTTAAGTGAAACACTGAAAATTTTAGTTTGACATTATTATTATTATTATTATTATTATTATTATTATTATTATTATTATTATTATTATTATTATTATTATTATTATTATTATTATTATTATTATTATTATTATTATTATTATTATTATTATTATCATTATTACTATTATTATTATTATTATTATTATTATTATTATTATTATTATTATTATTATTATTATTATTATTATTATTATTATTATTATTATTATTATTATTATTATTGTTATTGTTGTTGTTGTTGTTGTTGTTGTTGTTGTTGTTATTATTATTATTATTATTATTATTATCATTATCATTATCATTATTATTATTATTATTATTATTATTATTATTATTATTATTATTATTATTATTATTATTATTATTATTATTATCATTGTTATTGTTGTTGTTGTTGTTGTTGTTGTTGTTGTTGTTGTTGTTGTTGTTGTTGTTGTTGTTGTTGTTGTTGTTGTTGTTGTTGTTCTTCTTCTTCTTCTTCTCCCTCTTGTTTTTCTTCTTCTTCTTCTTCTTCTTCTTCTTCTTCTTCTTCTTCTTCTTCTTCTTCTTCTTCTTCTTCTTCTTCTTCTTCTTCTTCTTCTTCTTCTTATTTCACATCTTCAGAGAAAACTTAATGATATGGAATTAAAGCGTGAATCTGATGAAGTGCGGTTTGTTTGAAATAAAACAAAGCCTTCTTACATAATAATAATAATAATAACCATTTATAAAGCGCCGTATATCACCTTAAATAAAATGCTCTAGGCGCGTAAAAAAATGTTACAATAAAAAAAAAAGCACTGCTCTTTAGTAGTTTGGTTTAAGTGCTTTGTACATGACTGCCCTTTTTTACATCGGCTTCAGGAAACTTTTCCTCTTTGTCCCACATATTTCGGCTTGAGCAATCTGCTTCACACACTCCCACAAAAGCTCGGTTTAAGCGAACTACAAGGGTCTCTTGCAAGTAGCTCTCCTAAAGCGAATTACACATAACTTCTCCCAAATCGTTCAACTTAAGCGATCTACCTCCACAACTCGACACTTACTTGGACAATTTAGTCGGGTTGACTTTGAGTTCTTTATTGATCTTCTCTATCTTTCGGCTGAGTTCTTCCTTCGACATGGCCGAGTCCATCATTGAACAAGGACAAGGACAGCGACACCAAGGCTTGGATGTTGCTGCCATAAATGAGCACAGGTTATCCAGCCGTCTATTTTGCGTAGAATGGGCAAAAAAGTCTAGGGCGTGCTCAAAGTTCAACCCAAGTCTAGAAAAAATGCTAGTCTCGGTGTCGATCTGTTTGACATCCTTAGGGTTAATAGATAGTTCTGCGCTTGGGGCTTTTGTGCTTAATGCAAGGTGCTTTACGCTTTCCTCAGTTGTAGCGAAAACTTTTTCTCCACTTTCCGTTTCAAGTTTGGGCAGATTTCCTACATCTCCTTTAGAAGAACTATATTTGTCCGTCATTATCGTGGATTCATCATCGGTTTTGATGATTTCTTTTGTCTGAAAACTGAAATGCGGAAGAACTGTGGTGGCAGCAGAATCAAAGTCAAAATCCGGAAGAACTGTGGTGGCAGCAGAATCAAAGTCACCATCTTCGGTTGACAGGGCTCCCTGCCTGTTTGAGGTTGAGGCCTCAGTTGTTATTTCCTTTTCCGTCGCAGTGCTAACATGGCTGGAAGATTCATCAACAGCTGTAGAGGAGGAGTTAATTGTGTTTCCCTCTTTGCCAGTTTGATCTATACCAGTAATGTCACGAGGATATTGGACCGTTTGTACACACTTTCTTTTCGCGTGACCTTTAGCCCTGAAGTTACCATTTCCCTGGTGACTCAATACGGAATTTTGAATTCTTGCTTCCAAAGTTACATCAAGTTCGCAACTATAATCGTCATCAACAACTATGATTTCATCGGCATCATTATCTTCCTCGACAACTAAACTCCCGGTGCAGTTCAAGACAAGGTGAAAATACCTAAAAGGTCTCACGTTTAGCAAGTATAATGTCAAAACAGAGCCCAAGTGAGACGCAGAACACAAACTCTTTAATTGCGATACATCGAAAGGAGAAGTCTTGGACTGAAAGCCCTCTTGGAATATCGATCCTGAATCGAAAGGTTTGGAGCCCACGATTTTGTAAAGTTCCTCTATAGAGACGAGGTGACTGCTGAAAGAAGGGCTGGGGCTGGCTGGACAACTTGGCACATCACAGAGCTCCGACTGGCCAGATTTGCTTACATAACACCAAGCGCCAGACTGAGACGAGGCAGGATTCCGGCAATAATTGTGGTCAGCCGGGTTTATATGGTATTCCCAGTCCGGAAAATCTGGCAAGAAAGCAAAGCTTCTATCGTCTGCCTCCTCAGGACTTCCGCTGGGCCACTTGATACAAGTCTTCTTGTTCGTTGTCTGAGAAAGATCACCTAGAAGAAATAAAAAAAGGAAAAGGATTATCCGATAAAAAATGTATAAGAATAAAATATTGAGGGGATTTCTACGTATGTTAATGTTTGATATACGGAAAAGCCATTCATCAGTTATTTAGATTTTTTTTAAAATGTAAAATACATTTCCTATCAATTTTGATGTATGCTTATGAAGAGAAAAAATGGCTATTTCCAAAAAAGCTTCTAGACATGTTGTTCGGGCTTACAGTTATGCCAAAAGTGACAAACTGTTATAACGTTATATCCATCTAAGTCAAACACTGAATTGTATATCAACTTCTCATTATATTAAGAATTAATCTTAACTTGATTAACAATATCATTTAACAATATCATTTAACAAATAAAGAGAATATTTCGGCGTGTAAGGACCAATATAGTCGGCTTTATCTTGACGGACGGCGCACAGTTCTGCGCATGCCGGAACTCCGCACTCCTCCCATTCTATTCTGGGATCGGTCGTGTAACACCACGGAGCTCGGGCCACCACGGAGAAGTTGGCTGTGTTCTCCTTGCTGTTAGGGCTGTGTGCCCCTCTGGGTGTAGCCTTGACGCTCTCCCCAGAGTCAACATCTCCACTGTGCACCTCTAGAGCTAAAGTTGGGTACCTTTGAAAAATAATAACTAGCATGAGCGCGGTAATTTATTTGAAAACAATATGAATTGTGTATAATTTCTATATTTATCTCTTAATGGGACTTCCAATTGGGTACCTTGGTTTAGTATATTAAGGTAGAGTATATACGATATATGTTGCCGTAGTTTTTTTTTAAATCGGTGATTTATTGTTTGAAAATGATTTACTTACTAGAAAATGATTTACTTAAGGCATTAAACCAACCTTTTTCTATGGCCCTATCAAATGGAGCCCTTTTTTGTATGATACAGGTACCGTACCCATTCGGAAGTCCTCCCTATCTCTTTTCTTATATTTTTCGATCTTCAGAGAAACAGTGTACACAAAATAAAAATTTGGCGTAAAATAAACTTTAAGTCCTTGAAACTCTAATTAACCAAAAAAAAAAAAAGTTGCGGAGCATATTGCATTGCCTGTAAAATAAGAATAACTGTGTTTTGTCGTTCATTTGCCTGATCCACAATTTAAGGCTTATCTATGGTTATGGTTTTGCCATCTGGTTTCAATTGCTACGCCATTTTATCCTATTTTTCTTTACTCAGTTTTACGTACCCTACTTTTCCGCAAAAATCTGAAACGGAGGCAGCAGCTGTCCGTGAAATAGATTTAACAGAGCCTTGTAGGTGGATTCAAACCTCACAGCCCGATGACTGAGTCGTAAACTCAAGCCTGGACCACATAATAGTTTGTCTTACGCTCCAATGGCTAAGCTTTTTGGCACTAATGTATCCCAGTATTACCCGTAAATAATTAATTAAATAAATAAATAAATAAATAAATAAATGAATAACTAAATAAATAAACAAATATACAAACAAACAAATAAATAAATAAATAAATAAATAAATAAATAAATAAATATATCTTAGTAACACAACCATCGTAGTACATATAATATTTTTCAAATCCTGGCTTACAGTTCTGTACAAGACATTAAGCTGTGTCCAGAGCCGAATCTATTTAGCGTTCAAACCTGCAGTAGTTATGGCCGGAACTAATGACATTCTCGTCTGCAAAGTACTTGTCGTCTCTGTAAGGGTGCGGGTGCGGGGTCATTTCCGCCCAAGATTGACACTGCCGACCCCCAAGAGTGATGGATATTCTTCCCTGGTAGAAGTACAGTAAGACTCGGAGAATGCTTTAATTTTCATTAAAAAAAATTACGCAAGTTATTCTAATGGCTTAGACAAATTTTTCTCCTCAATAAATAGAAATGCATGAATTTTACGATCATGGTGAAGTTATGAAACCTTTGATTTAAGAACCAGTTAATAAAGTAACTACAGAGAAAAAAAAGACAAAAAAAGCAACCCCCCCCCAAAAAAAAAAAAAATAAAAATAAAAACAAAAACAAAAAACTTCAGCAATAAAAACAACAACAAACAAGACGAAAAAAAAACAAAAAACAAAAAAAACCCAACTCCCTCCTCCCTTTTCAGAAAGACAAAAATCAATAAACATCGTAAAGGAACATTGTAAATGTGTATCGTCCAACTTAAAATAAGATGACAACAACAATAATAAAACATCATCATCATCATCATCATCAACAACAAACAACAACAACAACAACAACAACAACAACAACAACAACAACAACAACAACAACAACAACAACAACAACAACGAGACTTTCCCCGAAGAATATTTTCAATAATTAATGAACCCTAAGAGATACCAAGACCAAAATCTGTGGCCAGGTTTTATCAGTGAAGATCATTGATGATAAAGAGGTATGTGATCCCTTTACTCAATGGAATTGAGAGATCCAGTCAAACAGATGTGGGCTCTCAGAGAAGGATGGAAAAGTGTAACTGGTGTTGTTGGCAGATAAGGAAAAGTGTAACTGGTGTTGTTTACCGAAAAGGAAAGTGTAACTGATGCTGTTTACAGATAAGGAAAAGTGTAACTGGTGTGTTTGCAGATAAGGAAAAGTGTAACTGGTGTTGTTTACCGAAAAGAAAAAGTGTAACTGATGCTGTTTACAGACAAGCCCAAAGGAGTTTCGAGCAATTAACCTTAGCATCTCCCACTTTTCTCCGAGTTTTGCTTAAATGGAGAAGAATTGATGACAATGTCTATAGATAATTATATACTAAATTAGCTATTTCTGTACTTCCCCAGTTTATTTAAAGATCCTTCTAATCTCTCAATTCTGTAAATTCCTGCCAAAAATTAACAAGAGGTTCACTGCCTTGTGAGCATTTATGTTTCGTGTAATATCATCGTGATAATGTGTGTTGCAAAGGATCAAAATTAAAAAAATCGATGAATTCTGTATTTCCTAATCTACTTTAGATCCTTTAAACGCTTAATAGAATGCATTTTCATATTAAGTGAATACAAGTGCACTGCCTTGCGGGAATTCTTAGCCGCGCAGTTATATAAACCTATAATTATGATAATGAATGTTTTAAAAAAATACTAAATAGATTGGCTTTTACAAAAGAAATTAACTGTTCCATTCCAGCAGCTTTTCTAATATTTCCCACCGCATGAAGATAGCGCATCACCACGGACGCTAAATTAAAATAAAAAACATTAAAAAAAACCAAATGAAAAAAAACCTCTCCCGATGAGAAAAGCATCCACAAAAAGGTGTATGACTAAATGTAAGCTGAGCAGAGGAAAATTATGTGGTGAGAATATCGATATTACAAAATTTGGCTCAAGAGCATTCCTATAAGTAAAAGAATATTCTAGTTTTGATGTTTTTTTTCATTTTTTTAAAGAGTCATTTTCAGCTATATGGGAACTATCTTGAACAATTATTGTTCTTCTCGGGTTTCAAACAAGGCTCACGCAATTTTCATTATAGTTTTTTTGCCCTGTTGGACTAAGACTTGATATTACCTCAGTTGCGACGCTACGTGAGATATGATTAAAAATAAACAGATAATTCAATATTTGCACTTGAAGTTATTAAATTGAATTAAAAGTAAACGAAAAAAAGAAAAAGAAAAAGAATTGTATAAACAACAAGAAAGAAACAAACAAACAAAAAAAAACCCCCCACCTCACAATAATTTCGACCATATCCAAACCAACATTCACTTAGTTCTGGCCATTATTAAGAACATTTTTATTTTGTTAAAAACCATCAAAACAATCTTTATCGTTGTAAAAACGTACAGTTGTGAGTTGAGAGGGAAAAAAAAACCCAAAACAATTCCTTTAAAAAAAAAAAAACTAAAATCAGTCAATTTTGCTCTGATCTAAGCCTTCAAGTTTTTTCCTTGCCTGCTGCAATTGCAAATAACGGTTACGAGAAAACAGAATGGAAATCCCAATGAAAAATAAAAAGACGTTTTTCTGTCACAGTTCTTCAGTGATGAGTAACTTTCTATTGAAAGCTAACTACTTGAGAGTAGGTAAAAAAAACTTGAGATGGATGCGAACTTGTTAAGGCTAAATACGTTCGGGTCAATTCTAAGGCATTAATTAAATACATCAAGCTTTTTTTGATCCTACCTTGTAGTCGATGCCCGGGCTATGTTGGTAACACTCATGTCTGATTTGAGAGTCCGGAGTCCAGCGGCCAAGAACATCAACCTCGCAGAGATTGACACTGCAAGCGCTCTCTGCGCTGGTCTCATTCAGCTGAAATTTAGTGATTAGGTGATTTTTCTCATCACACTAGTCAAAACGTGAAAGCACAATCTTAATCAGCATCCTTCTTCCCATGCAGGTCTGATTTATTTTCATTGAGGTTTGGACGAATTTTGGACGAATGAATAAATAAATAAATAAATAAATAAATAATTAAAAGAATAAACAAGTAACTAAATAAAACTTGCTATGAAGCTAAGAAGCCTGGACGACTACTTGACATTATTATCTAAAAATTTTAAAGCTCAATTAAACTCAAAGTTAGTATTTAATTCTTATTTAAGCTTTTCCTTCTTGATAATACCATCTCGCAGTTGAATTTTGAGGTCCATTTAAGTGGGGAAATGTAAACGCACCATCATTGGGATATACAAAATTTAGAAAAAAGCTGAGCCAAAATACTTACCTCCAGAGTAAGATAAACGGAATTTCCCAAAGGCAGTTGGAAACAATCGTATCTAATTGTCATTCCTCCATGGACAGATGATAACGCGGCGAATGACCTTGACCTCTGGCAAGTTTTGTTGCTGACGGTAGCTCTAAATTCCAGAATTTCAGTCTGATCGTTTTCTTGTTTTCCTTTATCGAGAGTTACAAGAACCTTTTCTATTTCTGCAAAACCAGAGAGATGCACCAATAAGCCATTATCCTTTAGAGCATTACAGGACAATTTCGTCGCACACGTATTTATATCCCCATCCGTTAGGACGCTAAGATCTGGAGACGGGTTAGAGTTAACCCCTCCATCTTCCATTGTTGGAAGGCGCGTATATCCTGCGATTTTATTGACCGCCTCAATTCTGGAAGAGTTAGGCGTATGAAGCTGTGGGTTTCTGCCGGAAGTTTTCGTGTTTGCTTCGGAATCGGAAGAGGTATGCGGAGCGATTTCTGGGTTATTACCAAACGCGAGATTTGGAAGATCGGTGCACACCTTAACGGGAAGTTCCCATGTTCTGTCTTCCCTGCAAAGCGTCTTTGGTATATGGTCGACTTGTCGCCAACCTCCCCCGCACACGTATCGAGCCTCAGTCTGGGAGAAGTTCAGTAACCTCATCCCATGTAGAGGTGGAGGGGCAGAGCAAGAGTGTTTCCAACGACGTCCGAATACGATTACCTCGCCCACATAAACATATTCAAACTCACTAACAATATCGATATCAATCCTGTCACCGACGGGATAACGACCATCCGAAAACTGGCAATCGAAGAGAAACCCGCGAATATTAAAAGAAGCTTCTTTACATAGTTGAGGCTGCCTGTCTGGTAACTTAGTGTTCGCGACCCACACCCTTGCTGTCATCGGAGCTAAATTTGTGAGTTGCATAAATAAGACTGCGACGACCTCTATATCCACAAGGTCTATTGAACTTGACCAATAGGTGTCGTCATCCCCACTTCCTTTCCGTAAATCAATATCGGAGCTCCATTCTGGACCTGCTTGATTTACGGCTATCAAAGCGTAAGTCCGAAAGCTACCGTCGGTGGTTGCTTTATCAATTCGTCTCACGTTAGCCTCGTGGAACTTGGCATATCTGGCGGGTTGGCCGCGCAGCCAGTTCCGGCCAAATACGAAGCAACCCAGTTCTGGTTGTACGAATGTCCCTGTTCCTTTGTGACACTTGGCGACTACAGAAGATGGATACTGACGGAGTGGTATGTAGCTGTCCAGACATTTGTAGCGCTGTAGGTCTTTGCTTCCTGCTGCAGGGTCCCCGCCAGGACTATCAGGACTGCCAGGACTACCGCCACCAGCCAGGTAGTTGATGATTTCCGCACCAGCTTCTTCTGGATACACAGGGCCGCAGTTGTAGTCGCAGAAGCGAAAATCTTCAATGGAATAATTCGTGGCGCACGCACGTTCTATTCGTAGAGTGCTGGTATTATGGCTACTGGAGCTAGCTTCAGGCGCTCTGCAGGTGTAAGTGATGTTTCCTGTCCCATCGAATTGGCGGTAAGAATGCGGAACTGGGGGAGGCTCGACATCGCATCCGTCTAAGGATAAAAATTAGCCAGTTTAGATGTCTTGCCGACTTGGTATAACGGGAAACGTTTCGTACTATACCTTCAACCATAGAAAATAATTGTCATTCTCATAGATTGCATGATTAAAGATAAAAGAGATGAATCAATGCCAAAATATAATGGTTATGTGCAAACATAGAAATAAGGGAAAGAAAAAAAACATAGGAATAAGGAAATTAAGCTGATAAAATAGTTTATCCTCTGAGCTGATAAAATAGTTTATCCTCTGAGCTGATAAAATAGTTTATCCTCTGAGCTGATAAAATAGTTTATCCTCTGAGCTGATAAAATAGTTTATCCTCTCTATTTCCAAATAAATACGCTTAACACCGATATATATATATATAGAGCATCACATCATTTCTTATTATCGCAATTTTACGCACAAAACATTGAAAACGGCGAGGCACATCAGTTTACAGTCCTATTTACTCATAAAACTAAATAAATAATAGAGATGGAAACAATCACCAATAATTAATGTTGGAAAGCAGCTAGCTTTATCTTCGAAGCGCTCATCATAAGGCAGTAAAAAGCATCTAGTCTTGCAGTACCTTGCGGGAATTCCTAACTGTCCATTTATTCGCGCCACATGACAATACGCCTTGAAAAGATCTATGAAAATAATTTAAGATTTATAAAATAATAGGCTGAAAGTAAAGTAACTGTTACTGCCAGTATCAGCACCTAGCTGTGGGGAAAGTGGAGAAAGATTCATGACGTCACTTCCTCTTATCAAAGAGCAGTTACTGGTGTTGAACAATCTGTAACTCTTCGCGCCTAAAGAGCTAAGTTGGCGGAAGTGTATTGAAAAGAGAGAACGATTTAGATCAACCGAGCTCCGAATAAACGTTTTATTTTGTGACGAATTAGAGGTTGGAAAACTCTGGACCTTTTATTGTCACATTGCTCAAAATCATCAGATCGTCAGTGGAATTTCACTTTTCTTCATAAAATGTTTTTAAAAGTAGCCTTCTCCCATTAGTATCTTATTTTTTAAAATCGTTTTTGTCTCGAAAACTTAAAACATCATTTTTCTTTAAACATTCAACATCCATGCTTATTTGTAATCGCAGTCTTTCGGCAGCCACCTACAATGCAATGAGCAGAATATTTCCATCCAGGTTTACACAATAATCCAATCGCAAAGGCTCTAGGAAAGAGCAAAACTAATATTGCCAGTTCTTCTGATTTGACTTGGTTCTTAGCTATTCCTTGTCCACTACATGCCAGCTTGCTAAGTAGACGAATAACCTCTGAACCCTATCAAAATGCGGTTTCAAAGTAAGAGCATTTCCGTCTTTACTACTTGTCTGTCATACAAAAGAGAACTAATGCTTTTGACTTTAAAACGTCATAAAAGTAAATAAAAGGAGAAAGAATGCTTTTCTTCTGTTTGAGCCACATTTAACTTTTTTTGAATGACATGCATCGGTATAGAAAAGCTTTGAATAATTAGATTGATCAGCTACCTCCACACGCATCATTTGTAGGCTATAAAAGAAATGCATAAAAATATCAAGATTCTCTACAGTATTGAAGTAGTGTAGAGGAACCAGTATCCTAAGCTCTCAACTTCAACTTTTTTTTTAAAAAGAATAACGGTTTCAACCACTTCCGAGTATCAATGGAAAATTTGTAAGTCTTAACTCTACAGGTGCGATCTGTCTTGACAGCAGTTTACCAAACATTTTTCTCAGTGCTTTCGGGGCCTGGTATCAATTTCCAATGAAAATTTGAGCTAAAGCTTTTTTTTTTTTTTTTAAATTTTGAGTAGGTTTTCAAATCTTACCACTTTGAGCGTAGATACTCGTGAGTAGAAATCCAAAGAAGAAGCAGATGAAGCGACAGGTTGAGGGACAGCTCTCGTATGTTCCACATGAAGTCCCTGCCATTGGAGAGCTGCTCAGTCTGTAAGAATGTTTCGTTAATACCTCGCAAGTTTGTTTCCGATGATTTTGAACCACGCTAGACAGATAATGTCAAGATTTAATTCATTTTCATAAGTAAATTAGATGATTTTATAAAAAAAAAAAAACGAAAAAAAACCCCAACTATTTAAAAAAAAAATTCATAATCTTAGGTAATAATGAGTACGCAGCTAAGAATTCCATGAAGGTATTGCAAATTTAAGCACTTTTTACAGTTAATCATAGCCGCCAGGTTTTAAAAAATCTTTAAATAGATTAGGAAAGTGCAGAATTAGTTTATTTCCCATATTATTATTATTAAGTCATTTTAACCAAAAAAAGTTCGAAAAGAGGTTTTTGTTGAAAAAATCGGTTATCGCTTCAATTTAAACTAAAGTTTTTTCCAACTTCTTTTTGTGTTCCACAGATCTCCTTGGTTCCTTTTATGATTTCAATTTGGGATAGCTATTATTATTATTATTATTATTATTATTATTATTATTATTATTATTATTATTATTATTATTATTATTATTATTATTATTATTATTATTATTATTATTATTATTATTATTATTATTATTATTATTATTATTATTATTATTATTATTATCATCATCATCATTATTATCATCATCATCAATGTCTGCAACTTAACCATCTTTCTGTTCTAATAAGAACTCATGAAGAGCCTGCCCTAATCGAACTCCAAACAAAGCTTCTACCTTTTAAATAAGCAATGATGACTGACTCTTTATACTCATAGATGTTTTTGGCATGAAATCTAACTTTGTACAATTGAAAAAAAAACCGTAAAGAAAAAAAACCCGCCAGGATTCAATTTTTTTTCAACTTGGCAGCAAATTTGTTTTCGAAAGTTCGTCACTGTTCGGAAACAAGCTAAATATAACGCTTGGGTTATAGTTATTCTTCATTCACAGATACGTCATTATCAAACTTTTGTGATTCTTCTCATATTTTGCATATATTTGGCGTGTTTCTATAAAACATTCAATCTTCACACTTTTGTCCTAAAAATGGAATTTTTAAAAAAACTAATTTAGACAAGAATAGACGTTACAAACAAATTTCCACACCACGACTATCCAAAAACAAAAATAAATTACATCTTCCATTAAATTCACTTTGAATCAAAACAAATATTAATTTAATTCCTTGTGATAAAACGAAATACAAATATAATTTTTTTTTTTCCAGAAAATAATCAAATTCTCTATAAAATCTCCAATCTATTATCGGCAACTCATCTGGAGGTAAAGAGCCCAACAGAGATATTTCTACACGGCGATTATAGATCTAAAAACTACTAAAAATATTATACTTCCTAAAGCGACACTATGAGTTCTAATAATTTAACAAAATACGAGCACATTTAAACTTTGTTTCCAGTTATAAATTAACAATAAAATCTAACAAAATGCAAATGAATAAAACAAATTGTGCCCGAAAAGCAGCTCCGGTGATTTATATAAAATCCCGTAAGAAAAGAAATGGAATCAAACAACATCCACAAAGTAGAAGGTTAGAATAACCACACCAACCAAAACAAAACAAAACGAAAGCTTAGCACATAATGCAAGTGTGGGAAAAAAAACCCAAAACACACCAAAAATCCATCTAGAGTAAAGTGACAAGTTTTGTGTTTTTCGATTCTTCGTTCCGTGCTGATTAGTGAGTTATAAACTTGATATTCCCTTATCACAATTATTGATTCAATGCATAACAAAGGAGGATCGAAAACTAATCTTAGATCTTAGAATTCGATTCTTTACTTTGTATCTTCTTTGTCCTGGTTATGAAAGAATTTTAAATCGGCAGTCTGTTTTATCGTCGGATCTTATTTCCTATCGATTTCAACAGTTAGGACAAGTCCGATAAACGGAGGCGAAACAGAGTTTTTAAATCTACATACGAGAAAATGATCCGGCCTGAAATTTAGAATTTTCTTTTATGCGAGATCAAATGAAAAGGAAAAGTGAGAATGGAAAGTAGGGGCAAGGAGCATGCGCAGATAATTAAGACAAAAGCGGACGACAATTTTGTTTCTTAATTTTAGTTCTCTTATTTTTTTAATTGAAAAAAGAAAACTCTCGAAACCAAGAGTGGACTCTTGACAACTTACAGCTAAAAGTCTGGAAGAATTTAAAATCGTATCTACGAAGCATATATCTGGTGGTGTGTGAATTGAGTTTTTGCTTTCTCTGAAATCGCATCTACGAACCATATTATATTTAGGGGTGGGTGAATTGTGTTTTGGCTTTCTCTAAAATCGCATCTTCGAACCATATATCTGGTGGGTGAATTGAGTTTTGGCTTTCTCTGAAATCGCATTCTCGAACCATATAAAATTTTCTGGTGGATGAATTGAGTTTTGGCCTTTTCTGAAATCACATCTTCAAACCATACATCTGGTGATGGGTGAATTGAATGTTGGCCCTCTTCAGGAGATTGCTTTTTGATTTGATGAAATACCTGGCATCACCTTATCGTGGTTGGGCTGTGATAGACGATCAGCTAATTATCTGAACTACGTACTCTAAGCAAAAGTAGGTATGGCCAACCTTTTACAAATGTAATCTCATGTATACGATGGTTTGATAATTCGAAATAATTTTATGTGACGAATGTGATCTCTATGTTTTGTCTTCTTCTCTATTTCAGCGATATATATCAAATCGGCCCCTAACGAAATTGCAAAGTTTGAATGCAAAAACCTTTTGCTCAGTGAAATTGGAAAATATTGATACTGGTTTTCATTTTACTGGGACAACATTTAACAACTCTGATAGCAGGGCCGTGAATTCAGTCTGGAAGAGCTTTGCGATAAAAATAATTATCCTAGAGAAGCTTTCACACTTAGTTTAGCTTTATTAGCCACTACTGCAGTCTCTCTCTCTCTCTCTCTCTCTCTCTCTCTCTCTCTCTCTCTCTCTCTCTCTCTCTCTCTCTCTCTCTCTCTCTCTCTTGTACTCATACTGTCATAGTAGGTTTAGTTCTTGCGGATTGTGTTGATTTATTTCATTCTTATAAAGACCGACCTCACCATAGCTGGTATAAATTTTTTTCACTTATTTTGATGTAAATCATAATTTTGGTCGCTACCTTGAGCGATTTATTATTATTATTATTATTATTATTATTATTATTATTATTATTATTATTATTATTATTATTATTATTATTATTATTATTATTGTTGTTGTTGTTGTTGTTGTTGTTGTTGTTGTTGTTGTTGTTGTTGTTGTTATTATTATTGTTGTTGTTGTTGTTGTTGTTGTTGTTGTTGTTGTTGTTGTTATTATTATTATTATTATTATTATTGTTACTATTATTATTATTATTATTATTATTATTATTATTATTATTATTATTATTATTATTATTATTATTATTATTATTATTATTATTATTATTATTATTATTATTATTATTATTATTATTATTATTATTATTATTATTATTATTATTATTATTATTATTATTATTATTGTTATTGTTATTATTATTATTATTATTGTTATTATTATTATTATTATTATTGTTATTGTTACACATGTATTATCATTATTATTATTATTATTATTATTATTATTATTATTATTATTATTAATATTATTATTATTTTTGTTATTATTATTATCATCATCATCATCATTAGTAGTAGTAGTAGTAGTAGTAGTAGTAGTAGTAGTAGTAGTAGTAGTAGTAGTAGTAGTAGTAGTAGTAGTAGTAGTAGTAGTAGTAGTAGTAGTAATAGTAGTAGTAGTAGTAGTATCATCACCATTATTATTATCATCATCACCATTATCTTGATTATTATTATCACACATTAATTTATACTTCTTCAATTTATCGTTAAACTGTCTTTTTCACCAAACTTTCTTTTCTTTTTTTTTTCAAAGGCAGAACCTACTATCTTCTGGTGATACAAACTCGGAGCACTGGTGGCTGTGAAGAGAGAAAGCCCACTCTAATACCCGCAGTGACGTTCTTCATGGGTTCCTTTCCCACGAAGTCGATAGATGAGTTCGTGGCTTGTCTTCTTAAGTTTCTCCCTGCCTAATGGAGCATTATTTGCACAAAAGGTTTCTCTGCATTTTTTTACAACCTAAATGAAGCAAACAATCAAACAGCGAAATAAAAAAAAATCAAAGAAGAATACGACAAAACAAAATAACTGAGCAAACAAAGATAAAACACAATTTAATTGAATCTGGTCTAATAATAATTGTCTTCAGACAAAACATAATGGGAACATAAGAACGCGCGATTTTTTTTTTTTTTTTTTTTATTATTATTCGCTGTATGGTTTTATAAACTCTTGGACAATACTGTTTGCTGAAACCAGGGTTGCATAATTGAATATAAATGCAAAAAAACTATTCATGATCACGAAAAAGAAAGAGGATAATGAGTGAAGTAGTAAACGGTAGACGCTTGGGCTCCACCTTTAGAATCTACCGTGAGAACTTGCCAGGAAAACCCATACGACCAATAACACAGAGATGATGCTTACATTTAACGACAGATTATCCTGTATTCCGTGTGATTATCTTTCGCACCTATCTGCTTTCCCTTCCCCTGCCCCCTTTTTTCCCTTTACCTTACTCATACACACACACACACACATATATATATGTAGGTGTGTGTATAAATATATATATATATATATATATATATATATATATATTATATATATGTGTGCGTATGTGTATAAATATATATATATATATATATATATATATATATATATATATATGTGTGTATGTATGTATGGATGGATGGATGGATGGATGCATGTATACGTGTGTGTATGTACGAATGCATGCGTGTCTTTACGTTTATATATATATACAGAGAGAGAGAGAGAGAGAGAGAGAGAGAGAGAGAGAGAGAGAGAGAGAGAGAGAGAGAGAGAGAGAGAGAGAGAGAGAGAGAGAGAGAGAGAGAGAGAGAGAGAGAGAGAGAGAGAGAGAGAGAAAATATTCTTGTACACCCTAGTCATCTTCTAATAAGGAGAAAAAGAGTGACATCACTCCTGGTTCCAAGCAATCTAAGAACAACAGGGACCAGGTTTAATGACCATAGACCTGCAGCAAAATTATATTACGCAGAGTTTCACTGACAAGGCAAAATTCCTGATATAAGCAAGAGTCTTAAGTAACGCAAGCTTTTCAATGCTTTTCAAGATTATCACTTGTGATCATCTTGCTATTAAAAGAAGGTAAAGGATGATTTTAGTTAGAACCGATAACTCCGCAATCTGAGAGCGAAGTGGCATCATCGCTGCTTCTTCCTATCAATACGGCAACAACCATAATAATCATTCATTGCCTGCTCTCAGTCGATCTCAAAGTAATAGTATTTTAAGTAAATAATGAAAGAAAAAACAGTAATACTGAACTTCAAGGCAGATCAAAGCGAATTCTAATACAAGTTTTGCACGTCCTTGGAAAAAGCCTTCATTGTGGAAAACACCAGCCCATAATGTGCAAGTGCAGAAATATGTATTTGGCTTTAACATCTGGAGAAACCAGCCAATATCAAGCTAAAGCATACTATGTATTACTTGGAACTAAAGGAGACTTGAAAAAAAGCTTTCATAAAAATCTTATACCCGATTGGGTCATTGATTCTCAACTGAAATGAGAACAGTGGCTAATTTTGTAAAACCCATAACTACTTATAGATATCTTTAAAACTTTCGTTATCATTAGCCTTCTAACCAACGTTTCAAGGAATCTTAAAACAGATTTGGAAAGTACTGGCTTAGCTGGCATCTCATTATTTCAAACGTTTAGGCTACATAATTCATCAAACTTAGGTCCCTTGTTTATTTCTCCGGCGTGTCTGGCTGTTCATCTTCGCTTGGTTTCACATTCTTTCTTTGGATTTCCCGTTCTGCCTCTTTCCTCTTCTCGAACTCGTCAATTTCTTGAATCATCTGCTTGATGCTGTAGGCCTCTCCAATTTTTCTTTTCTTTTCTCGCTTGGCCTTTTCTATTTCTTCCACTGTCATAATCTTTTTTACCTTGTCTCTCGAAATTTCTTCTCTCTGAAGAACATAAAAAGATATTGATTACGGATTCAGGCCACTCATTTTAGTTAGAACCCTAAAACTCTAGATCTTAGAATTCTTACTATAACCACTACTAGTGCTGCTACTTCTATGAGAACTAACTTATACCTAAAACCCTAGATCTTATAATTCTTACTCTAACCACTACTAGTGCTACTACTTCTATGAGAACTAACTTATACCTAAAACCCTAGATCTTAGAATTCTTACTCTAACCACTACTAGTGCTACTACTTCTATGAGAACTAACTTATACCTAAAACCCTAGATCTTAGAATTCTTACTATAACCACCTCTAGTGCTGCTACTTCTATGAGAACTAACTTATACCTAAAACCCTAGATCTTAGAATTCTTACTCTAACACCTACTAGTGCTGCTACTTCTATGAGAACTAACTTATACCTAAAACCCTAGATCTTAGAATTCTTACTATAACCACTACTAGTGCTGCTACTTCTATGAGTACTAACTTATACCTAAAACTCTAGATCTTATAATTCTTACTATAACCACTACTAGTGCTGCTACTTCTATGAGTACTAACTTATACCTAAAACCCTAGATCTTAGAATTCTTACTATAACCACTACTAGTGCTGCTACTTCTATGAGTACTAACTTATACCTAAAACCCTAGATCTTAGAATTCTTACTATAACCACTACTAGTGCTACTACTTCTGTGAGAACTAACTTATACCTAAAACCCTAGATCTTAGAATTCTTACTATAACCACTACTAGTGCTACTACTTCTGTGAGAACTAACTTATACCTAAAACCCTAGATCTTATAATTCTTACTATAACCACTACTAGTGCTGCTACTTCTATGAGTACTAACTTATACCTAAAACCCTAGATCTTAGAATTCTTACTCTAACCACTGCTAATGCTGCTACTTCTGTGAGAACTAACTTATACCTAAAACCCTAGATCTTATAATTCTTACTCTAACTACTGCTAATGCTGCTACTTCTGTGAGAACTAACTTATACCTAAAACCCTAGATCTTATAATTCTTACTCTAACCACTGCTAATGCTGCTACTTCTGTGAGAACTAACTTATACCTAAAACCCTAGATCTTATAATTCTTACTCTAACCACTGCTAATGCTGCTACTTCTATGAGAACTAACTTATACCTAAAACCCTAGATCTTAGAATTCTTACTCTAACCACTACTAGTGCTGCTACTTCTATGAGAACTAACTTATACCTAAAACCCTAGATCTTAGAATTCTTACTATAACCACCTCTAGTGCTGCTACTTCTATGAGAACTAACTTATACCTAAAACCCTAGATCTTAGAATTCTTACTCTAACCACTACTAGTGCTGCTACTTCTATGAGAACTAACTTATACCTAAAACCCTAGATCTTATAATTCTTACTCTAACCACTACTAGTGCTGCTACTTCTATGAGTACTAACTTATACCTAAAACCCTAGATCTTAGAATTCTTACTCTAACCACTACTAGTGCTGCTACTTCTATGAGAACTAACTTATACCTAAAACCCTAGATCTTATAATTCTTACTATAACCACTATTAGTGCTGCTACTTCTATGAGAACTAACTTAGGCTATGGCCACACCTTGATTCTCTCCTGTCGCCTCTGATGCAATGTCTCTCTGTCCTTTAACCTCAGCTCCGCCAACTTTCTCAGACGATCAAACTCGGCAATCTGATCTAAGGCGCGGGCTCTCATGAAAAACTCCTTCAACTTGTTGATTTCTTAGGTGAAGAAAAAAAGGAAAAAGAGCAAAAGAGATGCTAAAACATCCTTATAACTTAACTGAAAATCAATACATATATATATATATATATATATATATATATATATATATATATATATATTTATATGGGTTTTATAGACCTAAAATATCATTTTCTGCTTTAGGGAAGTGTTTGATATGCCAAATACTGTTGTTTGAGTTTTAGTTATACAAATAGAGAGATTAAGATTGTGCAGATAAAGAGAACAGGGCCATGGAATGAAACTGAGAGGGAGGGGAGAGAGAGCGAGAGAGAGAGAGAGAGAGAGAGAGAGAGAGAGAGAGAGAGAGAGAGAGAGAGAGAGAGAGAGAGAGAGAGAGAGAGAGAGAGAGAGAGAGTGAGAGATACAGAGAGAGAGATCAGAGCTTTATCTGTTACGGAAAACTATTTTCTAACAATTTTAGCCCTGATTTACATTTTACATCCATTCCAAGCCTTTTTTTTATCCCTAGTTTACCTTATACTCTCAACAACTTCCTCCCAAAATCCTGCTTACTAAATCGACTTTCAAGAGGTCGAGAAACCTTTTCGGACAGTAATAACTAATATACGCAATTTTTTACTTGAGTAGTTCATAACAAATTATTTATTTTACCCCCCCCCCCAAATTAAAAAAAAAAAAAACGAAAAAAAAAACTTTGTCATTAATTTGTTTATCTGAACAGAGAAGTGTAGACTTTCTCCAAATGCGTGTTAAAATATCCAAGCTTACCTTTCCCTTTGTCATTTGGACCAGACCCCTCACCTGCAAAATAACAAAATATAGTTACTTTTAAGAGGATTTCTTTATTTAAATTTGAAATGCTTTTCCAGTTCTCAATATATTGGATGAATGTTTACTTTTTCTTTTCATCGAAAAAAAAAAAAAAATTAAGATCCGGTTCAAAAGTTGTTGTTTTTTTTTAACATAAATTCAATCTACCGATAGTTATTCCACAGTAGGCCTAATCTCCAAGAGTTTAAAATTATATATATTGGTATATATATCATATGGCTGATGTTATTGAAAAATCTCAAGACGAGCTACGGCTGATAAACCAAAACTTTGGCTAATCATTAAAATTTTTTTTTTTGAAATCGAACGTGATTTCTCTTTTTACCGTATCGACCTTTTCTCATTTGCGAAGCTGAAAGAAGACGGTTCGGTTTCTCTGTAATTATGGATTTTTCGGGAAATAGGAGATATGTACATATTGCTCAGGCAGCTTTCTTGAGTGATATTCTGGCTCAACCTACACAGAATGCTCTAATCTATCTATCTATCTATCTATATATATATATATATATATATATATATATATATATATATAAATATAATACCGCAACCTGAACTAAACTATCAGGAAAAAAAACTTAAATTTTTTTCGGCCATCCTACCATATATATACATATATATTATATCCACGCCCCTCTCTTTCTTTCTTTTTCATCCCTCTATCGAACATTTAAAGACTAATTCCATTAATTTTTTATATTAATAAATACATTGTCCTCAAGTGGCGATTCCCGAAATACTATGTACACGATATTTTAAAAGACAACCCAGATGAAACATAACCAAATTGAAATTGCACAGAAAACGAAGCAAACAGTTAAAAAAATACTGGACACAGTAGAATGGATAAATTAGTTGCAAGATGCTCCAAAACCAATGAGGATTATTAACCACCCCCCTCCCCCCACTCCTTCCCCTTTTCACCTCAAGCTTTGAGCATAACTCTTTCCTCTCTTCTCCCCTCCCCCCCGACCCGTCGCAGCTATCTGATTTGTCTGCTTTCTGCTGAACAAGAACTCACCCTTTTTGCTTTCCGTTGTTCTGCTCTCAAACTTACCCCAAGCACTTTTTCAATTTCACTTATTCCACATCTATCTAATCAAGCTTCGTTTGCTTAATACGTTAAAACACCATTTCCCTTCCCTAATTTCTACCCCCCATTTTATACCTTTCCATACACAAAGGAAACACCCAGCCTTAGTCCCAGTTCTACTCCCCTCCACCTTTCCTTAAGCCCTTGCCTGAAACAAGAACACTGCCTTCATTCCCTGATTATGTCCCTTGCCCTCATGTTTTTTTTTTTTAAATTCAACTTCCATTCCCATAATAAAATACTTAAAAAAAAAAAAAAAAGCCTGCATCGTTTACAAATCAATCCATAAGCTAGGTTTCTAGTCCTTGACCTTCTTGATAAAAATACTGTAGAACCCTATTATCAAATGAAAAGAGATGGTTGTTCTGTGACTGATTAGAAAAATCTCATTTTCTATGCACATATTCCCATCATCTAAATTTGATCGTGCTTAAACATCATTGATTATTATCATTATTATTATTATTATTATTATTATTATTATTATTATTATTATTATTATTATTATTATTATTAATAATACTATTATTATTATTATTATTATTATTATTATTATTATTATTATTGTTATTAATAATACTATTATTATTATTATTATTATTATTATTATTATTATTATTATTATTATTATTATTATTATTATTATTATTATTCATTCATTCTCTTAACAGACTGCCTACATTTTCCTAATTGTTCCTAACTAACACAAAATGGTGCACCTTCTTTCCATGTTTAAAGTCTCCCACAACATGACTGAAGTAAGCCTGCTTACTTGATTTTGATGTTATCTTTTTCGTTCCTAATCTTTGTTTGATATCCGAAGAAACAAGCCGGGACTCCATTGTTGGTTGAAGCCTCACAGAGTGCCAGAAAGCCTCTGCATAATTGATTTCGTCGGGTGGAGATCCCGTAAAGACACATCTCTCAGGTTGTTTTGTGAGGTCTTGCATTCGAACCGCCATTTTATTCTACAAATGTTTAACTAATCTGCTTCTTATGAATGAAAACAAAAGTAAGAAAAGACTAGCGGTTCTTCATTCTGTTGTCAATGTCAACAACCAACAGTAAAAGCGGAAATAGTCTATGGGACTACTGTATTGATATAGGGGAAATCACTCTTTTCGCAAATACAATTATTATCTATTGTTGACTGAAGTGAAGAACCAAACAACTACAAGCAGGTCCACTTTAGATCTAGATCTAGATTCGATTCGATTTAATTAGATCTAGAGTCTATTAATACCGCACGTAGAGTGCTCCGGTACCTAACTTACTGGAGCTAGATCTAAAACACCAAGATGAAATGAGATTTCTAGATCCAAGAGAAAGCTAGGAAAGCGTTTAGGGTTCAAGATTCAAGCAAGATTCCAGGTGAAACCAAGATCAAGATCTAGACTGGTTAAATGAGACTGGTTTTCATAAACCCTTATTTAGTTATTTCCAAATACCATGCAGATTCTAGAATGTTTGGATTAATCCAAACTAATCTACTAGATCTAGATCTAGACCCAGACTCTAAAGTTGTATAGGCCTAGGCCTAGGCCCATATTATAGCAATATATATATATATCTCAATGTAAATCTTTGTAAATCTTGAGTTTATATTGTTACAAGTGTAGGGTCTCAGCGCCAGATAAATGCACACTGTCAGACAGCTATAACGTGTATTTAACATTTCGTTAAATACAAGTTATAGCTGTCTGATAGATTTTTGACTATGTAATCAGTATACTCTACTGCCTTTAGAAACGCATGCTTTGAAAATTGGTAGTGATTATCGATCAAAAAGAAGAGATAGTCACACTTTGTGTAACTGTAAGAATGGCTCATAAATATCACTTGGCAAGAAGTGTCACTTTGCTGCGTTTGCAGGTTCTGCAAGAATAAAATTGATCACATATTTATTTGCACTGTACACATATTGAAAGGGGAGAGAAGGAGAACAGGGGCTGAATCGCCCTGCGGGCATGGGGTGAGCAAAGGTATATAAAGGTACAGGGAGGCCCTTCGGGAGGGGAGGTTTAGGGTAGAAGACAGGCAAGATGATGTGAATTTTCAGTCAAAGAGATCCTCCATGAATAAATAAAATCTGCCTGGCTTTAATACAGAAAAATTAACAACAAGCAACGACCAATGCCTCTTTTCTGAAAGAAAAAGCCTGGGCATTAATGGGAAATAACCTTGTATTTTTTGTAATGTAATAAAGGATGTAATTGATCATTATTTTATTATGTTGATTAAATTATTTCACACATCTCCTAAATGCACGCTATTGAAGCCTTTGGAACTAAGACCGAGTGTTTATTGGGAGACTTGTACTGTATTCAAAGAGCTCATAGCATATAATTTTTTTTGTATGTTTTCTGTCACGTATTAGTAAACATTAATCTCAATTTTCTATTTATTGGGACATATTTAATCAGATTCTCTGTACCTAAATTTATAAATTTTTATTATGTTTTTTTTTTTTATGTCAAATAAAAAAAAATTAAGGCAAACAACCAGATAAATTATTTTAAAAAAATCCATGAATATCCAAAGGCATTCTCTAAGTATGGTTACATTTAAGCCTAACTTTTGGAATTTTTTTACTTCATGTTCACAACTAATAAAAGTACTATGAAGCAGTTCCCGTGTTTATTAAAGTTTGATATTTGCTGAAACTTAGGAAGGTGTCAAAAAAAAATGTTTTTAAATGGGAAAATTAGTTAAACTCCAATTAAACTGTCACTAAGGTGGTGCGGATATTGTAGTACTCATATAATTAAAGAGCCAAATTTTGCTTTATACTCTGAGCGAAATGTGTCTTTTAAAACAAAGTATGGGTAGAATTTTCACGCTTACTTTAGGTTTAAAATCAGTTAATGTTTTGAAAGTCTGTCCATGTCCCTCTCTTTATCCAATGACTTTGTGGAATAAAATAAAAGGTTATAAATTTGAACTCTTTAAAAGTTCTGCAGATAACCAGCAAAAAGTGAGGTACCTAATACCTACTTTTCAATATGATCGAAACTCTGAAAAGCTTCATTTTTTATTTTATATTGTTAACTTTGAAACATTTTGCAGGCTTGGTAGACATCACAATGCCAACTGAGGCAAGGATGGAAACCTCAGCTGCTGGGATAACAACTCCATACACTCCAAAAACTCAGAAGAATCAGAAATCTAAGGAAAATGGAGCTGAACCAGATGGAGATGACAAAACTGCATCAGACGTATCAGATGCAGAAATAGATGAGTCAACGTTGAAAGCTGGAACAGAGCATAATGCTGATCCAGAAGGGAAAGAAGAGGAGGACGACAATTCATTGGTTGTTTTTCATTGTTGGTTGTGCTCGGTGGAGTTCATAGATAAAGTCAGCATAATAAGGCATTTGAAGGTGATGACTATTTCGAGGTTCAGAGAGAAAAGCAATTATGAAAAATTTTTTTATTTTTGTTTTTTTTGACTGATATAATAGTAAACTTCATGACTTACAATTGTATTGCATGCTTGTCAACAAAATTTATCTGTGCTTAAGATAATTAGGACTTTTTTTGTAAAGTGATTTATTTCATAAGCTCTAATATTGTTTGCATAAAAAACAAAAAAAACAACTCTTACATTGGTTTATGGAAATATGCAAAGTTTTAAACTTTATTTTGTTAATGGAGAATACCAGTATTTTTGTTAACTTTTGTAACAAAATCATGTAATGATATATTCAGTGTACACATAACAATAGCCCGGTATTCTCCAAGTTCTACTGATGTAAGTTTTAGACCAGTCAGATGACTGATGCAAAAGGTCTATGAAATAGATGCTTGTTAGTTGCTAATGTTTGCTAGGGTATTTAAGATTTATACATTGCAATCAGATGAAAATGGAAATACAGATATCTCCTATGTCTTCAAATTTATGCAACTTTAAAGTACAAAATCAATCTCCAATAATATTGGTCTTAACTCTAATGCAAAAAAAGTGCTACTGCAACTGACATAATTATAAGTCTAAAACTTTATGTAAGGAACAGAATTTACACGGTTTATATCTAGTTGAATGATTATGTGATTTGAAATTTGTTAAGCCAGTTAATTCTTCTATATTTGTATAGGATTTTTTTTTTATTCAAGTTCTTTGTTGGAATAAATCTCAACAAGAAAAAAAGAAAAACAAAACAAAACATGTTAGCAGGAATAAATTTGCCCAGCTTGTAGATCACTGTTTACAGTGTTCTGATCTCGTAAAAACAAAAATCAGATGCCCTGTCAATAAATCACTTATATTTAGGAGTGGCACAAGGATCGACCAGAGGTGCATAACCTGGATCGACTTATGAAGGTTCCGCTGTGCATGGAGTGTGGTATTCAGGGACCATGTGAGCATCAGGATGGTGAGAGGCATGAAGAGGATGAAGGGGCCACTGCTTACATGTGTCGACCACGTGAGTCAGCTTTTGGTTTTTGTTTTTTTTTATTAATCAATAAGACCACGCCAAATGAATTTTATCCATTACTTGATTTTGTACTTTCCAAATTAAATATGGAGTTTTATGTACATTTTTTGCTGATTCCAAGGAGTTCACCGAGCTCAAAACTGATATACAATCTTGATAATGTTTTCTCTTAATCTTGTGTCAGTTGGTTTCTGGATGGTTTAATTAAGCTTAAATAATTTTATCTCTTACCTGATTTTTTGAAATTGTACTTAGTTTCCAAGCTTTTGGGGAGTAAGTCTACTGCATACTAAAGACACATTTATGGAAAATGTTCAATCCTTCCTTACTCTTAAGCCAATTTGTTGTACTCTTCAGGCCTTTTCAGTTGTTGATTTTCTTTCACAAATTCTGTCATAAAGTTCTTTATGAATCTAGTGCTCTTTTTTGTCCCCTTCCTTAACCTCAACTGTTTGCTTATTTTACTCCCTTGCCTTAAGGTTTCCTTACTTGCAGTAGCTGCCCAGAACAATTCCTAAACGCAGAGGCTGTGCGCCTCCACCGTGCCAAAGAGCACCCTGATGAGCCATCACATCAGTGCACCTACTGCCCAGAGGCTTTCTTTGACCATCCAAGTCTGGTCAGTCATAACCGCATCCACTTGGGGGGTAGACCCTACATCTGTACCACATGTGGCAACCGTTTTTCCAAAATCAGCGACCTCAAACGCCATGAGAGAATACACAGTGGTAAGGACTTGATAGTCGGTAGCTGTCAAAGATGGATTTCTCAAGCAAGTAATGTAGGCTTATATCTCTTAAAAGTTTAATATGCAATTTTTTTGCCTGTCTGAAGTTATAAGGGACTGAGATGTTTACTTTATATGTGTGGAAAAATTTAGATATTTGAGTACAAAAGTAGATTTTTGCTTCTTACTTGAAACAATTTAAGAAAATTTAGTGCTGCAAGAATATTTTTACACGGATGAACATATCATTACCTCTTACAACAAGATTTTTTTAAAGTTATGTGCTAAAGAGTGTCACGGGAAGCTGGCAGAACAAGATCACACATTGATAAAATACGTAAACACCAGGCAACCTTTTTGGCCATGTGATGGGAAGAGAGAAACAGAACATCTTGTAACAACTGGAGTGATGGAAGGAAAATGCAGCAGGAAAAAACAGCGAGAAAAGATGTTGGATGGACTAACAAACTGACTAAATGTAGAACAAGTGACAGATGCACTGAAAGCAACAAAGGATTGAGATGTGCGGTAGGTCAAGATTGTCTATGCTTAAGATCAGGGCACCTTATTGATTGATCGATGAGTCACAATTTTTTTTTGTCTTCATTTCTAGGTGAGAAGCCATTTAAGTGTATGCAATGTCACCAGACATTCACTCAAAAGTCTAGTCTAGAGAAGCATGCCAGGATTCACGCCCGGCGCTCGGGTCATCTCGCCTGTCTTCTGTGCGGCCTTCTTTTCAAAGAGAAAGAGGCCCTCACGGAGCATGCACAAGAAATGCACAAAGGCAACAACTTCCAGTGTGGAACTTGTGGCAAGATGTACACTGAGGAACGCTATTTAATCTTGCATGAAGTACGTACAGTTTTCAATTCTTTTTCCATTTCTTTTTTTTTTTTTTCAATCTAGATTGCTGGTTCCCCAGCTATAGTCTGGTTGTTGTGGGTTCTGGTCTCATCGTTGTGATTAGAACAATTTCGTCTTTCCCTTTGCTTTGCGAACTGGCTCTGCTTTAGAGGGACAAGGAGGATGTAAACGAAAGCCTTGTTATCTTCTCTTTCTCGTTTGACGTACTTGGTTTCTTGGTTCTACCTCTAGTGTCTTGATATATAGATACTCATCTCTGCTACTTTTTTTCTGCATTCTTTTATCCAACTCTAGCAGACTTAAAATAATGATGAGAGAAAATAGTACCCAAGCATGTTTAGTGGAAGAACTTTGTTTTGTGTGAGTTCAAACTTCCTACATTGGCCTTGGTTGAAAGAGTGAAGTTCCTTGAGGTATCTTAACATGTGGCAATGAACGTTTTGGAATTTTTAGAGCAGTTCAGTAAATATGTAAAGTCATACTTTACATGCATTGTGGTGGATATGTACTTAAATCTAATATATTAAGAGCAATCGTTGAAATACAGAACTTTTCTCGCTATTTAAACTCTGAGCTTAATGTCCTTTCAGGTGAACCAGCTTACATTCAGTTAAAATTTTTCTTGACCTGCATACATTTTTTTTTCTATGCTATATCAATACCACCAGAAAACCCACGACTCAGATAACCTGAAACCATTTGCCTGCAACTATTGCGATAGACGGTTCACACTACAGCATTTGCTGACGAAACATGAGAAGAAGATGCACCTTAGCAAGCGAGAGATCAAGTGTCATCTGTGCCACAAAACCTTCAAACGCAATGAGAATCTCACCAGGCATATGGTATGCAAATTGTTTCTTTTTTTTTGCTTTGCAAATTACCTTTTTCTTTTCTTTCTCTCCCCTTTTTATTCATATTCAGCAATTTCAAACCTACTCACAAGTCTCATTGATTAGTATCATTCTATCGAGTTTCTTATCCTTCAAACTATGAAATCAGGCTCAGAGAAGTTGAACTGAAGAAAACTACCCTGCGTATTTGGATGGGTTTAACTCGAAATTGAGAATTGTCGTTAATAATTTTTCAGTCTTCTTTTCTTTTTATAGTTCTTCTTTGATGGGCATAATGAAACACCTTTTTTAAGCAATCAATGATGGAACTTAAAAGTAAATCTACTTTTCAGAGTGAACCCATTTTGGAATCAGAGTAAATCCTATTTCTCTGTTCTACCGTCTGTTCATCTAAATTAAAAAAAACAACATTGACCTAGTTAACTTTTTTTTGACTAAAATGAAATATGTTATCATTTTATTTATTTATTTTTTAATTTTTTAAATATTTCACTCCATCTCAACCCTTTTTTTTATTCCATGAACAGCTTTCCCACAGCGGAGTTAAAAACTTTCAGTGTTCAGAATGTGGCGTAGGCTTCACAGAGAAAGGTTCACTGACTCGCCATTTCAAAGCTCAACACCAGCAGCTGCGGCCACACTCGTGCCCAATCTGCAGGCGGGCTTTCACCCGTAAGAGTCTAGTACGCAAACATGTGGAGCGTTTCCACGTCCAGAAAGCTCGCGAGCTGGTCTCACAGCGAGGAAAATTCTTTCGCTGCCGACTTTGCCTCAAGCTGTTGAGGAAAACTGGAAAGCGGCAACACGAGAGGCATCACCGCTCCAAAGGTGATGTTTGGGAGGGGTCGTTGGAGGAAAAGATAGACGGTGATATTGGTGGGGATAATAACGATCTGGATAGTCTTTTGGGACCAGACGTGGCAAAGCTATTAGCGAAAAAGAAGGGGGCAGATGATAATGATGGTGGCGATGTGGCAGAAGAGGAGGAGGAAGAAAATGATGAGGATGAGACTGCTGAGGACAAAAATGAGGATGAAGATGAAGAGGAGGAAAATGAGGAAGATGCTGATGACAAAGCAAGCTCAAATGAAGATGATAATGAAAAGTTACATGAGGAGGAAGACAAACAACAACAGCCAGAGAAGATGGAAATTGAAAGAGGAAGACATTTAGATGGCCCTGTTTTTCCAGAGTTTAAACAAATTGAAGCAAATGATTCTTACTGGCAGAAATCTGAAGCTAACAATGGTTTCTCAGGCCAGCATGATATGAAGGAAGACGGTGAACTTTCAAATTACAGAAAAGTTGGTGTTGTTGAATCTTCACAAACCAGACATGTGCGTGGTAAAAGGCGCTCAGCAGTGGAACAAGCTCAGTATGAAGTAAATAGTAATTTACGATTCAGGGAAGAAGAGGGCCAGATTGAACAAGGGGAATTAAGTCAGTACCACCGGGGTGAAATAATTTCTGGATGCAGTGATAACGTAAACGCAGATGAAACCAGTTCAGCATATCTTACGCAAAGGCTCCTGAGTAAATCAGGGAATCAAGAAACACAAATGGGGTCGCAGAAAATGATACATGAGAGAACTGCTCCATTGTCAGATTCTCACTCTCACTATTCTAGTCGGAGAGAAGACCCGCCAAGCATGGCACAAGATCTGAGACTGCAGCATGGCTTCAGGAATACCAGGGAATCCCAGCCTTCAGACCCTGCCATGTTCGAGTCAAGAAATAGGGAAGAAAGATCTTCAAGCAGTCACCATCCTCCTGAGGAGGGTGTGAACTCTTACTCAGGCTCTCGGCAACGTGGCTCAAAGGACTTGCATTACATGGATGAGACTTCGGCGATGATGAGGAGTGGAAGTCAGAGATGTATAGGAAATCCCCAGTACTCGGACCAAAACGCCGTAGGAGAGCATGGTTACCAGGAAGCATTGAATTCGTATCCAAAAATAAATCAGTCCGGCCATGGAAATGTGGCTGGTTCTCATTACAGAGAACCTCATCAAGGAGACCTGAAAGAATCAGGGGGGTATGCAAGACATCAGAGAGTTGAAGGTGAAGCTCGCAGCAGGAATCAGACTGAGTCGCAAGAAGAAAGGGCGTACAGAGAAGCAGCATCTGCCTACAATATGGTGGATCTTAGGCAGAGAGGGCAAGGAAATCAAGGGAGTGCAGCGACTGCCAATTTAGATGACACAAGGTACAGAGAGGCGGCAGCAGCTTATGCCATGATGGGCATTGCGGGATACACTGATCCAAGAATGGTAGGGTCAAGGTCACACGGGCAAAACTACCTAGGCATGTACCCTTGGTACAACGAGACCGCACTCACCCAGGCCATGATGGAATCCAGGCCACCTTTGCAGGGCATGATGGGTAACCTTGGATACCCGGGCAGTTCAGGCTTTGTGGATCCAAGGCTCAGGGAGCACCACAGGGGAGGAGCTAGGGAGGACCAGCAATACGCACGAGGTATGGACGAATTGGAAACCAACCAGGTTTACACGAGAGAAAACGCCTACTCTCAAGAGATGATGAGTGCCCTTGCTAGGCAGAGGGAATATGAAAGCATGGGCCACCAGCGGTACAGAACTCAGGGCGATCTGCTAGAGCAGCAGTACAAGGCTCACCGGGACGCTTCCAGAGAAGCTCGCTTTGCCGCAGGGTCACAGAACCACGGCATGATGAGGTCAGGGCATCAGGAGGAGGCGAGCAGCAGAGATGAGCGTGGATATGGGGGTCCGGGCAGCTCTAGTCACGTTCAAGGAAGTGGTATCCACAGGTCATGGATGTGAGAAAAGCTGGCGCTAATCCCAAAAAATCTCTATTAGTTATTTCCACATCTCATCAAATTTTCCGTTTGCATTTAAGTTGTTTTTCATAGAGATAACAGATTTAGATACATATACATGTATAATTATGCCTTTTATAATCTGATAAACCAAAACGGTTCTGCAGACATTCCTTTGTAAAATAATACAAAAACTATGAAAGAGTCCAAGTAATTTGCCCTCACCCATGCATGAGACATATAGTGAGTGTTGATGGCAATACGTGAAATTCTTGGAAGTACTAAGTTTATGTCACTTCACGTTTTTGTAAAATAAACAAGATTTTTCTTGTCCCAAAATGCTGATAGTAATGATGTTTGCAGCCCTATCTAAAGAAGAATGGTATCAAGACATTTCATTCCTTTAACCTTCACTGCCACTTGCTATTTCTGCTAGGATGTAATACCACAAGTGGTGCAGATGGATAACTACTGCCAAGACTTACTTAGGGATAGAGTGGATGTTTTTCAAACAGTCTACAAGGAACCTATGGTTCAGAAAAAAAATTCAAAACCAATTAATCATTGTTTGAAAAAAGTAATGACCCAGAAATAAACAAAAGATGTATGTTGAGGACTACATTGTGATTTTTTTTTTTTCTTAAATTAGGCCTTTTCTTATAGATTTGTTTGCTTTCTTTAACTCTTTCACCATAAGTTTTGATAAAAATACACAGAGTACATGGCCTTTTAATGTATTTCAAATCATGAAGCCCATCTTGAAACAATTTTTAATTTTGAAAAAATGCTTCAGTCAAGTTACCTTTAATAGTGCAATACTGTTTTTTAAATAAAATCAGTAAATTTATTTTTCAAAGTCTAAGCCTCTGAAAAAGTCAACATGATTGGCTAATTTTTATCTTACTTTTCCTTGTAAAACTCCTAAAATTCTAAGAATGTTTTTTTTCAACAATGTTCTTGATAAGTTCTATAGGAATGTGAAGAATCATCATAGAAGAATTCTTGACTTTTAGGTCAATCTCAATTTCTCTTGATGTTGATTTCTTGAAGAGCATTGAAGGACATGACTTATAATTAAAAATATGATATGCTTTAATTCCACAATGAAAGCTTTCTTCCTAAACATAGTAAATATTCCCCTCCTCTCAGCCCTGCTAGGAAGATATCTAGAATAAATGTTTCCAATAAAAATTTTAACTCTCAAAAAGGAAGATTGGTTCAATAGTGTATGCATCTTACACTGATGTTGTCATGGTAAAGTTAATCCATTTTTAAGTCAGAATTACACTTGTACATAGATGAGTTTATGAGTCTAGTGCTATGCACCAGAATTTTCCTTTAAAATAAGAGACACCATACAAACCTATGAACAATGGAAGACTACTAGGTAGAAGTTGAAGGAATCCCTAAATTCTTTTTGGTTTTATCTTTAGCCATAAAATTCATTGTAAAAAAAGGATATAAAAACAGTATTTTTACGAATTAGTTTGCCCGAATCTCACATTTGCACCATAGAACAAGGTCCTTAAAGTATCAGAAAGATTTTTTATATTTTGTTCGATAAAAACAGGAAAATTTTTCAATTTTTCAATTAATTTTTTCAAACTTTTTTTCACTATTTTGGTAACTGTCCGAGTCTTAGTGATTTGAAAAAAAAAAGCCTATAATCCAAGATGAACACCGTTTTCCATAGCACCAAATGTAAAATATTAAAAAAAAGCTTGTTCACTAGAATCGAGTCGTACGCTTTATGTATGTGCATTTCAAGTTCTTAGTATTGATTCTTTTTATCTAGGTCTCAGATGCTGTACTCCCTCAGTTTTATGGTAAAGTTGCAATTGAGTTAAAGAATCTGAATGAAGAAGAGAGTAGATGGGTGACATATAAATGTACAAGTTTTGTCCCTTTAAAATTCAACTTGTATTACAAGTCGAGTAATTTTCATAGACGACATAGATTAAGCCAGAAAGGATCAATACATGTATATGTTCTTTTTCTATTCCAGATCTGCATCAGTCCTAGAGAACTAGATGTAGACCTATGGCAAAAACATGTGTATTCCTCTGACCAAATTCCTGTCAAATGGACATTGGTATTAATAGAATACATGTAAGTTAATTGAATGATACAGATTTCGTGTGACGTCATATTATACAAGAAAGTACATGTCAATATGTATATCAATGCAAGAAATTTATGAAATTCAGATCTCATGATGTATGGTTTGAATGTGATGTGCAATTTTTTTATATGAATCAAAACAAATTGTGAAACTTAAGTGTAACATGTTCCCTTTGTATCAGCAGACATTTGTGTAAATAAAGTTGCGGTGCAGCTTGTGAACTACAACAATTATATTTTTACTGAGATATCAATAAAAGGACTAAAAAACAACAAAAAACCCATCTTTTTCTTTTCATGGACAGGATTAATAAGTTTATTGGAGACTCAAGATTTTTTTACATGATCTTCTTTGGGGAGAGAATGTCATTGCAACCACAGGACTACATGAGATTCACATTTTTTTTTATTTTTAGACCAGCAGGTGCTGCAGCATTTTGCTTAGTTACAGTCAGGTGTGTATTATGAGCCATTAGGACATACGTTAGCAGAGGGATCCTCTGGTCCTCTCGAATGACCCATCTAGGACTTGTTGACAAAGAATGAATAACACTTGATGAATAAGATCAAATAGCATACATGTACTTTGAAAATTACTGTATCTTGTGACATGCTGTATTTTTTTAAAGTGTCGCATGGAGGCCAACTCACCTCAAATGTTAATTTTTAATGTATCTTAATAATGTTACTGTAGATGTAAAAAAATAAAATATTTGTGCTTCCGATTTGTTCATCGATTTTCTTATAGTTTTTTTTTTTTATTCTCTTCACTCTTTTTGCATGATTAAGTCTGAAAAAAAGAAACCAAAAAAAAAGGCCAAAAAAGGGTATACTATAAGTTTGCGCTATGTAATTGTAATGATGTCCTCTTCAAGCTCAATGTCTGCTGGTCTTAAGTTCAAACTTTGATATGATATTGCAGCCCTCACTAACTTTCTCATGCACTTAACAACTGAAGAATTAAAACTTAGAATTATATCAAGTTTAGATAGTCTGGAAGTTGAGAATAAACAAAGACATGCCTTATGAGCATCAAAAAGATTGTCTTCATTTTCCATTACACCTAAAGAGCTGCAAGCAGAAACTATTTCAGATTCAGCATTTCCAGGATGAAGTTGGTCACAATATATTGTAATAGTACTAATACTGTATGTATTAATAGACATGTGATCAGCACAGAGGCATCGAGAAGCGAATGCTCTCATCACCCAGTATCCAGCTGTTTATTTTTGTTTTTTTTTGTTTTTTTCAAAATCTAAAAGGATATCATAGGCCTAAGCAATATTGACAAATGATCCCAAGACTTGGTGTTTAGTGTAAAACTATTAAACAAGCATCTTGCATAGGTCAGAAGAGAAGGGGCAGAGTTGGCATGAACAAGGCCATTTTCTTACATAACTATAATATAATAAATATTGACAAAGCATTTTTCACACAGTGTCATGTAGGATATAGCAAAAAATATAAATTGTACAAACGAAACTTGATATTGATGTCCACCACTTAGCCTTTTGCCTTTATGGACTTTTAAGTTATATAGTTAAATCTCTTGATAGTTCCATATTACTTTTATTATTACACTTTTCCAAGGCAGCCAGTCAATAAGGTGCAAGTCATAATATTGACATCAAATGTTGAAAAAGCAAAATTTTGGGCCTTCGTTAAAAGAACTGACAGTGACAAACAAACAATTCATACACGTGTGTATGTATTTGAATGGTCTCTGCTGTAAATTTTTATGTAGAACTTGTGCCTAAACAGAGTATATTTTATGAAGATTACAATTTTCTGTAAACTACAAACATTTATAACAATCATGATTTAAGCATGGATTAAACAAGGGAAGAAAATCAAAAGAGTACTCTTCATATCAAGCAAAAATTTTATTTACAACTAGTTGCAGGAGCAACCATCATTGGTCACAATGAAAGCACACAATCTTTCTCATAGATCACACAACTTGCTGATAACAATGAAAAATCTGATTTCAACTTACAAAACTTCAAACCATTCATGCATGAGGAAGATCAATTTTAATACTCCATCTTTGAAAAAATGCAAAAAGACTAACAGGAAAATATATAGGAGAAAGCAATCAAACAAGTTAAAAAAAAAACCAACCTCTTAATTTTAGTTTAAAAAAAAAAATTCCCAAACCCTCAAAATCATACATCTTAAGTTTTCTGAGTGTTTGAAGTTGACTCGTAAATCTTATCAAGTCACCACAAAATTAAATTTTGAGAAACAAAAAAGTGAGGAGAAACACAATAAAACCAACAAAGAAATTAAAAAAAAAAAAAAAGAAGGAAATTTGCCCTTTTTACAATTCTTTCTCTTAAAGATTTGGTGTAAGTTCTGTGCAAAATATAAGAAAATGATTAAAATAAAAAGAAAAAGGTTTCAAAGCGAAGAAAGCCTCCACTAGAGAAGTGGGCCAATATTTGCAATACAGCATATCTCAGCAGTCCAATACCTCGCCAATCCCTCTATTTTCCTCCTGGTCCTAGTTGGTCCTACCAATTTACCCTTCATGTTAAGCATGATACAGATAATTAAAGAAAAAAATTTTTGTTAAAGAGCTCATTAAAGCTCAGAAGATAAATACATGAACTGCGTTCCCAATTATCTCTGACTCTCTCTTTTTTTCTTCTTTTTTCAAATTTTTAGGTGCTAAATAAGAACCTTAATTGAAGCAAAAATAAATTAAAAAAAAAAAAGGTTGGATTGACTCCAGAAAGGGTATTCTTTAGTCTAACCTTATTCATTGGATGTTTGGTAAGCCAAACCATATCAATTTTTTTACAGAACAATGCCTTGTGGCTATTTTGATATCAACTTGGAACGACTGCAGACTCAGTGTTGGCTATTCTAGATTCCTTGAAACATTTCTGCAAAAGGTAAGCGTCTGCCGGCTCAATGCGTTTGTAGTAGTTTTTCTTCTCTTCTGCAATGGTGAAGCCGTGCTTTTCATAGAATTTAATGGCTCCTTCATTGTTGACCTGAACATGTCTGAATAAAAAAAAAACAAATAGTAATTTTGGTATGAGAAAAATATTTCTGTTGAGATTGATCATAAGGAGTCTAATTATTATCACCACTTACATCAGACCAAAATCATGAATAGAATCTATTTTCGGCTCTTGCTGAAATATGAAAAAAAAGTCTTAAAGGAAAAAAAAGGGGCAGTGCAGTATCTCAATCATTCTGATTTTGATTAATCTGATATGTCCTTTTTGTCCTGAAGACTGCTAATTAATCCGGCTGCACTGTTAAAGGCTTTAATGCTGGATCAGTATTTTTTTTGTCCCTGCATTAAAGTGGGGACTGTTACTAAAATATTAATGTTATATACTCTTCTAAAGCATCATAAAAAAACTATTTCATTCCCTGTACATCAAATGTAAAACATTTTCATAAGTTGGGTACCTCAAAGAATATTTAATAAAATACCCCTTACAACATCAGAAGCATAAAAAAAGGACAAACAGTTCAGTAAGCCTACTTCTAAAATTTAGGATTGATCATCACGATCTAACTTGAGAAAAATAACCCACAAATCGGCTTAAGAGAACCTCCGCAAAGCGCCCTTATGCACAATGGCCAATGGCCCTCATTATGCTTTTTAAAGAACACACATAATATGGTTCTCTCTTATTCAAGCATGTTTTTTAAATATGCCTTTTTCTGGTTACCATATTTAAAACACATCTTATATTTGTGCCACTTTTAATTTATAGCTAATATAAGCTCAAAGTTTTCTGAATTTTCAAAAAGAATGTATAAAAGTTAACACTCAAAACTGAGTCATGTCTCTTGGATGTCAAATCCTAAAGCTTTGAATATAAAGTATGCACTTGACACCCAATTGATGAAACCCCCCCCCCAAAAAAAAAAAAAAAACTTGACCCCTCTCTTTTAATTAATTTTAATCATGATATTCCCAGCTTCTAAATCATTCAGAAGGCTTACAGACACAGTGGCTAAAACACTCACAAAAATACACTGTCGATGTTGCCATCCTTCTCACAAATATCTAGAACATGTTTCAACATCACTGTGCCTGCAAAAGTATGAAACCATGTATGACAAGTTAATTTACATATGGAAACCAAAACTGTAGTTCAAATCGACCAAAATGCATGAGTAAATGTGAATGACCAAAAATAAATTACACTTAACAAGTAATGCACTGCCAGTCATTTGAAATGACTTAAGAGCAATGTACATATTAGTTTCAATGTAGAGCCCAATATAGATCAAAATCTATCATTTAATCAGATATTACTTTTCACTTTAATAACAAGCACAACACCTGAAGCCATAGGAATTCTTAAATTTCCTGTCTTTTATGCTCTCAATTGCTAGAAAATCTGCTATTTTCATGAAGCCAAAAATTCAATTTCATTTCAAAGAAAAAAAAAGAAGGTAAGCTGAGCTTTTATCATTTTTCCCAAGGCAAAAAAAAAATATAAATCAATACCATAAATCTATTCACTGATTTAAAACTACCTTTTAAGACCAATTACAACCTTCTCAAAAAGTTCAGTGAAAAATTAGTAAAATGTCAGTATTGCTGAAGGACAGCTATAACATAAGCTCAACTCCTAAAATTATATTATTTATAGACAACTGTGGCGAGGTGATGCAATGATTCAGTAAAGAGAGATATCTATAGGAAAAAAAAGAACTCCATTTCTATAGCAATAATATGTGTGTATGACATGTTAATTGTTATTGTCTGATCTGGCATGCAATTAACACCTGGCAATCATAAACCGCCTTACACACAAATTTAAACATTGTTAGTGCTAACCCCTCTAGCTGTAAAGCATAAATGTACTAGGTTTATGGAAACAACATAAAGATTAATTTAGGAATGTTCTACTCAATCAGTGTATCAAGCCAACTAGAAGGCCAGCCTTTCATTAAAAAATTGCTCTCTACCTGAACCCTGCAAACAATTAATACAGAAAAAGATCATATTAACTTTTTTGGGCTGACTAGTCTGTTGATAAGATTGCCTCAGTTTGACAAAATAAGAGAAAGAATATGAACTTGAAAATACAAGTGCTAAGGTAAAAAATATATATAAATGTTATTGAATACAACAAAAAAAAACCTGGGATCTACGAAATAACTTTTCTGTTAATTTTTTCCTGCATTAGAGTTTACCGACCAATCTCATTGTATATATATTTTTTTTAACTATACACCAATCATAATTTTTTTCTAAATTTTCCCCCATAACAGTTTATTGACCAATCCTATTGTATATTTTTTAACCAATAGGTTCTAAATTTTCCACCCATTACAGTTTATTAACCAATGTCAATGTATAATTTTTTAACCAATAGGTTCTGAGTGTGAAAAACAATTTTACCTATGTTTAGTCTACGGTACGGAGCCAGGCACCCCAAGGTCATGATGTAAAGGCGCCTCTGGTTCTCAGATGTATCGATACGACAGCAAACAGCTCCAACCACAATATCATTGTAGTAAGCTGGGAATAACAAAAGAAACATGTCACACGTTTATGCCTGAATCCCTTTTGATTGGAATCCTACAAAATAAATAAATATGTAACTGGAAAATGCAATCAATTTATTTGTCTCAAAAATGACAAGACTCTGATTATATGTAAAAGAGTTAATTCAGCATTCATTTTTACCAATTGAAAAACTCAAAACAAACGTTGAGCAAGAGACATTAAGACTTTTCACTTCTTTACATTTCAATAACACATCCCTAGAGTGCAATCATCTAAAGGTTTATTTACCAGGCAAATTAATCTATTCCTATTTACCCAGTTTAGCCAGCTCTCCGACCTCCAGAACGTCCTTGTAGAACTTGTCATTGTAGGTCACTGGGAACACCACCTGATTGAGTCGCTTCAGCTGCTTAATATTGTGCTGGGTCACTTCACCTAACTCAATTCGACCTCTGAGAAAAAAAAAAAAATCAATATAAGAACCAACCGACCAAAAAATCAGCAAAGCAATGTTTTAGAGTAAAAAATTCTTGCACCAATGGAATTTTTATTCTTCTTGCTTTAAATCATATTAATATTATGTTGTTGCCCTAGTTTCAGTTAAGCTAATTTTTACACCGCAAAAAAGAAATAAGATGAAGAAAACAGTGATTTTTCCCTCAACATGGAAGAGGTAACTTGGAATTTGTAACATTTTTTTGTAAATTATAAGGTTTGATTCTTTGTGTACTAAAGTGAAAAATTTAATTCACTGCCAAGCTTAATTGTTCAAAAGATTTTAGGAAAAAACTGCAATTTCGTAAGGAAATGAGTGGCCAGAATGAGAAAATAAAAAATTCCTTTTAATATCCCTGTAAAACATGCAACACCAGGTACCTTAATTTTTTAAAGGAAAAATGAAAATGACTGAGTTCTTAAAGAGAGACTAATCTAGTGATCTTGAAATCAGGAAAAAAAAACAAAAAAAAACATACCTCCTAAGCTTGAGGTAGATCTAGATGAGAGCTATGAAAGAATCAGTTGTTTCAAAGTAAAGACGGCAGTAGAAAACACTCTAAAGCACCTTGAAGTACCAATTAAAGCCTTCATTTTACATTATGATATGAATTGGTTGGCTATGCATGGATTGTGCAAATCACCTCTCTTCAAAAAAAAAAACTGATAATGATAAAGGTAAAGCCGAATTCTGACCATGGTTGAGTTAAAAGTGAATTCGTGCTACAAAAAGTTGAATATGGCTTTATTTTATTTTAATATTTTAGTGGCAAATGGACAACAATTCAAATAAAGTCCTTATGTAGAGACCCAACTAACCAAGGCTAGAAAATTGTGTTTTTCTGAAATCTTCTATGTAAAAGAAGCCTGCAGTTTCTAATGCAAACTGATTATTTTTTTTTTTATATTAGCTGTATGTTGGTAACAGGAAGCTATTTGGCTGCTACTTTATTGATTCAAATCACTTTATTTTTTTTAGCTCGAATATAAATAAAATTTTAAAGTCTAGAATGAGATCTCATTGCACTCTACTTCTAGTGCATTCCTTACACAGTAAACTCTGTGTTGAATGTTCAGTTTAATTTTGTGTGATAGTTCACTGTACAACTGGGAGTCAGTGTGGCTTTGGTCATAGTGATTGGAAGAAAGAAATTTAACTGCTGTAGGAATCATGCACCTGTAGCATTTACTACAATACATTTACGTTAAAATGAAAGAAAACGAACGAGAAGGTTGGAATTAATTATTTAATTATCTTGCAGACGTGAAGATAAGGAGTAGAACTAGATTCGTGAGTGTGAGCAGTTGAGTGGATGACGGATGATGCCCGTGATTCTAGTAACTCTAAAAATGTAAACAACAACAGAATCTGCCTCTAGCGCCAGCAGTCTAAAATGTTAAACAAAGTCAATAATGTCAATGTGATCGACAAATAAATGTGAGTTCGCTGGGACGCCACAGAGCTCCCCCCCAGCACTGTCATTGTAGTCACTGAAAGCGTGGAGGTAAACGTATGGTACGGCCCAGGCGGGTTGAGCGTGTCTGCAGGTCCAGTGTTGTAGGCTCCGGCAGTTGCAGGGGAGGACGTCCACGCCGCGGCGGCTGCGCCACAGAAACAGGCCCAGTGAGGTCCACATGAGCTGGCTTTAAATGGTCTGCCGAAATTATCTCCTCTCGGCTGCCAACCATTATGCGGAATGTTTTTTCACCTGACGCCACGACACGATAGGGTCCTTCGTAAGGACGTTGGAGAGGTCCGCGGTGGCCATCTTGACGGATGAAGACGAACTGTGCGTCACGGAGAGATTGCGATATGGCCGCTGATGGCGATATGCTGTGGTGTGATATGGGAAGGGGGGAAAGTTTCTTAACAGTAGAGCTTAACGGATCGTTTGAAGCACTCATTGGCTGGCATTTTGAGGCAGGGTCGATAAACTGTCCAGGTACTGTCAGAGGCGTTCCGTAGACGAGCTCAGCGGCAGACGAACCTATGCCATCTTTGGGAACTGTTCTGAGGCCCAAAAGAACCCAGGGAAGTTCGTCCGTCCAGGAAGGTCCTTGGAGGCGGGCTTTGAGCGCCGCTTTAAGAGTCCTGTGAAAACGTTCGACAAGGCCATTGGACTGTGGGTGGTACGCGGTGGTGTGGTGAAGGTTCACTCCAAGCTGATGTGCGATTTCATTCCAAAGCGTTGAGGTGAATTGGGAACCTCTGTCTGTTACAATGTTGAATTTTCCAGATACGTGTTGGAGATCTGTGGTAAATTCTGAAATGAAGGTAAGGTGACGTTGCTGTCGTGCTGTCCATGGCACCCACCAGAGGTTTGTGATCTGTAAAGGCAGTGAACGCTTGTCCTTCCAGAAAAAATCTGAAATGTCGGATCGCTAGGTAAAGTCCCAATAGCTCACGATCAAATGTGCTGTATTTCTGTTCAGGGGGACGTAGCTGCTAGCTGAAGAAAGCTAGAGGTTGCCATCTTCCTCTCACATACTGTTCAATAACCGCTCCAACTGCTTGTCCCGAGGCGTCAGTTTTGACTGAAATGTGTGCACCGGGTTCTGGGTGGCTGAGCATGGTAGCTTCTGCCAGAGCTGTCTTGCTGGTTACAAAAGCGGTGTCCATGTCTGTGGTCCAGTTAAGGACTTGCCGAGGTTGAGACTTCTTGAGAGCCCCGTAAAGAGGTTGAAGGGTCGACACAGCGTGAGGAAGGAATCTGTGGTAGAAGTTAATCATTGCAAGGTATTCCTGTAGGCCTTTAACTGTCGATGGCTTTGGAAAGTCTTCTATGGCCTTGACTTTGTCAGGTAGTGGTATTGAACCAAACTGGGAGATCTGGTGTCCTAAAAAGTCAAGGCTCTTTTCACCAAACAGACACTTCTCGAGCTTGATGACTAGCCCAAACTCTTGAAGGCGGGTGCACACTGCGTGGATGTCCTGCAAGTGTTCTGGTTCTGATGAGCTAGCTATCAGGATGTCGTCGAGATAGACGAACACACAGGACAATCCTTGTAGTACAGTGTCCATTAGACGCTGGAATGTTTGCGCAGCATTCTTCAGACCAAAAGGCATGCGTAAAAATTCGTACAGACCGAAAGGGGTGATGATGGCTGTTTTGGCTATGTCGTCAGGGTGCATGGGGATTTGATGGTAGCCGCGTACCAGGTCTATCTTTGAGAAGATGGTTCTTCCTGCCAGTTGGGCAGAAAAATCGTGGATATGGGGGATGGGATAGCGGTCTGGTGTGGTGGCTTCGTTAAGGCGACGGTAATCCCCACAAGGACGCCAGCCTCCGTTAGGTTTTGCCACGATGTGGAGTGGTGAGGCCCAAGGGCTGTTGGACTTCCTGATAATGCCCATGTGTTCCATCTCGGTGAACTCCTTTTTTGCTGCGGCCAATTTATCTGGGGCTAACCGGCGGGCACGAGAATGGACAGGCGGGCCTGTGGTCTGAATGTGATGTTGCACGCCATGCTTGACAGCTGTTGAGGAAAAGGTAGGTTGGAGCAGTGCAGGGAAATCTTGAAGCACTTTACGAAACCTGTTGCTCTCCCGCTCGATCGGTGCAAGCTCAGTGACGGTAACTCTGCTGACTGAGCAGGGGGACGACAAGTATGTGTTGGCCTCTAAGATCCACAAGTAAGTTGTGACGGCGGAAAAAATCAGCGCCTAAAAGCGGGCGTTTGACGTCAGCAATGATTAGACGAGCTTAATAGGTTGTCTCATTGAAACACAATGAGACATCTTTTGAGCCGTAAGTTGCTATGGATGTACCATTCGCCGCCTGCAAAGGCGGGCCAGACTGTCCATTTCGCCTGTCGAACACCGTTGGGGGGATGACAGAAACTTGAGCTCCTGTATCTACCAGGAAACGGCGCCCTGTGTTGACATAGGAGAGCACGGTAATCTGACGTGTCCGACACTGCTAATGGGGTGCGAACATGCTCAGGTAGTTGTTGAAGGAAGATCTGCCTGAACAGGAAACACGGACGGTGCTGGCCTAGAAGGGAAAGCATGTTGTCCATTAACTCGGATGGCTTCGAGTCCCCCAGGCCACGTATGTTGAGCAGTGCCAGTGCCCGTTCGCCATCTGTGAGTCCATAAGCAGATGTTAAAAAGGACTTGATAGTGCTGTACTTATCAGAGGGAGGTGGAGACGTTATGATAGACAGTGCCCTGGTAGCAGTATTGGTGTCAAGAGAAGATACAACGTGGTAGTACTTTGTGTCATCTTGAGAAATGTTTCTCAAAGCGAACTGTGCCTCGGCCTGGGCAAACCATGCTAGCGGGCTGGATACCCAAAATGTGGGCAGTTTAAGGACTACGCTATCTACAGCCATGACTTGTCTAAGGAAAGTTTGAATAGACTTAGGTCTAGGTTTTACAGAGTAAGAGTAAGACCAAACGGTCAAATCGTGTTAGATCTGTAGATTGGATGTAAGCCTAGATCTAGATCTAAATCGTTAGAGTAGGTCCTGAGCTAGGAGAGTGTTACGTTGTGACTCATACAGGCGGTGTGAGTCGTCGGGGTCACCAATTGTAGCATTTACTACAATACATTTACGTTAAAATGAAAGAAAACGAACGAGAAGGTTGGAATTAATTATTTAATTATCTTGCAGACGTGAAGATAAGGAGTAGAACTAGATTCGTGAGTGTGAGCAGTTGAGTGGATGACGGATGATGCCCGTGATTCTAGAACTCTAAAAATGTAAACAACAACAGAATCTGCCTCTAGCGCCAGCAGTCTAAAATGTTAAACAAAGTCAATAATGTCAGTGTGATCGACAAATAAATGTGAGTTCGCTGGGACGCCACGCACCTGCACTTCCAAAGATCTAAAACTTTTATGCATTTTGTTTCAAATTCAACAGTGTGTCATTGACATGGGTGCCATTGAAAAATTTCTCCAGCCCTAAAACCCCAGGTCCAAAATTTTTCCAACCCTGAAATAATAAAAAAAAAGGCTAAGACTCTTAAACTCTTTCAAAGCCAGTCTTGTATAAATACACCCTGATAAACTTAAGCCCATGACTGAGCTAATGGAGGGTCCAGTATTTTTCCACCCCGAAGACTGTGTGCTATCGCCAAACACTAGCAGCGTGTCCTGTATTTAGGCAATTCGCTGAAGTGCTTCCGGCTTAACTCTTATTTTAAACAGTTACATTGCATTAAATGATGTCAATACCTTTCAAACGATGAAAATTAAGCAGTTTATAAGTAATGTAAGAACAAAAAAACCGAAAGGATACAAGGGAATATCAACTTTGCTTTTGAGGTCAACAGAGATAAACTGATATGTAATAAAATCTTGTTGATGTTTGTGAATATAAAATTATCAAATATTAACAAGGATTAAATTGCTTTCTTGAATTGCTTGGAATCTGTCGTTTATTTTATCCTTATGAGTTGGGAAATAAGACGATCGTTTTTTGCATTCCACTCAACGCTGCCGCTTACCATTACCTACTGTTACATCAAATCCAGACACCCTGCAGTGTGTGACTCGACTATTAACTGTCCTCTTTTCATCAATTCTTTCTTCCTTCTTTTATCATTACATCACAACAGACTAATTTGTATGGCCTAGAAGTCGTGTTAGGCGTTACTGCGATGGAGCCTGTCAATAATAAGTTTTCATATGGGCCCGATCAAACGAAGCCCTCTTCAGAGAGTTGTGAGATATGCCCATCGGAAGTTCTAAGTCTGTATTGAAGTGAAGGTTAAAGTCAACGCTTGCTTTTATTCAGTTCCACAAAGGCAGTCTCTCACTAACTAGATCTTGAATACTTCTAACGAAATTTTTCGTAAGTCACTAGATCTAAATTCCGATTAGGTTTGAGGATCTCAACTAGATCTAGATCTAGATTTATATCTAGATTCGATTCCATCTAGAATCTAGATCTAGATTAGTCTCTCACTTTTTCTTTCGGACTGACTGAATTTCGTAGACATTGTAAAGTTTGCTTCAAATGTGTAATCTAAATCAGTTCAAAATCAAGGCTATCGTACATTGGGTTTCAGTGAATGCCTTACTTAGTCATTGTAATCGACTTGATTCCAAAAGCTAAAATACAACGTCAGTTTGGCTGAGACACACAATGTTGCAGATGGGAGCAACCGTTCGGTCTCGCCGCCAGCGGAAGTAGTGCCTCTTATTTACCGGATAAGTAAACTTAGGAAATGCATTTATACGTTGATCAGTAGTGAAAATGCTGTTATTGTTACAGATTAAAAATAAATTCTTAAAAAAAATCATAATTTTTTTTCTTCTTCTCACGCTGCCTGAATTATGAATATTTTGCATGTCCTGAAATCTATGCCTAGTAGTAATAGTAGTAGTAGTAGTAGTAGTAGTAGTAGTAGTAGTAGTAGTAGTAGTAGTAGTAGTAGTAGTAGTAGTACGGTAGTAGTTGTAGAAGCAGTGGTAGTTGTACTAGTAGTAGTAGTAGAAGAAGTAGTAGTAGTAGTAGTAGTAGTAGTAGTAGTAGTAGTAGTAGTAGTAGTAGTAGAAGTAGCATTAGGAGTTATAGTGGTAGTAACAGTAGTAATAGCAGTAGTAGTAGTAGCAGCCGCAGCAGCAGCAGCAGCAGCAGCAGTAGTAGTAGTAGTAGTACTAACTACTACTACTACTACTACTACTACTACTACTACTAGTAGTAGTAGTAGTAGTAGTAGTAGTAGTAGTAGTAGTAGTAGGTATTCCAAACTGTGATTTTCCTTATCACTATAGGAACCTTTCAAAATGTGTCTCATTTGGCAAGAAAAAAGCAAAACTAAGAGAAAGAAAAAAAATTTCATCAAAATCGGACCATAAACAAAAAAAGTTATGCAATTTTTAAATTTCGTTGGACTTAGAAAATTTTCTCTCCATTACAGAAACATGTAAAAATCCAAACTTTTTGAGAGCTTATAAAAAGTTAAACAAAATAATTGTACAACTGCTCCAATCACTGTTCTTGATAGCTTGAGAGTTTTTGTGTAGCATTTAGAAAGATTGTAGCAAAGAGAATCATGTAGGATGAAATATTAGATCCTAAAACAAGGAAAAATCATAATGACACGGCAAAATTGAGCATGAGATAAGGCGCGGAGGCATATTTGGGCAAATTTTTTTACAGCATCTAGACTCCATGCAGTTCAGAAATTAACATAACATATACACATCTTTACATAGATTATGCCCAATTTTTTCAGGAGTCTAGGAGTGTAGGAATTTGAAAGCCAGAGCTTAGAAGAATATAACATGGGCAAAAATGGCACTGAAAAAAAATGCGCAAAAAAGACAATCTTACATTATTATTTTTAAAAAAATTCATAAAAAAAAAAACTATAAGTGCCAGAAGGTTAAAATAAAAAGCAGAAAGTATCCTAGAAAATTCATTTCCCTCAGTACAAATAACAAGCACAGGACTCTTCCAAAATACACCACTTTTGCAAAAATGCTCTAATGAGGGAAAATGTGCAAATGTACGTGATATGATAAATGTCCAAAAAATGATCCAACCTAGCTAAAAGGCAAATTCTACCTTGAAAGAAAGCTCAAAATGTTTCCATTTAAAAATTAATTCCTATTCTTATTTGTAAACTAGTTCTCAAAATGAGTGATCTTTATATAAAGAAACTCATCTATTACTAGAAGAAATTGTAAATATGCCGAAATGAAAATAGAGACAGAAAAATGAAATAGAATGACATTAAAAAAAAAAGGTCAACAGTAGAAAATAAAAATGTGTTACCCTTTAGTCTTTGTCGTGTAAAACAATACTACTGGAGACAAAACAAAAAGGAACAAAAAAAATTATGCAACAACATTTAATCTAGTAATTTTGTTACCAGTAAAATTGAATTTTACTTGGAATATCCTGAGCTCTGTAAATGTCAAGAGGATAATCCAATAAAACTGTAATGTTTGTAATTTTTTTTGTATAGCTTGGACAGAGACACCGAACTGAGTTCCTCCTTTGGGTGCACACTTTGTATTTCCTCATTCTTCTTCCGGCAAGGAGTGCTCTAATTCATTAACTCGTGCCTTCAAACGTTGATTTTCAGAGCAGCTCTCTCTAGATTTTGCTAGCAATAAGCTGCATTCCTGTTGAAGAATATCTGCCCTGTCCTGGACCACTCTTGTCTGTTCTTCAGCGTCAGGGATTTTCTGCTTCAGGGAACTTACAACATCAGGTCTAGGGCCACATGTTTGTGTGTAAACAGACCTGTCTGAATTCGGTTGAAGTCGAATAGTAACTAAAGCAGCTGATGTTTTACAGGGCTTCCTACCTGTTGCGAACTCACAGTGAAGAAATTCATTTATTTCTTCAAGTTGTGGGCGACTCTTGTTTTTTTTTTTAAGAGTTTTTTTGTGTTCTTTTTCAACTCTACATGCCTCTTTCCATGGCTCTTTGTTCGAGTAAGTCAGCGGTTTCGATGAAAGGGCAGTGAGAGTATAAAAAAAAAAGTTGAAGTGCTATAATTTTCTTTCCTGAAGAAATGTACCAAGTCTACAACCATTTCATTTGTTACTCTACACTTTTTGATTAAGCCTTGGTCTAAAAGCCTTGTTACTCCATGCTGATCAAGAGAGCTGGAGTTGAAGTCAAAATTAACTCTTCTCAAAGAATTCTTTTAGTTCTGTTTCTGATAAGGTTGATGCCTTTTCAGCAACTTTATCCACTTGGCGGTTTAAGTGATCCGCTGGGTAAGCGGAGTTAGTAGATTAAGCCTTGAACCATATCCAGATATCTCAACCTGAAAAGAGAATGGGAGAAAAATATAGGTAAAAGAGAATTTCACCTTAACGAAATTTGCTCAGTACATATTGATAAAGACAAGGAAATAAGTAATTGAAAAAAAAAATGATGCATATAATTACTGTAATCTAAAATATTTTGAATTTTACTACCATCACCCAAATAATTCTTATCGTGATTATCATGATAAAAAAAAAATAAATTTTTTTTTTAGGAATTCCGATGGGTGGGTACGTTCATTTAGTTTAACTAAAATATGAGACAGGATGTGTGATGCTGTATTTTTTTTTCAATTACTTATTTTGTCTTTTTATCAATATGTACTGAGCAAATTTCGTTAGGTGAAATTCTCTTTTTACTATATTTTCTCCCAATTCTCTTTTCAGGTTGAGATTCTGATATAATGGTTCTGAGGCTTTTTACTAACTCCGCTTACCTGTGGATCCGCTTAAACCGCCCAGTGGATAAAGTTGCTGAGCCTCAACCTTATCAGAAACTAACAGAACTAAAGAATTCTTTGAGAAGAGAGTTAATTTTGACTTCAGCTCCAGCTCTCTTGATCAGCATGGAGTAACAAGGCTTTAGACCAAGGCTCAATCAAAAAGTGTAGAGTAACAAATGAAATGGTTGTAGACTTGGTACATTTCTTCAGGAAAATTATAGCACTTCAACTTTTTTTTAATACTCTTGCCTTGCTACGAAACCGCTGACTTACTCGAACAAAGAATTGCATGGAAAGAGGCATGTAGAGTTGAAAAAGAACACAAAAAACTCTTAAAAAAACAAAAGTCCCCACAACTTGAAGAAATAAATGAATTTCTTCACTGTGAGTTAACAGAGTAGGAAGCCCTGTAAAACACAAGCTGCTTTAGTTACTATTCGGCTTCCAACCGAATTCAGACAGAGTCCCCTGTTTACACACAAACATGTGGCCCTAGACCTGATGTTGTAAGTTCCCTGAAGCAGAAAATCCTGACTTGAAGAACAGACAAGAGTGGTCCAGGACAGGGCAGATATTCTTCAACAAGGAATGCAGCTTATTGCTAGCAAAATCTAGAGAGCTGCTCTGAAAATCAACGTTTGAAGGCACGAGTTAATGAATTAGAGCACTCCTTGCTGAAGAAGAATGAGGAAATACAAAGTGTAAAGGAGGAACTCAGTTCGGTGTCTCTGTCCAAGCTATACAAAAAAATTTACAAACATTACAGTTTTATTGGATTATCCTCTTGACATTTACAGAGCTCAGGATATTCCAAGTAAGTCAATTTTACTGGTAACAAAATTACTAGATTAAATGTTATTTTTATAATTTTTTTTTGTTCCTTTTTGTTTTGTCTCCAGTAGTATTGTTTTACAGTAAAGACTAAAGGGCAACACATTTTATTTTCTACTGTTGACCTTTTTTTTTAATGTCATTCTATTTCATTTTTAAATGTCTATTTTCATTTCGGCATATTTACAATTTCTCTAGTAATAGATGAGTTTCTTTATATAAAGATCACTCATTTTGAGAACTAGTTTACAAATAAGAATAGGAATTAATTTTTAAATGGAAACATTTTGAGCTTTCTTTCAAGACTGAATTTGCCTTTTAGCTAGGTTGGATCATTTTTTGGACATTTATCATATCACGTACATTTGCACATTTTCCTCATTAGAGCATTTTTGCAAAATTGATTATTATTTTGGAAGAGTCCTGTGCTTGTTATTTGTACAAAAAGGGAAATGAACACACTAGGACCTTTCTTTCACTTTTTATTTTAACCTTCTAGCACTTATAGTTTTTTTTTTATGAATTTTTAAAAAATGTGTAAATTTGTCTTTTTTGCGCATTTTTTTCCGAATGCCATTTTTGCCCATGTTATATTCTTCAAAGCTCTGTATTTCAAATTCCTACACTCCTAGACTCCTGAAAAAAATTGGGCATAATCTATGTAAAGATGTGTATATGTTATGTTAATTTCTAGACTGCATGGAGTCTAGATGTGTAAAAAAAATTTGCCAAATATGCCTCCGCGCCTTATCTCATGCTCAATTTTGCCGTGTCATTATGATTTTTCCTTGTTTTAGGATCTAATATTTCATCCTACATACTGATTCTCTTTGCTACAATCTTTCTAAATGCTACACAAAAACTCTCCAGTATCAAGAACAGTGAATTGAGCAGTTGTACAGTATTTTGTTTGCTTTTTATAAGCTCTCAAAGTTTGGATTTTTTTACATGTTTCTGCGCGGAGAAATTTTCTAAGTCAACGAAATTTAAAAAATTGCATAACTTTTTTGTTTATGGTCCGATTTTGATGAAATTTTTTTCTTTCTCTTAGTTTTGCTTTCTTGCCAATGAGACACATTTTGAAAGGTTCCTGGTGATAAGGAAAATCAC